>CM035284.1:62274211-62408118 GCA_020226075.1 Hydropotes inermis
GGGAGAGAGGGTGGATGGAGAGAGGGTGGATGAGGAAGAATGAACGGAGGAATGGAGGGGTGGATAGAGAGGGGGGGTGGATGGAGGCGGGTAGTGGATAGACGGGGAGAGAGGGTCAGGGGAGAGAGAGAGGGTGACTGGAGAGAGAGAGGAGTGTGTGGGAGAGGGTGGGTGGATGGAGCGGGGTGGAATAGTGGATGGAGGGAGGGACTTACGGATTCATGGATGTACTTCTGACCCTTCACTTGCTAGGAATCCAGGCTCTCTTCTCACTGCCTTTAGCAGAGCTTGTATCGGGCTTATATTTGGTTTGGCTGTGTAGTAGATAACGTGCCTAGCAAGTCCTTTTGGAGGAGTCTTCCCTCCCCAGTAGTCCATGCCTTTCTGGTGCTGTTCAGTCATTCACCAGATACCGTGTGGAGCACCCCCACACCAGCCCTGCTCTAGGTTCTGGGGGTGCCCCATCCAGCGAAACCCCAGGGCCTGCTGTGCTGGGGTCAGCGCCTCCCCCACCAGGGGGGACCCCCTGTGAGTGAGTGAAGGGCCGCCGACTGTCCCTACTCCCGGGGCCCTGCAGAGGCCCTGCAGAGTCCGCAGCTGAGGGGGTGGACAGCTCCCCACCCTGCGGCTGAGCCTCCAGGCGTGGGTGCTGTCCCCAGGGCCTGTCCCGGCTGGAGGTTGGCCCCTGCACACGAGGCTGTGCCCTGCCAGGCCGACCCCTTCCTTCCCTGCGCCCGGGAGGAAAGATACACCCACGTAGCCCGAATCTCACCCTGGCCACGTCGGGCCCCTCACTCGTCTTGTTTGGTGCATCTTTCCTGGCTGTTCTAAAACATCAGTGCCTCTGTAAGCATATCAGAGCAACTTTTGTCTGGTTCAGAAAAAAATAGGAATTGACTGGAATTACATTAAAGATATAATTACTGGGGGAATTCTATTTTTATGATACTTTACCCATCTAGGACAGTGGTACGTTGCCTCCCTTTTTCAGCTCTTGTTTTCTGACTTTTTATAAGGTTTTATGATTTTTCTTGGGATTCTTTACCCTTGCATTAAATTTCCTCCTAAGTGCCTTCTAGGTTTTGTCACTCTTGTGTTGTATTTTTTCCATTTATGCTTCTAATTTGTTCTTATTAATCTAGTGAAAAACTGTTGGTTTTTTAATATTTTCTTATTCTGTCACCAAATTTTCTTATTAACCTTAGTAATATATCCGTATATATAGTCCTGTCATTTGTAATTAGGCATTTTTCTCTTCCCGTATTTGTAACAAATGCTGGTGACTTTAGTGTTATTAAGCCTTCAGCCAATAACACAGATATTAGAGGGAGCGTGCCTCCCTGTTGTCTCCCATTTGGGTGAACGGCGCCAGCATCTCCTCGTTGCCTGTGAAAACAGCCCTTGGTTTCTGGTGGCTCACGCTGACCCAGAGCTGCCGCTCCACAGCCCCCATTTAGCATCGCTGTTTCGGTAGTGCCGTGGCGGGCAGGTCACGTCCTAGCACCGCCTCTGAATTTTACCAGCTGCCGTATGGTTTTTCCCCTTAAGATGTTAATTTAATAACTGCTGTGTTGATAAATTTTCTGGTCTTGAACCGTCCTTGCATTACTGAGATAAACCTCAGTATGGTCGCAGCGTAACCTCTCTGCGCGCCACGTGCAGTTTAGTTTTCGTTACTCTGCTTCCGCGTTTCCTGCGTGAAGGTGGGCTAGCTTTTCTCCCCTTTCTGTACCTCTGATCCAAAGTGTGTGAGTCCTGGCCCTTCGCGCTCTGTCCTGAATACAGTCTAGATAACTGTATACTGCTCTCTCAGAGAGCCATCTCTCAGAGATTGTAAGATGCCACCCAATTTCAGCAGAGATCGAACATGGAATAACAGATGCACCTTACAGCCCATGTCACAGGGTGAAAGGACGCAGTAGAATTCAGCTGGGCCTGGTGCTTTGCTCAGGGGCAAAGCTGCAGATTCCTCCCTTGTGAGGTCAGGTTAGGCCAGGTCATGTGTTAACTCACACATTGTGTTCTTTAGTGAATCTTTTAATTTCTTCTACCTCTGCGCTGTCTCCTTATGAGTTCATTGATTCTTCTGATTATTTCCTTTTCAATATACTTCATTCCCACTTTTAATTATCCCGTTTTCGTTTTATTTTTTTCCCTCAGTTATTATATACAGAGTTCACTTAACTTACAGCCATGTGTTCCTCTGAATATAATTTATCTCTGCCCATAGATTTTTCTTTCTTTTTTCTAAAATCATAGCCTTTTTAAAAGTTTTATTGAGGCATAACTTACATGCTATAGAATTCACTAATTATAATTGGAAATGTGTATTATTTTAATTGACATGCCAAGTTGTGCAGCCATTGCCACAATGCGGTCATAGTTTCGGAATATTTCCATCACGCCTCAAAAAAATTCCCTCATGCTCACTTGCCGTCAGCACCTGCTCCTGTCCCCAGCTCCAGGCAGCCTCTGATTTGCTTTTGCTTTCTGCCTCTTTGTTGTTCAGTCGCTAAGTCATGTCGGACTCTTTGTGACCCCGTGGACGCACGCCAGGCTTCCCTGTCCTTCACTATGTCCTGGAATTTGCTCAAACTTACGTCCAGTAAGTCGGTGATGCCATCCAACCATCTCATCCTCTGTCGTCCCCTTCTCCTCCTGCCCTCAGTCTTCCCCAGCATCAGGGTCTTTTCCAGTGAGTCAGCTCTTCGCATCAGGTGGCCAAAGTATTAGAGCTTTGGCATCAGTCCTTCCAGTGAATATTCAGGGTTGATTTCCTTTAGGATTGACTGGTTTGATCTCCTTGCTGTCCAAGGGACCCTTAAGAGTCTTCTGTAGCACCACAATTCGAAAGCATCAATACTTCAGCACTCAACTTTCTTTATGGTCCAACTCACACCCCTACATGACTACTGGAAAAGCCGTAACTTTGACTAAATGAACCTTAGTCAGAAAAGTGATGACTGTTTCTTAATACACTGTCTAGGTTTGTGATAGCTTTTCTCCCAAGAAGAAAGCAAGCATCTTTTAATTTCATGGCTGCAGTCACTGTCCACAGTGATTTGGGAACCTAAGAAAATAAAATATGCCACTGTTTCCACTTTTTCCCAGTCTATTTGCCATGAAGTGATGGGACCAGATGCCATGATCTTCGTTTTTTGAATGTTGAGTTTTAAGCCAGCTTTTCGACTCTCTTCTTTTACCCTCATCAGGAGGCTCTTTACTTCCTCTTTGCTTTCTGTCATTAGGGCGGCATGCTAAGGTGTGTGCATGCATGCTGTCACTTTAGTCGTGTCCGACTCTTCGTGACCCCATGGACTGTAGCCCGCCAGGCTCCTCTATCCATGGGATCCTCCAGGCAGTAATACTGGAGTGGGTTGCCATGCTCTCCTCCGGGGGATCTTCCCCACCAGGAATTGAACCCAAGTCTCTTATGCTCCTGCACTGGCAGGCAGATTCTTTACCACTAGCACCGCGTGGGAAGCCCAGTTGCCTTGGTATCCTTATCAAAAACCAATTGACCATAAATGTAAAAATTAATTTCTGGACTCTCAATTTTATCATATCAATCTGTATGCCTACTTTACTGCAGACCAACAGGATCTCATTGTAGGAGCTCACTGTTGCTTTAATTTTCATTTCCATCATGAGGCCAGGTGCCCTTACAAATGTTTATTGGTCCTTTCCCATTGGACTGCCTGACATTTTTCTTAATTTTTTTGAAGAGTTCTTTATTCTGGATATGAACTCCCTGTTGGCTATATACGTGTTATAAATACCTCGTTCCACTGTAGTTTGTCTTTCATTTTAGCCATCCTGGTGAACTGGTTTCAAAGCCAGCTGATGATGAATGAAGGTAAGCATCTCTTTGTAGGTTTATCATCTGCTCAGATATATTCTTTTGTGAAGTGCAGGTTTAAGTCTCTGGGCCTTTGTTTCTCATTGGATTGTTAAGATTTAAAAAAAAAAACAACAACATAGATATTTGTTGGAGTTCAGATGTAGGTCCTTGTAGATATGAAAACTGCACATTTTCTTCTACTGTATATCTTGAGTTTTCACTCTCAAAGACACTAGCACTTTGACAATACTTTGGCCTGTTTAATAAATCTTTGCTTTCTACCAAGTAATGAAAATGTTGTCTTACGTCATTTTTCCCTAAAACTTTCTTTACCCTTTCACCTTGAGCTGTCCAGCCCACGTTGATTAAGTTTTGTGCCTGCTGTGATGTTAGAGGTCACAGTTCCGTTTTCCGTGTGGCTCCCTGGCGCAGTACCTTTGCTGGAAAGTCCCCCTCCCTTCACTCACTGCGGTGTTGTCTTTGTTGTGAATGAAGTTCCATCGCTGTGCAGAGCCATTCCCGGGCCCTGTTTTGTTCCATGGACCTGCCTGGGCTGTGTCTGGGCAGCGCTCATACACCCTAGCAGGTCTTGGTATCGAGTAGTCTAAGTCCTTCAGCTCTTTCTTCAGAATTGCCTTGGCTCTTTTCATTTCCGTACAAGTTTTAGAATCTTCTGCCGTTTGTCCAAGAAGTCCGTGCTTTCTTTTAGTGGGAGATGGTATTTCAAGACCGCAGTCTGAGTGCCAGCATTCTCGTTGCTATTGGAATGGTCACCGTTTACAGGACTTTTCAGTAGACCCAACTAGAAAATAACGTTTTTTTCAGGATATAGCACATCAGGAGTTCCTGCTGATACTCGCCATTCAAGTTCAGGCATTTATTTAACTTCTGTCTTACACCTGCTGTTAGTCACATGGAGATTTCTGGTTCTCAGGGACATGAGAGATGATAATTAGAACTTAAATATCAGATAATTATTCACTCACTTTATTTATTTATTTATACATTGGGCTTCCCTGATAGCTCAGTTGGTGAAGAATCCTCCTGCAGTGCAGCAGACCCTGGTTCCATTTCTGGGTCTGGAAGATCCGCTGGAGAAGGGATAGGCTACCCACTCCAGTGCTCTTGGGCATCCGTGGCTCAGCTGGTAAAGAGTCCACCTGCAATGCTGAAGACCTGGGTTCAACCCCTGGAGAAGGGAAGGGCTACCCACTCCAGTATTCTGGCCTGGAAAATTCCATGGACTGCATAGTCTATGGGGTCGCAAAGTCGGACACGACTGAGCAACTTTCTTTTTATCCCACATTATACAGAGTGTATTTTCAGACAAATAATACCAACGCTGTGACCAGCACGATGACTGAAAGGTTAAAATTGTTGCATCTCTTCACTGCCTCCCTCCCACTCTCGCTCGGCTGAGGCTCACGGCTGTCTCTGCGCTGCTTCTCGGTGCTTGGCTCCGCAGTGTCCTCTCTAGGAGCCTCTGTCTCAGACTTCAGAGACGGTCTGGGTAGAATGTCCCCGGTTCACATTTTCTCTTCATGTGTATGTTAAGGGCGTTCTCCATTTCCTTCTGCAATAAAGCACCACTGTCCGACTCTGATGTCCGTTTAATTTCTTTCTCTTACAGGTTATTTGGTCTGTTTGCTTTGATGCCTAAACAGTTGGTTTTCTTTTTTTCCTTTTCTTTAAAGTCCAGTGATTTCAGAATATATCATTCTGGGTTGACTTTCCCACATACGTGCCACGTTCTTTCACAGTGTTATCACCAGTCTCTTTTTCTTGGGTTATTATTATTTTGAGGATCTGTTTTTGTCCCTTGCTTTCATTTACTCCTCCGGAGACTCCTGTTGCACAAACACCGAATCTTCTTTGCCTGTTTTTTTGTATTTGTTGTCTCCCTCTGGGTTTTTATCATTTCTTTTTTTAATTTTTTTTCTTATGTGCTGTTACCTGCGAGGCATTCTATGTTGTGTTTATTTGCTCTCGTATTCTCTTCAGTGGATCTTCATTTCTGAAATGATTTTTTTTCTTTTAGTTGTTTGCAGAGTTATTACCCGCCTCTGAGCTTTCCCATCAATATTCATGCAGTCCTTTGACACGTCATGTGATTCCTGTGGTGTCTTTTGTCTCGTCTTGAAATGTTAGGCTGCGGTTCTTCTCGTCTTTGTGGGATGTCTCCCTGTCACGCTTTTGCTGCTGCGTAGGTGTCGTTCAGTCCCCTTTCGCTTTTTCCTTAGAAGAACTCCATGTGGGACTTGACTTTGATCCCACCTGGTGCTTGAGCACGTGTGAAGATAAAGTGAAGCTGGGCTCTGGAGCTCTAGATCCAGTTATTTTTTTATGGAATTTTCAAAAATGCGGTGCCTCCCCTCCTGAGCGCCCCGATTTGGTCTCTTCTCCTGCGAATGCCGGACCCGCTTTCCCCAGCTCCTCTCCTCCCTCTCTGCTGTCAGCTCTGGATCCTGCAGTCTGTCCCGAGCGTGACCTAGTTCTGGGAGGAAGCTGCGGCTGCTGAATGTCGAGGGCTCCCAGGGCCCCCTCCAGCCCCGGCTGTGGACTTCTTGCCCTCCCCCGTTGGGGGGTGTGCAGACCCCTCCAGCCTTCAGCCGCTCTTCTCAAGGGCGCGTACCCAGCTCTTTGGTTGTTTCCGAGCTCTCATCTGTGCTTCTGTCTGACGTCTCCCCACAGACGCCGAGAGCACACCCGCCGGTGGCTGCTGGTGGTCTAACCCGTATGCTCACATGTCTTTGGGGGACACATTTTCACCTAATTTTGTTGTCGATGTTGGCCACGGGCATTTGTTTTGCCATCTTAGTTGCACTGTATAATTTTATGCAAGAATTTGGGGTGCTTAAAAAAGTTGTGCCACCCTTTTTTCATAATATCCAAAACTTGGAAGCAGCCAAGACACCCTTCAGTAGGTGAATGGATAAACGAACCGTGGTCCATCCAGATAATGCATGTTACTCAGCAGTACAAAGGAATGAGCTGCCAGGCCATGAAAAGTCACGGAGGAACCTTCAGCGCAGAGCGCCAAGTGAAAAGAGCCAATCTGAAAAGGCTGCATCCCGTACGATTCTTACTATATGACGTTCTGGATAAGGCAAAACTAGGGAGAGAGTGAAAAGATCAGTGGTTGGGAGAACAGGGGGATGAACAGACAGAGCACAGGAGATTTTTAGGGCAGTGAACTACTCTGTATGTGGTGAATACATGGCTTTTTACATCTGTCAAAACCCATAGAATGTACAACACAAGGTGAATCCTTACTGTGGTCTTTTGTTAGCAGTAATGTATGAGTGTTGGCTCTTCAGTTGTAAGAAATTTATCACATTACTGCAAGGCGTTAGTAATAGAAGAAACTAGGGGAGGGCGGGGAGAGGTATGGGAACTCTGTACATTCAGTTTTCCTATAAACCTAATCCTTAAAGTTTAATTTAAAAAATGGTTGCCAGAGATGGGGTGTGGAGCCGTAGCTGAAATGGGTGAAGGAACTCAAATGGTACAAACTTCCAGTTAAAATAAAGAAGTCATGGGGATGTCATATACAGCACAGTGACTATAGTTAATAATACTGTGGTGACTATTTGAAAGTTGCTAAGAGACGACATCTTCAAAGTTCCCATCACAAGAAGTAAAATATCCTGTAGCTATGTCTGGTGAGGGATGTTACCTGTTAACTAGACTCATTGTGATCATTTTGCAGTAGATACTAATGCAAAGAGCCAACTCATTGGAAAAGACCCTGATGCTGGGAAAAATTGAGGGCAGGAGGAGAAGAGGGTGGCAGAGGATGAGATGGCTGGATGGCATCACCGACTGAATAGATGTGAATTTGAGCAAACTCCAGGAGATAGTGAAGGACAGGGCAGCCGGTGTGCTGCAGTCCTTGGGGTTGCAAAGAGTTGGACATGACTTTGCTACTGAACAACTTGTTGTATATCTGAAACTAATATAATTTGTCAGTTATGCCTCAGAAG
Source organism: Hydropotes inermis (assembly GCA_020226075.1). Lineage (NCBI taxonomy): Eukaryota > Metazoa > Chordata > Mammalia > Artiodactyla > Cervidae > Hydropotes > Hydropotes inermis. The sequence continues at coordinate 62,282,036 of CM035284.1, forward strand.
AGTAGGCTGCTACTGCCATCTCTTTGGACTTCTCCATTATCGGGATGTCTGAATTCCAACCATTTTAAGTCCTCCACAACATCATTACTGTTTTGTTCTGTTGATAACCGCTTAGATCTGTCTACTTCATCTTTTTAGTCTTCATTCCTTTTTGCATCTCAGACTTTCCATGTGAGGTCAGATTCTCGTTTGAATGCATCATTTAGAATTTTCTTTAGTAGGATCTGCTGGCAGCAAACACTTTGCTTATCACTGAGTATCTAATGTGGACTGTATGCTCCTTCAGTACATTGAAGACAAGTATTTCATTGCCTTTTGACTCCCATTCGCATTGAGAAGCCAAATTCATTCTTTTGGAAAGCGTTGTTTGTGATTTCTGGCCACTTTTCTGATTTTTGACCAGGACATGGTTGGGTTTTTTTATTACCATTGTTTGTTTATTTTTGACTCTGCTGGGTCTTCCTTGCTCCGTGGGCTTTCCTCCGGTTGCCGTATGCGGGTTTCTCGTTGTGGTGGCGTCTCTCTTGCGGAGCACTGGCTCTAAGGCATGGGCTCAGGAGTTGTGGTGCACTGGCTTCAGTTGCCCGTGGCGTAGACGCTACCCGGACCAGGGATCGAACCTGTGTCCTCTGGCTGGCAGGCGGCTTCTTACCCACTGTACCACCAACAAAGTCAGTTGATGGTACAAATTTTTTTTAAAAATTGATTTTTTTTTTCAGTGATTCCACTACCAGGTGTCCAAGTATGGACTTCTTTTTTATCGGTCTTTTTTTGCAATTCACTTTGAATCTTGGATTGTTATATTTCCTCAGTTGTGTGGAAAGTTCCCGCACAGCTGAGGAAATATACCATTGTTTCTTCAGTTGTTACCTCTATACTGTTTCTCTCCCTGTCCAACTTCGGCTCTAACGAAACAGATATTGGAATCTTTCATTTACTATATCTTTCTTTGCTCCTCATCTGTATTTTTCAGCCTTTTTGTGAAACGGTGCTGTGTTCTTGATTAGAGTTTCATGTTACCCATGGTGAAGGACCAGTTTCCTTTTTTAGTTTTTAACCCATCTAATACTTTCATAAAATGTAGTGAAAATAAATGAAGCATAAAATACAGTCACAAATTTTTGGGTTTCAGGATACTTTTTTCGTTTATGGAAGTTCTGTTTCTAATCTGCTGTGCGATTTTTTAAATATCTTCCTGTTTTCTTGCGGACATCATGCCGTTTAGTCAGCACAGCTGCTTTGTAGGCTGTGTCAGATAATGCCGGCCTCTGAAGTCCTTGTCACCTGTTGCTCACGCTGTCTTCCTTCCTTATGTCCCTGATTGTTCTTTGGTGTGTGCTGGTCATTGGGCTCAAACATTTGAAATAAACTAAAACCTAGGATGAAGGTATCTTCTTCAGCAGGGATTTGTTCTTGCTTCTGCGCGACACCTGGGGTCACTACTAGGCTGGGAGTGCCATAAACCACGACAAATTGTATGCCTTACTACATTAGCCAAGGAGATTGCCTTGTGAAGTATCCCCCTGATTCCCGGTCGTTCCTGAAAGCGGAAACCTTTTTTGGGGCAGACTGTATCAGAAGTGATGCCGTGTAACTCCGGAGACAGCTTCCCTGTTGGGCAAGATGCGTGCTGTGTGTTCCGAGAAGACGGGAGGCTACATTTTGCCCCCGTGCCGTAAGAGGTGGTGACATGCCCCATCTCTCCGGTTCCCGGCGTTTCCCCGGCAGTTCAGAAGTGCTCGTGATCATCTGCAAGGTGTATTTTGGCGCCCTGCAGTGCCTCTTCCCCATCAACCACACGCCAGTGCCTTCAACGCCATTTGGTAATCCTTGTCTGAGTCAACAGTTGCACTGGAGATTTCAGCTTTTAGTCTGGCATCCTTCTAAAAGCAGAGCCATTGCTTACCAAACGGGCCTATTTGGTTGTCCTGACATGTAGGTCCTACTGGAAACTGAGGAGAAGCTTAAATCTTGGCCTTTGAGTTACCAGGGTTCCCTCAAATGGTGAAAACGGAAGGTCTTTCTGCTTTTTCTTTTGTGAATACCATTATGTGTTTCCTTGATGTCACTGTGTTTTAATCTACTAAAACCGTATCCCTTCTCACGTGCAGGTGCGTAGTGCTAACCGTTGTCTGATATCTGGGAGAGCTGCCGTGTATTTTTTGGCATGGTGTCCTTTTTGTCTCCTGGTTTCTGGCGCAGTAAGATGTCCCCCCCTCCCCCAGATTTGGAATTAGCCATTTTTCAAAGAGCCATGATTCCTTTCAGTGGGGAATACTATTAGAGACCAAAATTAGGGCACTAGGGAGTATTCATTGCTACTGGCCTGCTGTTGCTTTTAGGCACTTTCGATGGGGGGAGCTAGAATATGGACATATATTCTAGAATATATATGTGTGTGTATTTTAGCTGTGCTTTTATAACATTATGGTGTTTTCACGTGTTTCTTGAATTTTCATAGTTGTATCTCTACCTTACACTGAAAATCTTGATTTCTAATATCATTCTATTGCTGTGTCATACTAAAATTACTCACAACAATAATGATGTTATTACAGACAATAGGAACTTTGAATTGGTTCATTTCATTGCCAAAAAAAAAAAAAGCTGCTGATGTATTTGTTGTGATTCCGTTAAATTCTAAAAACGTCTAGAGAGGATTGGCATCTTGAGGATGTTTGAATCCCCTCATCTAAGAGTGTAGTGTCTTTCTGTTTGTTTAAGGCCACGTTCATTCCCTTGAGGGGTATTTTTAAGTTTCCCTCCTGCAGGGTTTTGCACATTTCTTAGTGTGCGCCCAGATATTCCATTGTTGCTGCTATTGTAAATGGGGTCTCCTTTTCCGTTGCCTCCTAATTGGCTGTTAATTGTTTACGTGGAGGTTGGTGACCTCTGTACCTTGCTTTCACAGCCTGCTTCCTTACTGAGTTGTCTTATTGTTTGCGGTAGTTTTTCAGCTGATTCTTTTTGATGTCCCAGCTACTCATTAGAGCTGCATGTAAAAGTAATCTCACCTCTGTGTTTCCAGTTCTTATGCTGCTAGTGTCTTTCTCCTGAGTTGACCGAAAAGTCCAGTAAGATGTTAATGTGTTGGTGGTGTGAGCAAGCATATTTGTCTTGTTCCTGACTTTAATGGAAATAGAAGCATTTATTAATTATACTGTTTATATTCCCCTGGTTTTCAGCTGTTGTAAACTGTGCTTTAATGTAAATCTTTTGTCGTTCACACCTTTGAACCTCTCCTTAAGCTGGAATCAAGGAGCGGAAGTACTGATCAAAGGCCACTAGTTTTCAAGAACCCTGTACAGATACTGTCCAAGAGGCAGTCCCACGAACTCGTCCTCCAGAGTGTAGGAGGTGTCCCACTGCACCTTTCTAATACCCCGGCTATTTATATGCTGAAGTCATTTGTTAAGTGGAAAATGGTATTTCCTATCTTTGTTTTTTGTAACAGTGAGGCTGAATATAGCCTTCAGGTCTTATTCATTCAAAGATTTCTCTGAATTAGTCCTTTTTTTAATGTTTTTGGTCTGGAAGGTAGAAGTGTTAAATGAAGAGAGCGAATTTTTTAGGTGACTAATAAATCATGGATTTTGTTTCCTGGGGCCATTCTCCTTGCTTTAGAAAAGACAGACCTCTGGAGAAATCAATGATATAACGAAACTCTAGTACCCTTGCCTGGAAAATTCCATGGATGGAGGAGCCTCGTAGGCTACAGTCCATGGGGTCGCAAAGAGTTGGACATGACTGAACGAAACAACTAGGGCTTAATAACAATTCATCGGAGACCGTGGGACAGAAATTTAGAACCGCTAAGTGTTAGGCCTTTTGGGGAAGAAGTTGTCAGATTGTTGGGAGAACTTATCTAAGATTTTAGAAATTGACTTTGGAATAGCAGTTAAAAATGAGTCTTGCCCCCGTTTTGTGAAAATGCAGTACTGAAGCCTAAATTCAAAGCAGTTTATTTTTCAATACAGTTGAGCATCTTGCCGTACAAGTGATCATTTTTACTGCTTAATAATGAATTAGCATCTATTTAGAGGCACTTTTGTGCTTCCCAGGTGGCACCGTTGGTAAAGAATCCACCTGCCATTGTAGGAGATGTAAGATTCGAGTTCAGTCCCTGGGTCAGGAAGACCCCCTGGTGTAGGAAATGGCAGCCCACTCCAGTATTCTTGCCTGGAAATTTCCATGGTCAGAGGAGCCTGGTGGACTGCAGTTCTTGGGGTCACAAAGAGTCGGACACGACTAAGAACACATGCCCTCCTTGCTTATTAGTTGAAGAATAAAAAATGGAGTGAGAAGCTACCAGAGTCCTTTCTCTGGTAGTCTCTGAATTCTCCTGGGTTCAGACACTCAGCTTTCATCTGTCTTGTTTCTGCTACATGTTCGGTGCCGTGTCTTCTCCCGATGCCCCCAATAAGGGGAGGAAACAGCTCGGCGAGCCAGGCGCCAGTTCACAGCAGATGTTTGCTGACCGCCTGGGCTGTCGGAGCGCGAGGAGGCGGTCAGGACAGTGACGATGAGCAGAGGTGGCCCCGGCTCTCAGGGAGGCCACAGACCCAGACGCGGCGTCTGCGGGCCCCTCCTGCTCCGGCCCGCAGAGGCGCCCCGGGCCCGTCTCCCGTCAGCCTGAGCCTAGCCCCGAGCGCAGCCTGGCCCCCGGGGCGCCCTCCTGCCCACTCTCCTCCGGCCACAGATGTGGCTCTTACCCCAGGGCCGCTCTCAGCCTCCGTCTGTCATCCTCGGTGAGCCCCTTCTCGGCAGAACTCAGGGAACTGGCGGCAACTGGCTGCGGTAATCCCGCGTTTAGTGTTTACGCTGGCCTTCTGCAGACCTCACCTGGATTTCTCGCAGCATCTTTCACACACATACACACACACACACACACACACGTTCTTTGCGTGTTCTTACCCCCTGCCCGGGCCCTCCAGGCCTGGGTTTCCCTGTGTTCTGCCTTTTCCAGGGGCAGCCCCGTGCCCTGCTGGCTCTGTCTCCCCCCGTGTTTCGTCTCCCCCCGTGTTGCCTTATCTTTCAAATTGTGGTAGAACATACACAGCATGCCATTTATCATTTAACCATCCGTAAGTGTCCAGTTCAGTGGCATCCATGCAATGTGCCCATCGCCACCGTCTCTTCCTCTGCCAACGACTCTGGGCCTGTTACTGCCTCCCCCTACCCCCTCCAGTGTTCTGGCCTGGAGAATTCCATGGACTGTATGGTCCGTGGGGTGGCAAAGAGTCGGACACGACTGAACAACTTTCACTTTCCCCTCCCCCAACCCCTGCCTGCAGGCTGTCACTCAGTCCTAAACGACTCTTTGTGACCCCATGGACTGCAGCCCTCCATGGCCCTCTGTCCGCGGGATTCTCCAGGCCGGAATACTGGAGTGGGTTGCCGTGCTCTCCTCCAGGGGATCTTCCCAACCCCGGGATCGAACTCACATCTCTCGTATCTCCTGCATTGGCAGGCAGGTTCTTTACCACTAGCGCCACCTGGGAAGCCTCTGGCACTGGTACCCACCATTCTCCTTTCTGTCTCTGTGATTTTGACTCTTCTAGGGACCTCATGTGAGTGGAATCAGACAGAATTTTATTCCTGAATTTCGAGGCTGAATAACACTCCATTGTGTGGATTGTTGTTGTTCAGTCACTAAGTCGTGTCTGACTCTTTGCAACCCCTGGAATGCAGCATGCCAGGTTCCCCCGCCCTTCACCATCTCCTGGAGCTCGCTGAGGCCCGTGTCCATTGAGTCGGGGATGTCCGTTTTGTGGATGGAGCACCATTTGCCTGTCATCACGATGGGCACTTGGGTTGCAGAACATGCCACACACTGCCCTGTCTGACGTGTCGGCTGAAGGCAGGGGCAGTTTGCGTGTCTGTTCTGTGGCCAGTCTAGTATCTGCCATGGATCCCTGAGACAGGTTTCTGAAGGAGCGAAAAGCACTCTGGGCCCGGGGGCCTCCCCGCATCCTCCAGTTTTCTGGGAACCGTTGTGGGGCTGGACCCCTTCCGGAGCTCAGCGCTCCCTGCAGCTCGGACTGTTCCTCATGAAATATGGTTTCCTGCTAACAGTTGCCCTGAACGCACTTGGCTGGTCACCTCGGCTCTGGTTACTGCGCGTGGGTTTCCTATCTTCTCAGAACACGGGAGGGGTGTGACGACTTCTTTGGCCTTAAAGGTTTTCCAGCCCTGCTTCGGGGACAGCACAAAGAAGCAGAGGTCTCCAGCCGCGCCCTCCGGGCAGAGTCTTTGCTTCTTCCGCCCCACGCACCCCCGCTGGCCTTTCCTGAGATAAGCTCGTCCACCCTTTAAACCACTCGCAGGACTCGCGCAGATCAACAGGGCAGCGAGCAAGCGTCCCTTTGACCTTGCTGTTGGCAAGCAGAAGTGCCCTGGCAACCTTTGAACACAGCTGAATGCTAGGTATCTTTGATCTGCCTAAGGAAAAAGGCTATTTTAAACTGTAAGCGAAGCCAAATTTTTTTGGGTTAGATTTCCTACCCAACAAAACATACATCACCCGTGCCCATGTCGTTTCCAGTTAAGCGTCGGCTCAGAGGACAGCCCTCCTTTAATAAAAGAAACTGTAAAGCTTCTTCGCTAAAATGCGAGCGTACTTAATTTGCCTATAAAATTTGCCTGCGGAGATGCAAATTAAAACCTTTGGCTGAATATAGAAATGAAAACATGAACATTTTAGTCAGGAATGCTACCTCCAAATGGGATGTAACTACAGACAGTTTGTTTGTAAATTAAGACCCACGTAGAGTGATGGAGGAAACCGAGAATGAAGAGGAACTCCTATTCAAACCTCCCGTCTCGGTGCAGTACAGATGCCCACGTTCGCCTCCATGTGGGACAGATGCGCCGAGAGCTACAGTCGTCTGCCCACTTGGCAGTTCTGCAAGGACCTCTGCATGGAGCCCAGAAAGGTGCCTTTCTTCAAAGTCAGCTCAAGCCCTCCACAGGGCAGGGAAAGTTGTCATGGGAGCGTCCAGAAGCCAGGCTGGAGGGCGCCGTGGGGAGCGTGGGGAGGCACTGGGCAAGGGCTCTGCACTCAGTGGGGGGACCTGCCCCTCTGCAGGTGGTCAGGGGCACCCATCTAAGCTCCGCGCTCCAGGGGCAAGCTGTGAAGGCTGCTGCAGGAGTTTGGCAGGATCGGAATTGGGCTTCAGAGCTTGACTCAGGCCTTCGTGCAGTGAGTGTGTTGGGGCGCTTGCTGTGTGCGCGGGGCGGTCCTGGGGCTGCTGGAAGACAGCCAGTGGCCCGGGATGGGGAGAGGAAGGCTTCCCGGAGGGGGCTAGTCCAGACAGGGATCCCGTCGGCATCTCTGCCCTCACACTGAGCCCCAGGGCCAAGACCCTGCTTCTTCAAGCGCTTCGGTGCCCACTGCCCCTTCCCTGGGATGGCTGAGCACGTGTGGCGGATCCCGCCTCGGGGGCGGCTTCATCCTCCTCGGCAACCCCCCCCCATCGGTGGCATCCACACAGCCAAGGAGGTGGGGGGGGATCACAGACGTGCCCCCCGCCCCCGACAGGTGAGGCAAGAAGGACCAGCCTGGGGTTATGGAGGGTGAGGGCAGCCTCTCCCCGGGCACAGGCGCTGGCTGAGTCCCTGTTTCACGGAGAGGAGAGGGTGCTGGAGGCTGCCTGGACCTCGGAAGCCTAGGTGAGCCTGTGGGTTCGGTGCAGGCGTGCCGGCAGAATTTAAGTAGCCTGTGATGGGCTCCTTGAGACAGCAGGCAGCACCCTCGTGCTGTGGTTCAGTTGTCCTGCCTGCTTTAGGCCACTCTTCGTTTGTGCGTGTCTTACGCACTTGATCTCGTTTATGCAGCACAGTGAATCTGCGTCGTGTTTCCTAGCTTCCCACCACGGCCCTTCTCTGTCCTAGCCTGTGCCTGAGGGGCCAGCGGTCACTAAGGGAGTCCTCCTGCTCTCGGTTCATCTCTGTGTCCTGGGACTTCCCTGGGGGCCCAGTGGTCACGGCTCTGTGCGTCCAGCGCGGGGGGTGCAGGTTCGATTCCCGGCTGAGGAGCTAAGATTCCACATGGCACGTGGCACAGCCAAAACGTAAATAAGATGACATTAAGAGTAGTCAGCTAATTTTTAAAAAAGCTTAAAAAAAACCCTCTATATGTCTTTTTTTTTTTTAGTTGTTAGTTTTAATGAAAATATTGTGTGCTTATTTTAGCAATACTGAACAATGTAGAGACATTTCAGAAAGAAGAGCTACACATAGCCATAACACTCCCCGGTGATTACCGTTGATATTTTGAAAATGTTTCTTTTTATGTTCATACTGTTTCGGAAAAATTATATAGTGCTTTGCTCACTTATTTTTACTTTACAAATTCATAAGTACTTTTGGTAAATGTGTAAAAAAATTTCACTGTGTGGGATAATCCCTTTGATGTTAAGGTAGTTTCTGGTATTTTAGAATCATAAATAAAAAGTGTGATGCTCTCAAAATGAATAAAATACTTTGAATTAACATAGGAGGTGAAAGACTTGTATGCTGAAAGCCATTAAAGAAGACCCCAGTAAATGGAAAAAATGTGTGTTCATGGATTGTAAGATTGAGTATTGTTAAAACCTCAGTACTGCCCAAAAGATCCACAGATCCATTGCAGTCTCAATCAAAATCCTAACAATGTTTTTTCCCAGACATAGGAAAAAATCCATTCTAAAATTCACATGGAATCTCCAGGGACCCTGGATAACCACAGCAATGTTGAAAAAGAAGAACAAAATTGGAGGTCTTACATTTCCTGATTTCAAAGCTTAGTGCAAAGTTACAGTAGTCAAACCGGTGTGGTGCTGACCTTGGTGGTCCAATGGTTAGCACTCTGTTCCCATTGAACCTGGGGGCCAGGGAGCTAGATCCCACATTCCACAACTAAGAGGTCACATGCTGCAGTTAAGATCTGGCACAACCAAATAAACAAACATTAAAAAAATTATAATTTAAGACATATACACCAAGAGTATAAGAGATCAAGAAATAAACTGTCACAGGTGCAGTCACATGGTTTTCTAGGATCCCACCACTCTGGGAAAAGGACAGTCTTTTCAACAGTGGTGCTGGAAAAAAATGGGTATCCACATGTAAAAGAATGAAACTGGACCCTTATTTTATACCAAGTGTAAAAATATAACAGAGTGGATCAAAGACCTAATATTGCCTTAGAGGAAAACATAGAGGAAAAGTTTCATGACATTAGACTTACCAATGATCTCTCAGACATAACACAAAAGCACAGGCAAGGAAAGAAAAAGTAGATAAATTGGACTGCATCAGAATTTAAAACTGTGCAGCAAAACACACAATCAGCAAAATGAAAAGGCAACCCTTGAAATGGGAAGAAGTATTTGAAAATCATCTATATGATAAGGGATTAACATCCAAAACTTATAAAGAACTCGTGCAACTCAACAATGAGAAAACAACCCAATGTAAAAATGCACAAGGAACTTGAGTAGACATTTCTCCAGAGGAGATACAGAAATAGCCAATAAGCACATGAAAACGTGATTAATATCTCTCATCATTAGGAAAACACACATCAAAACCAGTGAGATACCACTTAACACCCACTAGGATGGCTGCTGTCAGAAAACCAGAGAATAGCCAGTGTCGGTAAGGATGTGGAGAAACTGGAACCCTTGTGCACTGCTGGTGGGGATGTAAAATGATCCTGCCACTCTGGCTCCCTGATGTCAGCAGAGCTGACTCACTGGAAAAGACCCTGATGCTGGGGAAGATTGAGTGCAGGAAGAGAAGGGGGCGACAGAGGATGAGATGGTTGGAGGGCGTCACCGACTCATTGGACGTGAGTTTGAGCAAGCTCCAGGAGATGGTGAAGGACAGGGAAGCCTGGCGTGCTGTGGTCCATGGGGTTGCAAAGAGTCGGGCATGACTGAGCAACAGTAGCAATGTGGAAAACCAGCATGGCAGTTCCTCAAAAAACGAACAACAGAATTACCATATTTTTCGCTTTGGGGAATATACCCAAAAGAATTGAAAGCAGAGACTTAGATATTTGTATATCCATATTATAGCCGCGTTATTCACAACAGCCAACATGCAGACGTGGCCCGTGCCTATCAAGGGGTCAATGGAACAAAATGTGGTATATCCCTGCAATAGAGTATTGTCCATTCTTAAAAAGTGGAGAAATTCTGGCACATGATGCAACACGGCAGAACCTTACATACACTGAGTGAAATAATCCAGCCACCAAGGGACAAAAGCTGCATGATCCCACTTACATTAAATATCAGGTAGCCAGAGTCGTCATAGTCACCGGGACCGAATGTGCAGGGGCCGAGGGGAGGGGGCTGGGGTTGGTTGTGCTCAATAGGGACAGAGCTCCTGTCCTGCAAGGTGAACGGAGCTCTGCGGGTGGATGGTGGTGATGGTCACACAAGACTAGGACTGTGCTTACGCCACTTAGAGAGTTACTCTTTGAAATGACAGTAAATCCCACATTATGTGTGTGTGCATGCTGTTGCTTCAGTCGGGCCCCACTCTTTGCGACCCTAAGGACTCTAGCCAGCCAGGCTTCTCTGTGCACGGGATTCTCCGGGGGAGAGCACTGGGGTGGGTTGCTGTGCCCTCCTCCAGGGGGTCTTCCCAGCCCAAGATCAAAAATCTCATTACATCTCTTGTATTGCAGGTATGTTCTTTACCACTCGCACCACCTGAGATGTACTTTAGCAGAGTTTTTAAATAACTATTTTCTTAAAACGTGATGCTCACTCATGGCTACTACATTTCTGGAATAGACTCCCAGAAGTTAAATTACTTAAAGAATCTTTACATATTGCCAAGTTTTATTGCCAATCCTTATTTTCCCAAAGGATCAGAACAATTTATAGATTTGTTGTCAAGGTTACAACATGCCTTTACCAGTATTAATTATATTTTTTTTAATTATGGCTGATTTGACAGATGAATACTTTTTTTCATACAAAGACGAGATGGTTAGATGGCATCACCAATTCAATGGACATGAGTCTGAGCAAGCGCTGGGAGATGGTGAAGGACAGGGAAGCCGGGCATGCTGCAGTCCATGGGCTCCCCAGGAGCTGGACACAACTGAGCAACTGAACAGCAACAATTGATCAGTTTTAGTTCTTTTGCAAACTGAATCATTTGAACTCTGAGGTCTTAGTTTTTTTCTGATTATTGTTGTTGTTCAGTCGCTGAGTCATGTCAGACTCTTTGTGACCCCATGGAGTGCAGTGCCCCAGGCCTCTCTGTCCCTCACTGTCTCCCGGAGTTTGCCCAATTTTTTTGAGTAAATTACAGTATATTATTTACTTCTTGTAATTATAACATTTATATTTCCTTTTGGAGGGAACATAGAAATTTTGTAAATATTTTAATGTGAGGAATGTCCCCTAAACATTGTCCAGTGTTTTTTAATTATCCTTTTCTAGATTGAGAATTGATAGTCACTTCCCTTTGCTTCTCAATGCTGTGGGGATTTGACGGCGGGGCTCTTTTGATTTTTTAATTTAGCTGGATTTTTTTTTAATTTGACCCATCTATTTTATTTTGGTGTGAGGTGAAGACTTAAGATTTTTGCCCGCATGTAACCGTTATCTGGGTAGTCGTCCATGGGTCTGAGCTTCCTTCTTTATACAGATGGTGTACTCATATAAATAACTACACTCACCGTGTCGGGGGCTGTTGCTTTCTGTCCCAAGACCTGTCTCTTCCGTCCACATCACACTGTCCTAAGTTCATAAACTTTATAGTTGGCAGGACCTGCTTTTCTCATAAGTGGTATTCTCATTCTTCATGCTTTTTATTTTTCCAAGTGAACTTTAGAATTACCCAGAAAAATAAGAAGCCTCCTCTGAACTTTGAATGGAATTGCTTTAAAACTATAAGTCAATTTGGGGAAATGCTAACATCAGCTTATTTATTGTATGTGTGCTTCCAGTCCAGAAATATACCTTATCTTTAAAGTATGTTCTTTTTTTGTCTTTCTCCATATTATTTGTTTGTTTGCTTATTTATATTTTAGACTCTTATTTCATCAGTGATTTTCAGATCAGACTTCAAGTTCTTTAAAGTGCTACTTGATATGTATGCATAAGGCTTCAAAAGAGCATGGGGGGAAATCACTAATAAAGTTGAGATCTTTTGATCCAAGATCATTAGGAAAAATACATCAAGAAGTGTCTTCCCTTTTACTTTGACTTTAATCTGTATATTTTATATAAAGATTCTAGGAGTCTTTCCCTGTTACTTCTGCAATTCCACTCATCAGCACAGTCTTAGGACAGGCACATTTCCCCCCTCTCATCTCATATGAAATATTAAACTGTTTGAGAACAAATAACTCTCTGTCTCTTTAGGGTACAGATCTGCATTAAGCATCTGTTTTCAGACCCCTCGGGAAGGCCCTGCAGCCTTGATCCTGGCTGCACTTGAGTCTGAGTTCACCTGAGTGCGAGGTGATTATGAGTCCTCAGAGAGCCATCCTCGCGGCATCCGATGGACTGAGAGGGTCAGCAGCCAGGATCTGAATTCATAGTACCTGCCTCGGGGCACAGGCTGTTCAGAGAGCAGAGGAGCCAGCAGGTGGGCAGCAGGTGGGCGCAGGTGGGGAGAGCCCTCTCACATGACACCCACTCCCCGTTGCTTGTTGTAAGTGAATTCATGGCCCAGCTTTGGGATCCAGCAGCGTCTTTCAGCTCTGTGGACAAGGGGCCAGGGTAAGATTTTGTGTGTTTTTATTTGAGTATTTTTTAACGGCTATTGATCCACACAGTTCATTGGAAGGACTGATGTTGAAGCTGAAACTCCAATACTTTGGCCACCTGATGCGAAGAACTGACTCATTGGAAAAGACCCTGATGCTGGGAGGAATTGGGGGCAGGAGGATAAGGGGACGACAGAGGATGAGATGGTTGGGTGGCATCACCGACTCAATGGACATGGGTTTGGGTGGACTCCGGGAGTCGGTGATGGACAGGGAGGCCTGGCATGCTGCGGTTCATGAGGTCGCAAAGAGTCGGACACAACTGAGCGACTGAACTGAACTGATTGATCCACACAGTAAAAACTACCTTCTTTCTTAGTGTGGGGGCAGCTAATAAGCACCCCTGAATGATCGTAGCTCATTTGCTGGTTGAAATGGGGTGCGTGCCAGCCCACAGGTGTAGCTGCAGACCCTAGCCCATTTCTCACTGTTGTGACTCATGTGTAGAAACCCAAAGAGCTTTTGGTTCTTGTTCACAAACTGGGAAAAGTGGGGATGGCGTGAGTTGTGTGAGAACTTATAAAGCAAGAAGATGTAGTTTGGACTTAGTTGTGTGTGTGTGTGTGGAGTGAGGAATTTTTTTGGACAGACTTAGTTTTGTGTGTGTGTGTGTGTGTGGAGTGAGGAATTTTTTTGGACCGACTTAGTTTTGTGTGTGTGTGTGGAGTGAGGAATTTTTTTCAGTTCTGCCTGGCACAGAGACTTTTCTCATAGCATATTCACTTTCATTTGGAGCTAGTGATAACCTTCTTATTGTAGGGAATCATCTCGCCAACACACACATACACCCCTCCCTAGGATACTCTGATTCAGAAGTGATGTCTTTTCTTGGTGCAGCTTTTTACATTAACCTTTTTTGAAGATAGGAGACTAAGATCTGAATAACCGCTTTTAATACTAGCCCCATAAAAATAAGGGCAATATCTTTTTTAATTAAAAAACTTTAATTTAAACAAAATATGAGAAATAAAGTGGTGTGTTGACCCTTTTAAGGTATAAACACTCGCATTTTATTTTATGACTTTAATTTTCATAGCAAGGTGGTATAAATACCTTTAATTTATAGCACTTTCTAGCTATTGCATTTAAAACTTTCACTTTCCATGTGATTTTTTTAACTGAATTTTTCCAATAAAAAAAATAGACACTGAGGGAAAAAAGACACTGTTTGAGGATTATTAGTTCATAACTCGGTAGTAGGAAAGGTTGATAAAACAAGAGTCCAAATAATGAACTGGGATTGTGTAATATTTAAATAGCCATTTGCATTAAAAAAAATAGGTTGCCCAAATGCTAAATATGATACAGATATTAAAGTAATTAAAAAACAGGAGGTGGCCAGGTGGGTGTAAGGTACCAGTGAATTTGGGGTACCAGATAGAGAAATGCGAAAATTTAAAGTTCACGTAGACATATATGCATACTTTTTTTTTTTGGTGGCTCTCTCCAAATCATTTGTTTATAGTCTGGCTGGACTTGTGGCCTCAGTCCTGCCCCTTGAGAGATGGGATCTTTGCCTAAAAGTTATTGAGAAATGAAGACTGAGAAAGCCAAAAAATGTCCAGGCTTTTCACACACACTGACAGCCAAACAGAACGCTCTTTCCATTTGCAGCTTTTTTAGTGTCATTTTAAGTTGCAGCTTCTGGCCAATCAGCAAGCCCCGTGCCTGCTGACATCACGAAGCAGCCAGTTCCCTCCAGCTGCAGAGAGCTTCAGTTTGTCTTTTTTTTTTAAACTAAAATGGAGGCTGGTTTCTTGCCTTAAGGAGCACATTGCCTTTCCCGCTGGAGTCTAGATGTTGACATGTAATAAAGCGGGCAGCAGGATGGTGGTGGATGCGGCCAACTCCAATGGGCCTTTCCAGCCCGTGGCCCTTCTCCATATTCGAGGTGAGTTATTGTGTGTTTCACTGAAACGGAACCTTCTGCGGTTGGTTAATAAATGGCCACTGTGCTTCAGATAAGAAAAGCAGGAAGTCCTTTCTGGCAGAATTCACCCCGTTTCGCGGCAGACCTAACTGGAGGAGGCTGGGTGTGTCACTGCAGTTTGGCATTTTACGAACTACTTACAGAATTTGAGTCTTGAGAGAGGCCTTGCATGCATGCATAGTTCAAAGCTGGTTTTTCTGCTTTCTGCTCGTTCTCCCATCCCCCTTTCCGAGCCGTGCTGATGTCAAAGGATGTGAAGTCACTGCCCGGGGAAGGCATTGGGTGGGGGTAGGAAGGAGAGGCGGGCGGCACGCCTGGCCAAGTTGTCCGTGCGCAGAGTTTCTGTTACAAATGTGTTGCTTAATTAACACCCCGAAGGTTTCACTGGGGACAGATCTCTGAATTAAAGAGGAATTGCAGTCAGAAAATATGCAGGAATGACCAGAAAAGAACTTCCTTTTTTAAAAGGATCGTTTTTCATTCTTGCCATGGAGCCTAAAAGAGAAATACACTTGTGCTTTGAAATACTGAAATCCATTGTGGGTCATAATTTCTGAGCTGTTAGCCTTTTTGTGGGATAGTAGGAGACACTTTGCACTTAATTAGGCTCTATATTGACATTTGCCTTAAAATTTTAAGTGGCGGCAAGTTTTCAATGTGTGTACAGATCACTTTCAATAATTAGTTTGCCAGTCGTAATTTATACAAAATTTGAATTCAGAATCTAGCTTAAAATTTATACAGAATTTAGCTTAAACACACAATTACCACGGTAATTAATAGTTATATTAAAACATGGGTATCAGGATAATCTTTTACTTTTTCTTAAACATTTTAAAGTGTGTCTTATACAAATTTTTTGTTCTTAATTGGGTGAAATAGAAAATGATAGTTAGGCAAGCTTCATCAAATCACTTTAAAATGTATATAAATATCACAGCTCTGTCCTAACAGAACAGTTTTAACTGTCAGGACCCGTGCTAAGGAAGGGTGGGGGCAAGATCTCCAGGTGACTAATAGTCTGTATGACTAAAATGCCAGGCAAGATTTTTCAGATCCTAGGGTGTACCCAGGGAAGGAAGATAAAACCACATGAATGCCCAGTCTGTTGGAATAAGATAGGGGTTGCCTTTTCTCTCCAAACCCTCTGTAATGAAGCTGGTGGCAATTAACGTCCACAGTGACCAACCTGTAGGTCACTTTGTTCTGCAGTGCAACCAGGAAAGAGCAAATGTTGACCACAGCACTCAGGTGTTTTAGCTGCAGGAGCCAAACGGGCTAAAACAAAATGACTGTGTTTCCATTTAAGTTCTTAAACAGGGATTGACTGAGTTATCAATGAGAACCTTTTATTGCGCATGAAATGTTTATTTTTAAACTTTTAAGGTATCTCCTAATAAATAACAGATTTTTTTTTAGTTTGAGTTTAATGTACATCTTTTTTTTGAGCTATGAATTTATTACAAACTGGAATATTTGATTTTATATTTTATACCACATTGTTTTTGTTTTGTTTTTTTTAATTCTAAGACTTTACTCTGATCAATCTGGGTTTTTGGGGTTGTGTTTTTTTTGCTGTTGGTTGAACTGTTGGTTGTTCTCTAATTGTGAGGGGAAAAGTAGTGAAGTGTACTGACCTACAAGAGACTTGAGTTTTTAACAAGGAATAATCGGTAGTAAAACTTAACTTCTGGTTCAAACAGTGAACTAGTTAAAACTTGAAAAACGCTTGATTTACTCATAAGGACTTTTGAGAGCAAGCATATTCATGAGTGGTTTACTTCATTGGCTTTTAGAGTCTTGATCAATTTCACCTCCACTTAGCATCTCCTCTGCGTGTCCACTGCTGAGGGTCCTTCCCCAGAGGCCTCGACGGTTTAGTGGAGGGACCCACACCGGGGCCCCGGGGCAGGAGGCGCCCAGGAGCTGAGTCTGGGCAGGTGTGGGAAAGCGAACGAGCAGGGGGCCTGATGCCTCCTGGGGCCGGGAGGGGGCCGGCAGCCCTGGGGCTCACCTCCGACCCCACTCCCCCATGCCTTTAGAGAAGAGGGGTCGTCCCCACAGAGGGAAAAGAACAGCCTGCCACACACAGCCTGTGAGTGGTGGGGCCAGAATCCCAACCGAAGCAGTTGTTTTGTATGGAATTTTTCTTTAATTCATTTTAAAATAGAAAGTTTTTTTCCCCCGGCATCTTATCAATATCCATCTGTTTCACTGGCCTCTGATGGATGACAGTTTTGGGACCTAGGATTCATTTCTTCATTCATTTTGCAAGTACTTGAGTCCCTATCACCTTGTGCCAAGCAGGTTCCTAATTCAGAGTATGAAGCAAGCACCATGGCCCAGCTTTCAGAGCTTACGGTCCATAAACAATGCAGTTCCTGAACTGGTTAGTAACCCCAGTTGGCTTGACACTCATCTCCTATTATGTAGCCTAGAGTTTGTGGTTAATGTAGTGAATTAGCATGTCCTAAGAAGTGTGACAGGAACGTGTTGTTGAAACTTAGCCTAAACTTTTCTGTCTGGAGAAGGAGAGGTGTCACCTGGAACTTGGTGGCTGTAAATTTAGCTTGATGACTTAAATCCCGTCCTCCCAGAGCCGACCAGGAGAACTATCTGTGGTGGTGGGAATGTCCTCTGTGCTGTCCACCGCAGCGGCCCCTCGGTCACAGGTGACTGCTGAGCCCTCACAATGTGGCTAGTGCAGCTGAGAAGCAGAGTGGTTCATTTTATTTTGTTTTGGCTATTTGACATTTAAACAGACACGTGTCTAGTGGCTATGGTATTGAACAGCACAGTTCTAGACTGGGATCGACAGACTCTTTCAGGAAAAGCTGGAGAGTCGATGCTTTTGGCCGAGAAAGCAGCCACAGATAGGAATGACCATGTTCCAATAAAGCTTTATTTACAAAAACAAGGGGCTGGCCAGATTTGGCCCTTGGGACATAATTTGCCTCCCCCAGCCCCCAACCCCGCCACCAGTCAAGACTATTCTTGAATTTTAATTGCTGGTTAAGCACTGTAAGGTGTCTGTCACTTCCAGAGCCAGTTTTAAGGCAAGAATAGCTGTGCCAAAAAAGATGCTGATGGTCAGAGAGGAAGACCTGCTCTCCATCTGGGTCCAGCTGGCTTTTATTCCGTTCTCAGGAAAGCCATTACGTGCTCTGATCTGGGGGTTGGTCATCGAGTCCAGTCTCTGAAAGACTGATGGGTTGCCGAGGCCTGGTGGGGGGCTGGGGAGCGAATTGTTCTTTTTGCGTAGACCCCTTTTTTCTCAGAAAAGTTTGTCTTCTCACAAGTATTCCTGAGTCACCGATTCAAGGAAAGGTGTTTACCTTTCCGATAGAAACTTGGAGGAGAATGGTCCAGGGCAGTGTGGAGGTCAAGGCCCAGGGCCTCCTTTCTGCCCCAGCCCACCTGATGACCTAGCCCGCACCGCTGAGCCCCGCTGTGTACACGGGCTCGCAGACGTGGGATGCTCCTCCGAGACTGAAGTCTGTAAACGTCGTGAGGGCGGCTGCCCTGCACTGTCCTCATCCCCCAGGATTAGGAAGGAAATGGGGTCATTGACTACCAAAAATGAAGTAAGTAAGTAAGTAAAGTCGCTCAGTCATGTCCGACTCTTAGCGACTCCGTGGACTGAAGCCTACCAGGCTCCTCAGTCCATGGGATTTTCCAGGCAAGGGTTCTGGAGTGGGGTGCCATTTCCTCCGCCGAAAATGAAAAAGACCACACCAGCCACTCTCTCCCCAGAGAGAACCAGACCCAGGGTGTTTACCGCGCAGCTGTCCCTCTCTGTGAAGCGACTTTTTAGAAGGACACCTTGAAAGCCAGCTGGAGTGAGCCTCTCCGTAAAGCCTCTCCGTAATTCCTGCCAGCGAGGAACGTAACCAGAGCAACAAAGAGCTCTCGGAGGGGCGGTGTATGTTTATGTGAAGCCCGCACACCTTTTGTTAATTAGTTTTCTCTGAACTGATCATATTTTTTTCATTAAAAGATGCTAATTATGTAGAAGAATGAGGAGGTGTGGTCGGTAGGCAGCAAAAAGGGTGCTTTGCATCTAGGAACGGCCCGAGTCCTCCTAGGCACAGAGTTTGGGGCGCTCCTCACTCCATCTCCACACGTCAGGTGGCCCCACGGGGCGGTGCTCCCCCAGGCCACCGTGACTGCCAGATGTGACGAGCTTTTGTGAACACTGACTTGTTCCTTCCAGCACTGCTGCCTGGGAGGTGGCTGCGACGTCCTTGACACTCTTCCCCAAGGTCACCAGCCTGTACGCCCCAAGTCCAGCATCCTGCCCCTCCACCAGCTCCACGTCCCCAGACCCCTGCTGGTGGCTCTCCCAGAGGAAACAGCCACGTGTATCATCTTCTGGTATTTCCTTTTGGCCTTTTTTGGAGACCCAACTAGAGCAATCTTTGGGGGGGCTCTGGATTTCCAAGTGATCAGATAGGACAATGCACCCTTCCATCAGCTTGGGTCCTGGCCATGTAGAAACTGGCTCAGGCCAGTGCAGGCAGCGGCACGCAGAACCCTGCCTCATCTTCCCCCGTCTGCTTCCAGACAAGCCCCACCTCACCTCCTCTTCTCTGTCAGATGGAAAAGGACCATCAAGGATGCGGAAAACTCCCAAGACTGGGCTAGTTTCTCTCATTAATGTACTTAAGGAAAAGTCTTGCTTATTCATCTTGGAGAGACATTGGCTCACGTGTGCAAGGACAAACTGCAACAGCCAGAAAAATCTGGTTTTGTTTTAGGCCCTTGAATTATTCATAAATCAAAAACCCTTCTAGTTGAAAAGAAAAACACAAGAGATGTAACAGTCGAACATAGTGAGTGTCTCTATCAGATCTTTGTTCTAAAGACAAAACAAAATCAAACCTGCAGAAGACATTCATGTGGCTGTTGGGGAAAGTTGAGTAGAGCGATGTGGAATTTTCTATGGAATTACTGTTAGTTTTAAAGGGATTCTGATTTGTAGGAACTTTCCTCATCCTTAGGAATTGCAGATGGAAGTATTTAAATATGGGTGAAGAATCATGATCTCTGCACCTTGCTTCTTCCAACAACAAAGAGAAAAGTAACTGTAGAGCAAATATGCTCATATCCCTAGTTGTTGAATCTAGGGAAGTGGGTATATAGGTATACAAGGTGAATACAAGTGTTCGCCTTCCATGTAGGTTTAAACTTCTTCATAATGTTTGAAAAGTCTTTAAAATGTTCCGCTTTAGAAAAAAATGTGCAAAGGACATGTAATTACTTAGAAATTGTTTCCTAGGTAGTGAGCAATGGTCTTTCCTATTCAAGTTCCGGCCTTTCTTCTATTTTTCGTTTTACTCCCTTGCTAACAGATGAGTGGCTGGTGGTGAAATGGGATGGCAGGGGCTTGGCCATCTTGGAACAGTGTTTTGCTGAGTGTACACCTTTTTTTTTTTTAATGTTTACTGGCGTTTTTATTGGTCTTTTAAAATGTAACAGTATAAAGCACACTCTCAGGTAAAAGCGAAGTTCCCTCTGAACTTGACAGGCGGGGGTGCTCGGTGGTTAAAGGCAGGGGTTCAGAAGTCACAGGGCCGAGGTCCCCGCCCCACCGCCGGTTAGCTGAGCCATCTCAGGCAAGCTCACTCACTTCCCCGCCAGAAATGGGAAATAAATGGGGGGGAGGTGTCAAAGGATCTGCCTCCCTGGATTTTATGAGGGTTAGTTAAATGAGTGAATACATATGAGACACTCAGCGTGGTGCCTGGAGCACTGTGAGACCATGGGCCGTGTTCGTGGTCGCCTCGGCTATCATCTCTTTTCTAGGTCACGGTGGTAATTTAGAGCCCAGCGCCTTAACCACAGCTTGCTTTATTTTTCTGCCACCGTGTTGCCTGTATCTCTTCCTCTGTCTCTATCTGCTCTCTCCCTCCCCCGTTTACCAAGCCTCTCTTCCTGCAAATTCGGTCGTTTCACCACCTGGAGGAAGCCGGTATCACTGACGATCCTGGAGTGTGCGCCGTGTTCTGCTTGTAGATCGTGAACAGAGATGCTTCATCAGGCGACCCTCGGATCACCGCCAGCCACTCTGTTCAGCGTGTACTGATGACCCCCATTCAGACTTCTCGCTCTCAGGGGTCCAGCCTGTAACAAGAAATCAGCATGTACTACAGGCCTCTCCTCACCCCAATGTTAACTCTTTTGAAGAAAGCCAGCTTAGCATGAGATTTATGAAGAATTCTCCTTTAAGAAGTCAGAGATTTTTTTCTGCAGTTAGTCCCAAATAAGATGACTTCGCTTGTCATTTCCCGTTCGTTTTTTAAAAGCAGATGTTGCTTTCTGATGCTTTAGTAATTTGACTTCCAAAAGTTTACTGTCATATGGTCAAATCCTATTATGTTAGAATTCCTGAATTCCTTTTTTGTGTTGGGATTTTTAAATTAGGATAGTATTTAATGGGACCTCCCTAAGTGGTCCCGTGGTTAAGGCTCCGAGCGTCCAATGCACGGGACGCAAATTCAGTCCCTGGGAACTATCGGATTGGCTAGAAAGTTCCTTCAATTTTCAGGTTAAAAATAAACCTGTCATTTTTACCAAAAACTTTAACAACCCATTTTGTTCCACTGCCTTCTGCCATTTTTCAGGCAACTTCATAGTTCCATCTTCCCAAAACTTTTTATCTTTTTGAGCAGAGAACTGTACCAGGTGCCTTTTACAGTCTTTCAGGGAATTGAAATTTTTCCCATTAAGAGAATTTTGTAAACATTGAAATAAACAGAACATCCAAAGGTGCAGTGTCTGGTTAACATGGCCGGTGCATCAGAACTCCAGCCAAGTGTAACAATTTCTGCCTGATCGTCGCAGCGACATGTAGTCTTGTTGCATTATCCTCATGGAAGACGAAGATGCCTTTTCTGTTGACTAATTCCAGACACTTTTCGTGTCAAGTGCTGCGTTCAGTCAGTCTCACGGGGAGCAATACCTGTTGGAATCCATCATTTTGTTTTCCAGAAGGAGCTCATACTAGAGGACTCCATTCCAATTCCACCGTGTACACAATATCACTTTCTTTGAATGAAGACCGGTGCCTTTGGGGTGGTTCATGGTGGCTCATTTCACTTGCCCTGCGAGCTCTTCCACTCCACATTATTATATAGCATCCACTTTTCATCACCTGTCACAATTTTTTTTAAAACAGAACATTTTTTGTGATGTTTAAGCAGAGTCACCTAAGGAAATATGGTCAAGGTTCCCCCCACCCTTTACTTACATGGAACCCAAACATCAAAGCGATTAACATAACCAAGCTGGTGCAAATGATTTTCATTGCTTGATTTGGATATTTTGAGTATGTCGGCTATCCTCCTGTGCGTATAACGTTGATTGTTCTCAGTTAATTTCTCAATTTGATCAGTATCAACTTCAACTGGTCTACCTGACCGAGGAGCATTGTCCAGCGAGAAACCTCCAACACAAAACTTCACAAACCGCTTTTGACATATTCCACCAGTCACAGCACCTTCTTCATACACTGCACAAATCTTTTTTTTTTTTTTTTTGCATTTCAGTTGCGTTTTTACCTTTCTTGAAATAATAAAGCAAAATATGCTGAAAATGTTGCTTTTTTTTCTTCCATCTTCAATGGCTGCTACAAATGGCTACACAATCCGCCAGTTTTGATGTTCGTTTTTTTTTTTTAACTCATTCTGATATGACACCTGTCACAATACAATTTAATGAAATTGTTTCAAATGAAGTAAAAGACAACTAAGTGCTACAAGAAGCATCTTATGGGAAAAAAAAACAAAGAAATTTTTGGCCAATCCACATGCCATGCTCCCCCACCCCCAAAAAAAAGATAGTATTGAAACCAGCTGAGATCCAGACTATAACCTTATACCTTACTGTTTCAAGTTTTAATATTGTAGTATTTCTAATAGAACTTGAGTTGTTACACCTGTTTGATTAACCTTTTCAGTCTCCTCTTTGTCATTCATGCATGTGAACTTCATTTGAATTTTTGTCTGCTTGTGTTATCCACTAGCGATGTGTTCTATTACGGTAGTTCACCTTATAAAGTTATGAGAATAGTAATGTTTCCTAAGGAACAAGCCCAGTTTTCCTAAATTGCTGGTCCTTTATGCTTGGTAACTTCAAGGAGGAGGAAGAGGTGGGGACGAGGGGAGGTGCTGTGTATGTTTGTAGACCATTTTGGCACATATACAGCTAGAAGTTGTTCTTCTCTTCTGGTAGTAGGCCAAGCTTCTCCAGGGGTGGCGTATGATAACGTCGTATTCACAGCTCTGGAGGTGTCCTCAGTGTCTGCATAAAGCAGTGGCCAGTGGGCCCCTGGAGTCCCTGAGATACTTCCAAGGGAGCTGCAACAGTGGTCTTCAGTATTGCAGGCAGATTCTTTTACCGTCTGAGCCACCAGGGAAGCCCTTTCTCAAGAAAGGGCTTTTTGCCTCTTTCACTGTGTGGCCATTTGCCCTGATGGTGCAAAGGCAGTGGTGGGTAAAATAGCTCCTTTTGCAGAGCAGGCCGTGGTGTCCAGCTGGAGACCGCCACGCAGCCCACCAAGTCACACAAGTCTGACCCAGGACTACCCTTGATGAAGCATGAAATGGTTAGTTTTACTAGCTCTCCGCCTTTGCTCACACACCTTTTGATACCATTCTGCGGGTGACAGCTCACCTGGGGCCCGCAGGCACGCAGCAGTGCTGAGATGGTCTCCAGGGACACTGCACAGTTGTGTGAGTTGCAAGCTGAACTGGCCACTTTTTTCAGGAACATTGTTTTTACTTGAAAGAAGAAGAGACAGAAACATTGGGTTAGTAAAACCTGAATATTTGACACATGCTTTCTCGAAAGTGAAGTGAAAGTGAAAGTCAATCAGTCTCGTCGGACTCTTTGCAACCCCGTGGACTATACAGTCCATGGAATCCTCCAGGTCAGAATACTGGAGTGGGTAGCCTTTCCCTCCTCCAGGGGATCTTCCCAACCCAGGGATCAAACCCAGGTCTCCCGCATTACAGGCGGGTTCTTTACTAGCTGAACCACCAGAGAAGCCCATTCTCGAAAAGGAATGAAGGAATTCTGTCAGTTCAGGGAACAACAGTGACACTATTAGTTGCCCATGATAAAATTCGAACTTGTAAGCAAAAGTTTGAATTTTGGGAAACTGCCAGCGTGAGCTTGACAGCTCCCAGTGCTGACGACTTCTGATGATACCAACAAACGGGGCTTCTTGATCTGAATGACGGAAGAGCTGCATGACTGCACACCAGCACGTTCAGAGATGCTGCAAACATGCGTGGGCAGAAGAGACATTCAAAGCGCAGGACACACCACGGAGTTTGATGTCACTGAAACATCATCAGTATGGTTTCAGATTCCACGTTGCAGCTAAGCTTTCAGAAACTACCGCTTGTTAAACATTAGCATAGACTCAAAGAATAACCGCAGTTTTTTTTTTTAAGTCATTGAAATACCTCCCTTTTCCAGCTAAACATGTGGTTGGAGGCTGGGCTTCTTTTTTGTATACTTCAACCAAAACAGCATATCAGACAGCAGTGTAGAAGCAGAAATGCAGGTCTACCTGTCTTCTGTTAAGTCAGACTTTATAAAGAGATAAGCAAAAATGTAAAACACTGTCACTTTTCTTGCTATTTTTTTTTTTGCTATTTTTTAACACAGTTATTGTCATGATAATATTTCAGCTAACATGAAATGAGCCTGTTACCTTAAGTGAATCAGTCCGTACATGTTTCAAGCCCTCTCTAATCTGGTATGAGTAAGCAGAATCCATGTGATCCACACTCTTCAGGGTCCTCCAGACTGTTTTTAGAGGACCTGATTCTGACACCAAAAACAATTGAAAACCCTCGGCCCAGGAAAGCTCTGTAGCGTGAGCTGGACTTGCTGGACCCTGTTTTTACCAAGCCTCCGTATTTTTTTCTCCTCTTCTCTCAACACAAAAAAACTTCCAGATTAACTACTTAGCTAGTAATGTATATAGGTCTCCCAATAACTGTGCCCAGCTTGTGGGTAGTGGAGTCGCCCCAGGACTGGGCCCTCTCTTTTGGCATTAATTGGCTCCCTTTTATCTTTTTCTGATCTTTTTAAAAATACATATGTGAATACAGCCACTTTGAAGTTTTTTTTTTTAATTGGAAGTAAAACTAAAATTATCCCTAGCCTTATCCCCAAAATGAGTCTCCTAGCTTCTCTGGCACCTCAGAGCAAATTGTTTGGAGTTTGCTATATATCATTTTACACGTTTGTGTGTGTGTGTGTGTGTGTATTCACACTAAGTAATGTAAATGTGGATTTATCTACTTACTGGAAGTATATAATATTTTTTGTTTTCTGGTTTTTTGTGGATTTTTTTTCTTCCCCGGCGCCTCGCAGCTTGTGGATTCTCCAACCAGGGATTGAACCCAGGCCCTCGGCAGTGAAAGTGCCCAGTCCTGACGGCTGGACCACCAGGGAATTCCCTGGGTTTTTTTTTTTTCTTAAGACAAAAAAGCTAGCATGACAGTAGTTTTGGAAAACTAAACCTTATACAAGGTTTTAACGTGTTGATAGCTTTGTGAACTAATTCCTGATGCTCTTAGCTAAATGTGATATTATAGTATCCTGAATTGCGCTGTGTATACATAAACCACACAAACTCTTAAAGTGCGGTCCCGCACTTCTCTCCGGATTCGGTTTAAACCCTGGGACAAGGTGGGCGTCTGGCAGGAGGCTGCAGCGAGTGGAGGGTCTGCCTGGTGCCCGGGCCGTCCCAGGGGCGATCCCGGGCGCTTGCAGCGCGCAGCCAGGCGGCCCAGAGGCCCCGCACTCGTCTTGCAGAGATTCCAGACGGAGTGTCCGAGCACACACCTGGCCAGGCAGTGAGTGATGAGGCCCGGCTGGCTGGAGCTGGGCTGCTTCTCCCACACCTCCCTGCTGGAAATGTGGCCCCTTCTCTCTGCTTGAGGCCTGGTCCCCAGGAGTCATCTTACCTGAGAGAACACCATTGACCCTCCTTTGCCTGCTTTTTAGAATATTTTCCTAGACGTTGAAAACACTGGGGTCTTGTCAGTTTAGTGGACCCCCTTCCTAAATTAGATCCAGTCATGCCGCAGTCGAGCTATCGGATTCAAGGCTAAGGCCTAACCGTGTGTCTTACGGGGTGACTGGGGTCCCTGACTTGTCTCCAGACCTTCCTGAGTCTGTGAATGTGCTATATTTTTAAATGTGTTTGATTAAATTACTTGTTTTTCAAGGGAATTGAAAGAAAAGAGCTGAGATTCAAATTCTAGCCTCCTCTCCCTGAGGACAGAAGCACGTGATGAGAATAAGCAGATTGCTCCTTTTATCCTTAAGAGAAATGCTATGCTGGTAGAAAACTTGAGTGACTGGTTTTTTGGTTTTTTCTTTTTTTATGGCTTTAATAAATTTTAAAACATTATCTCTTTGCAATAAAGTCACAAATGACATTTTATTGAAGAAGCATTATTCATCTTAAACAAAGGTTAACTTAAGTTTACACTTTAAGCCAAAGTTAAACTTGCAAAGTCCTGAAGTCTTTTTGCTTATCTTCTTCCTCTCTGCCTGCTTCTTCCCCTTAAGCACTCCTTTCTTATTTTGTCTCACTTATTCTTCAGATGAGGCCGTCAGATCTTGAAACTGACCTTTTCTAAGGCATGTAACTTTCCTTGGGTTGACTTTTCTTATTCAAATAATACAGTGTCAGTGGATATGAATTCTGGATTTTTCACTTCCTTCTAAATTTTGTGCACCACTTAAATATAAATTTTCAAATATTGATCTTGAATTTTGGCATTTAATTTGATATGCGTTGCAACTGTCAGTACCCAATTAAACAAACATGATTGTCCCGTCTACCTGGATTAGGAAAACACCTTTTGGGAGTGTACGCACATGTATGTGCTCACATGTGTCTTTAAAGCCAAATACCAACTTAGTTCAGTCTCTAGTCTTGTTTAGTATATTGGCTTAATCACCTACTTATTTGAGCCTTTCTTCTGTTTTAAAAAAGGAAAGCCCTTAAGTGAAATGTAAGCTAAACCAGGATTATAATTTTAACACTACATTGGTGTTAAAAAAATATATAAAGGGACATTTAAGAAGCATATTCAGTAATGTGTTCTTTGCCAGGAAACAGGGACTTTTCAGCCAGTTACTCGTCTTGACTGTGACATCCATAGTAACTCAGACACACCACCCATATAAATATTTAGACGGGTTAGGAGTCTGCAGAACCGAGGCAAGGCAGCGCCAGGGCTGATGCAGCTCGGGCGTTGGCCATCCCAGAGCATGGCCCTGCATACTGTCTGGTGTACCAAACATTGCCATCCTCCATTTCTTGCAGGGCTTTTCGAAATTGTATGGCCTAGAGAGAAATTGTTTAGGAAGGCCAGCTTACTCAGGGCAGTTCATCCTCCTGTGTGATACCCAGAGGCCGGTGGAGGCTGTGGTTGTTTGTCATTAGCGCCCAGCAACCCTTTTCATCTTCAGAGCACTTTGCAGGTGTTCATTAACCATCCTCTCTCTCCTACGAGGCAGCAAACAGGTTTTATTAGTCCCACTTTTACAGTTGTGGAAGCCAAAGCAGAGAGGTTCCCGGACTTGCCCGAGGTCAGAAGGACGAGCTCCTGGGTTTTCTGAGTCACGACTCCGGGCCCACAC
This sequence comes from Hydropotes inermis, assembly GCA_020226075.1. Lineage (NCBI taxonomy): Eukaryota > Metazoa > Chordata > Mammalia > Artiodactyla > Cervidae > Hydropotes > Hydropotes inermis. The sequence goes on from CM035284.1 coordinate 62,309,419, forward strand.
CCCTCTGATGTGCGCACTGCTGCTCTCAGCCCCTTTATCACAGAGATCTGGCAGCGTGGCGCTTTCTGCCCTCAGCTGCTCACAGGGGTGTCGAGTGCCGTGCAGCTGGAAGCAGGTTAGTTGATCTTATGGTGTCATCTAGAAAAGCAAGAGATGCAGATTCTGGGTCTTGAAGGTAAGGGCCGTGCCTTGGGGGTTTGTGGGTATGGATGAAATTAACTGAGTGGAGCCTAAAGCGCATCCGCTTGCCCTTAGCATAACCTGGAAGCACCTGTTGAAGAAACACAGTCTCCGGGACTGCTTTCCACTTGGTCCAAGGACCTTGCACATCCCAAGAGATATATGTCAAAGCTGTGTTTTCACCATAGCTAACAAGAGTATTTCAATGCTGAACATAAACTTACTACTGCTAAAGATTCCTCATGAATGATCTTAGAATTTAGAAGAAAGTAAGATATATTGTTCTGTTGTAATAGAATTTGGAGCTTTCAAGGAGGTAGGGAGGAGAGACATTCTTTATCTGAAAACTGGCTGTTGTAGTTTAAGCATTTGTCCAAGGGGAAACAGAAGAAAAGACAACCGCTTTTGGATGATGTATACAATTGAGAGGATGTTTGCATTTTAAAAATAGTTCTTTAAAAGCCAGTGAACTCTTTCTCCAGATCTTCATAAAGCTCTGAGATGTTTCCTTCCTCATTCTTTGCTCCGAGAACTCTGTGCACGTGCTCTTGTTGAATTCAGCATTGGTAGTTTAGCAGCCCTACAGCCTTCATTGTGTCAGATAAGGTTAAAATTAAGACCCCCAAATTTTTAGTCCACCAGGTTTGTTTTGATGGGCAGGAAAACTTGATGGAATACAGAGAACAAAATTTAGTTGTGACCTTCTGCCTTCTGGCCCCCTAAAGCTTTGTTCCCTTTCTCAAACAAATATTTATAAATCACCACCCTGGTGGTCGGCACTGCACTGCTGGGCGCCTCAGGTTGGCACTGGGGAGGACAGAGTGGTCTGGCTGGGTGGGGCAGGGGCGGGGAGGCCTCACCGAAGTCATCCGGGACAAGCTCACTGGTGGTCCCCTGGCCCCAGCAGGGACCAGGGGTGACTCGTTCGGCACATCAGGGAGTGTGTTGTGATGGGTGTGGTGAGAGAAACGCCGGAAAAGGGTTTTTGTCAAGTAAGCAGCATCTCTTTGTGGACCAGAAGTGGAGACCATCAGGAAGCTGGGAGTGAGAAGGCTGAGCTGCATGCAGCTGTCACGCAGGAAGGGAGGGCCCCGGTTACTTAACACAGTGAACCTCAAAGACAGGCGAGAAGCTGATACCTCTGGTAGGGAAATGCCTGGGTTGTCACTGTGCATGTGTGTGTGTCCGCACGCGCGTGTCTGTACACTGTAAACATATTCCTGTTCGAAAAAGTAAAAGGGAGACAGAGCATTAAAGTGAAGGGCATGTGTGGCTACTCAGCTCTCCGTGTTCCTGTGCCGTGCTCCTAGCTGACTAGCTGGAACACGGTGTGGAAAGGCCGCCGTCACGGACTTGGATTTGAGACGTGACCAGAGGTTCACTTGGCCAGCTCTGGCCCAGCCCGTTGACGTCCACGACCTCACCGCAGAGCCCAGGATGCAGGAAGGCTCTCAGTCACCTCCACTTCCTAACCAGGGCCTCACTCACACTGTCCAATTCTGGTTTAACTGACCTTTCCCCGTTGTGTTTCACTTTGTCACGTGGACCAGTTTTGCTGTATTTCAGGTGTCCTCACAGTGCGGTCAGCCCTCTCCCTTTCCTGCATGTGAGTGGTAAGGCTGTCAAAGCCAGATCTGCTGGAAACCCAAATTGCGGCATCGTCTTCAGCAGAGAGGGTTTGCAGAAATTTCCAGGGCAGGAGGGGAAATTTAAGAAGGAGGCTGGAGAAGAATGAGGCCAAATGGCTTTGGGCTTCCTGATGGCACAAGAGGGGAGCCCTCTGCAGAAAACTGAGGGGAGTGTGGAGACCTGGCAGAGGGAGGAAAGGGTCGAGGCCGAGGGGGAGTTGACGGGGTGGGTGAGGTGTGGGCAGCCTCCAGGGAGCAGACCCTGGTGGTGACTGTGATCACGATCCCTTAGCATAGACATGCTTTGCAAACACCCTTCCCCAGTCTGTGGGTTCTCTTTTCACTTTCTTGATGCTATTGTTTGCAGCAGAAGAGTTTTTAATATGGATGCAATCCAGTCTGTCTAATGTGTCTCTTGTTGCTTTTGATTTTTGGTGCCATTTTTAAGAAATCATTGCCTAATCCAGAGATTTGCTCCTGTGTTTTCCTCGAAAAGTTGTACCACCTTAGTTCTTTCACTTGGTCTTTGATCCACTTTGAGTTAATTTTTGTGCGTGGTATTAGGTAAGGGTCACCTTTGTTTTCTTGCATGTGGCTATCCAGTTTTCCCAGCACCATTTATTGAAAGGGCTGTTCTTTCCCCACTGAATGGACTTGGCACGCTTGTGGAAAATCAGTGGACCGTAAATGTGAGGATTTATTTCTGCACTCTATTCTGTTCCATTGCTCTATATGTCTGTACCAGAGTCTTGATTCCTGTAGCTCTGTTGGAAATTTTAAAATCAGGAAATGGGAGTCCTCCAGCTTTGTTCTTTTTCCAAACTGTTTTGTATTCTGGGTTTCTTGCATTTCCATGTAGTTCTTAGGGCCAGTTTGTCAGCTCTCCTGGCCTCTCAGTAGTCTTGTCTGGGCGAGCCTTGGTTAGGCTCGCCCAGCCTTGGTTAGACAGTGCACTCCACACTCTGCCTGGAAGCTCCTCTGACTGGGGGAGAAACCTGCTCTTGTTGGGAGTCTGGGGCCATGTCCTGTTCTGGTCTAGTTCAGTTTAGTTCAGTTCAGTCGCTCAGTCGTGTCCAACTATTTGCGACCCCATGGGCCGCAGCATGCCAGGCCTCCCTGTCCACCACCAACTCCCAGAGTTGACTCAAACTCATGTCTGTTGAGTCGGGGATGACATCCAGCCATCTCATCCTCTGTCATCCCCTTCTCCTCCTGCCTTCAGTCTTTCCCAGCATCAGGGGCTTTTCCAGTGAGTCAGCTCTGGTCTAGTAAGAGCCCCCAGAATGTTTGTCTCTGAAGTCTTGGGTCTTGTCACAGAAAGCTATTTCAATTTTGTATTCTGTTTATAATTATCATAGTTTAATATAAAGATGTTTGATGTGATTTTAACTGCTTTTTAAGACGGATATTCCAGGAAGTGTGTCACGTTTATCCTGCGGTCTTGTGCACACATCCCCCGCCCCGCTCAGATCACATGCCCCAGTTTAAAAGGCCGAGGTGCAGGAAGCCTGCCCAGCAGAGCTTTTGTGTTTGTAAAGGTTGTTTCCTTGACTGTCTGCTTCTCAGTCGCCTCTGCAGACCCCAGGCTGGCGTCCGTCCACCTGGCTGAGGTGGAGCTGGCTGATTGTCGGTATTGGTGTCTCCTCAAGGCTGCCGCCCGTTTCTCTTGAGTCTTGAGGCAGGTTTAGACCTTGTCGGTCTTGGCCATCAAACAGATTCCCGCAGGGTGCAATCCATTCCATTCCCTGAGTTATCCTTTCTTGGAAGGTCAAGTGCCGGCCAGGAGCACCCTCCTCCGTTTATGTAGATTCAGGTGTGTTGCCGGTGCCGCCCGGGAATAGTCGTTTCCAGAGGCCTCTGCAGCTCTGTGACAAGGCTTCTTCCCGTCCAGGCAGAGATAAAGGTGATGTAGTGTGGAGTTTTCACACAGCTAAACTAATTCAGTTTCCAGGCCTCTCCTTTATTCTAAGATTGTCCTTTTTGGTATTAAAACGTCTTTAATGATTTTTCTAAGAAAGTTCCTATTTGTCCGTTAGGGCGGTAAGCCAATGTCAGTCTTTAAGATTCCTTGTGAAATTTTATTGATCTGCGAAATCAAACTTCAGAACATCGCTTTAAGCCACAAATCTCCAATTTATGCCTTGTTTACATTCGGAATTACCGCATAATATTTCAGACAATTTATGTAACTTAAAAGCCCATTTTTTATTTCCTTTATATTTCCAGAAGAGGCAAATCCAGGGAGACAGAAAGCAGGTTAGTGGTGGCCGGGGGCTGGGGGAGGGAGCTCTTCTGGGGTGAGGAAGAAGTCTTGAAACCAGAGAGGGGTGATTGCACAACACTGTGAATGCACTAAATGCCACTGAACTATGTACTTTAAAATTGTTAATTGTAGGTTATGTGAATTTCTCCTCAGCTTTTTTTAAAGTCGTTTTATTCAATGTTGTAATTATATATGAGCCGGAAGGTGGGAGGGGGGTGTGTCGGGGTTATATGAATTCAGGTGAGCAGAGGATGTGTGCTTACACACGCCGGTATATATTATTAATTTGTGTCTCTAAGCATTATCATTAGAAGCTAACCAGATCGACAGACTTTCTGCTTTGGGACAGCAAGAAAGTTGGCTTTAAGACTGAAACTCAAAGATATCCTTTAGTCTCACCTCACAACATACATCCACCAGCTTTTTACAACCTTTCACCCTGGGAAGTTGAGGTTTCGGACTCGCCATCAGGAGAAGTCGGAATAAAGTTTCTCCCGCCGCTCTGTCGGTGGCTCTGTCCTGGCGTTTACTGGGACGCCGGCCACCAGGCTGGAGACTGTCCGTGACGTCCTGTCCTGTAACCCTTGAAAGGGGAACGTGAAATGTGTCCTCCCCTGCCCCCAAAAAAGAATGGAGAGAAAAGATCCTGGGTTATTTTTAAGCGAAGAACCTTTGTTACAAATTCCGAGCGCAGCGTTGTGTTTAGACTTTCTTTCCTTGCTGCCTCCAGGAGGAAGCCCACGGAGGGCCCACAGAGGCGCTGGGCCGGGGCCGCGCCGGGCTCGGGGCTCTGGGGCGCGGGAACACTCACCGCTCTTCAGGCTTTTCTGAAGTAACAGAGCTTCGGGATCTCTTATAATCCATCCATAAAGATGGGTTTTTCTTTTTTAGGAAGGTGATTTTTCCTCTTAACTTTGACTCTATGTTTGTAAATGTGTTGAGTTTGGGCAGTGTTTAAATGGTTTCCGTGCCTCGAGCCTGCTCACAGCCGGGCAGTCCCGAGCACACGGGTCTTGGCGGGAGGGAGTCAGACATGGCGCCACAGCAGTCCGCTCCCCGAGGCCCTCAGGCCGTGCCTTCCAGCCGTGTGTCCTCACAGGCTGCTGGCAACTCAGTCCCCCCTGTTGTTTCGTGGTTCTTGTCAGTATCGTTTTCTGCTTTGCGGCGTCGAAATTGTGCTGGAAACTGAACACTGGTTTAGCGTCCGTAGTGACAGAAAAAAAAAGAGAACTTTCTGAAGTCATTTCTATTTTGGCCTCAGCTGCCACAGCTGATTGCTCAGCGTTCTTGTCTGTTAAGAGCCAGAACCAAAATGAGGGCGCGCAGGGTGTCATCTGAACCTCAGATTCTGTATCATTTCGTGAAAAAGAGTTCCACTTTTGTAAAGAAAACACCTGCTTCGTTCAGGCCTGCCGTCGAGGCAGGCAGCCTCCGTGTCCTGACTTGGTGGCAATCTGCAGCGTGGGCCTTCACAGCGCCTCTCCTCTCCCGCTTGTTCTCCGAGGCTCAGCTGGCTGTTGTCCACAGGAGGGAGGCAGCGTCTTCATCCGTTAATTCGGGTTCCTATCGCCAGTTCACATGTGTAGCCCCTCTAACATATCACATCAGTGAAATCTTCCGTTCTCCCAAGTGGAATGGCAGAGGATTTATGAGCTATATGCTGCTCCCTTGGATCCCAAGACCAGCGTATCGCCCGTAAGGTTGATCCATCTCGAAACTGTAAACAGATTCTCAGCTGTGGCTTTGGAGGGTCTGTCCCGATTCAGCCCTGCTTTCAGGCTGATGACCACTGAGGGTTCGCCCAGACCCACGTAAATCAGAGCAGCCAAAAATTCACCAGAGCTTTCCGGGGCTCCTGGACCTGGAAAGGAACGCAGCGCGGGCTCTATGTTGTGCTAGGCGTATGTGCAATGGGTCGCCTCTAGCAGTGGTATTTAGGTAAAGTTTAGTATAACTCTGTTATGGGATCCAAAGAGATACATGATTTCTATCGAGTTGGGTCAAATTATAGCTGCTGTGACAGGTCCTTGAGTTGAAAGGTATGACTGGGCAGTTCAAGTTCAGAAAGCAGGGAAGACAAAGATAAGCTAGAGGGCCCGCCCTCGGGAGCCCGTAGACTGGGGCTGCAGGGGGAGAGGATGAAGGGATGCTCAGTGAGGTACCAAGGGGGCGTCTGCCCGCCGGCTGGACTTGCAGCAGTCAGGATGGGATGAGGGCGTGGGGGGGCTGGCAGAGGGAACTGCAGGAAGGCGGAGACATGCCGGGGCGTCAGTGAGAGGGTAAGGGCCGGACCCGGGCCCTGTTGGAGCATTCTCGTAAATGTGTTCGTCCTGCACACGTTTCTGAGCACTTTTGTGTCACGCCTGTCACACCAGGTGAAGAATGTAAACAATCTAGGCGCTGCACCTGAAAGCTCTGTGGTGGGCAGGAGAGGCGGTCGTGCAGGGGGCGAGCAGCCCGCAGGAAGGGGGTTTGGTTTGGTTTTTACACACTGGGGTAGCCCAAGGTGCTTCCAGATCCGGTTGGCACACACCGCTGGTGGCACAAGAGACGGTTTTAAGCACCAAAGCCTTGCTCAGCTTTGGTGATTTGTCTTGTTTTACAACAAATGAAATATGAGCCTTCTTGTTGATGTTTATGATAGCTTAATGTATAAGACGTGCTTGCATACTTGCCTAGGACATTTTATTGTTGTAGCTACTTCCAAAAAAGAATTCAGTGAGGCCTAAAGTATTAAAATATATACAACAGTATATTAAAGGAAAAATTGTATTAGAAACCAGTTTGGAGGGTCAGTTCAACCTTTGAATCGAGCTGTTTAGCACAGTTTCAGAAAAAAAAATTCATGCTACTAATGGTCCAATGGGCGTAGTATCTGTTTAAGCTGGCTTCTAGTCTATAACGCTAAAACAGTTGCAAAATACAGAAAAGAAGGTGCTTACCTTCCTGTTTGATTTGTGAGGTGGGACATGGCCACCCTATTGTAGTTTATTCCTTAAATCAGTAGAAGAATTCATCTGTTATTTACACTGATTAAAGCTGAATTTAATTTGTCTGAAGACATTCTTATTTTGGCAGCAATACTATGACGTAGACTTGAAGGCAAAACCTAAAAGAACTAATTGATTGCCTGGGATTGATGGAAAGATTCTGACACGGGATTCCTAAATAGTCTTATATTTACAGACCCAGAGACTGGCAGAGGGTCAGCAGAGGCTGGGAGCAATTGTTCCCTCAGTGAGAGAAACAGAATGTACAAGAGGGGTTGAATGATCTTGCCTCTCATTGAGGACTCCAAAGTATGTCCTTTGCTAGGTAGTAAGAGTCAACAAAGAGAAGCATGAACTTGGTGAAAGACAAGTTTTGTTTTGTTCTTTCCACGCTGGGGTAACCCAGGGTGCTTCCAGAAATGGTCGGCGCACGCTGCTGGTAGCACAAGAGATGGTTTTAAGTGGTTCAGAATTGAACAGTATTTTAAGCATTATCTGGGTTTCCCTTGGGGCTCAGCTGGTAAAGAATCTGCCTGCAATGCGGGAGACCTGGGTTCGATCCCTAAGTAGGGAAGATCCCCTGGAGAAGGGAAAGGCTACCCACTCCAGTGTTCTGGCCTGGAGAATTCCATGGACTGTATAGTCCACGGGGTCGCAAAGAGTCGGACACGACTGGGCTACTTTCACTTAAACATTGTATATTGATGAATGTAAAAGTATGTAATTAGCATGTCAAGTCCACAATTTCTTAGATTATTGTTGCTTAGGACAAGGCCTAGTAAAAAGTGTGTCCACTTAAATAAAAACACCAAGTCAGCAGCAGCACGGCTGTGCACAGATGTGGCCGACACTGAGGCGTTTGGGGATGCCTGAAGCGCAGAAGGCGGGAGGAGAAGGGGGCGGCAGGGGACGGGACGGCTGGGCGGCATCACCGCCTCCGTGGACGCGAGCTTAGCACGCTCCAGGAGACAGCGAAGGGCAGGGAGGCCTGGTGTGCTGCGGTCCATGGGGTCGCAAAGAGTCGGACACGACTGAGCAACTGAACCGAACTGAAGCGCAGAAACCCTGGGATGGGCCCGCGGAGTTCATCCCAAGCAGACTGTTCCAGAGAGCCCCCCTGTCTCCTGTCTGAGGGCTCTGGGTCCCAGGAGCCCTCAGGGGAGGGCCGGGCTCACAGCCATCCGGCCTCTTGCGGCCACACTCCGGCCTTCCATGCTGTCTTCCTCCCCCTCCTCACCTCCCCCTCAGCGCCCCTCCGCGCCCTCATTCACTGGGTGACTTCTCTGCGTCCCTCTATGCTTGGTGGTATAGCTCGAGCGAGTCACTTCACCGCTGAGGAACGGCGTGCTCACCTGTACGCTGGGAGTGATAACCCCGTCTCTCAAGGAGTCGTTGTGGGTTCTACTCTCAGTGAGACGAGAGTGTGAACCCCAGCACAGAGTGTGGGACGCGCTAAAACCAGGCATGTCAGCAGCCACTGCGATCAGATCTGCCCAGTTCTTCCCTCGTTTCCAAATTCAGACCCCCAGCTAGTGAAAGCGGAGTTGCGGTACTTCAGCTTTCAGGAGAGAAGCTTTGGCTTGGCCAGAACCTCGCGCTGGGCTCACATCGTCTGCTCTCGGCCCAGGCTGCGGGGGAGCGGGGGAGCAGAGGACAGGGCACGAGAGAAACCCGCCGCCCGGGTCTGCCCCTCGGGCCTGCCCTGGGACTGCTCTGCGGTCCTCACCAGCCTGAGAGGCGCTCAGCCCCGCTCTACCTGGGAGTCCTGGCCAGCCTGTCATGACCAGAGCAGATGTTTTAAGACGGGGTTGCTTGGGGTCAGCGGGGAGATCCCTCGACTCTCAGAGTTGGGCACACATTGTCACAGGATCGGAAAGTTGCCTATGACGACTGATTGTGTGGTGTGGTAGTTCTTTCGACACTACCGCCGTGGGTTCACTTCTGGCCCTGATTGTCTCACCCAAGAGCCCCTTCCCCCGATTTTGTTCATTTGTTTTCTTTTGAGAGGGCACCATATGGTAGAATAAGAGGTCCTGGGTTTGAGTTCTGTCTCTCCCAGCCTACCATCAGGGCAACTGACTGTGCCGAAACAGATTTCTCGTCAACTTGGCCTGGGATCAGGCGGCACGATGTGTATCAGTAGACTGCCGGAAACATCAGAGCACTATAAATATGTTTTACGTTTTCTCTCTATCGTGCCTCAGAGTGCTTTGGTTTGGGCTTCCCATCTTCACTGAATCCAAAGTGGTCTGTTCCTCCAACCGGCCACGTCTGGAGCGGTCCTGGCAGTTCTGCCACAGACCAAGGGTCACCTTGTGAGTCTGGCCGGAGCGCAGTGGCTGAGGTGCCTCTCGAAGCCTGTCTCCAGGACAGGACGGGAGAGCCCTGTCTCCATCCGACCCGCCTGTCTTCTGTGCCAGCCCTGGAGGCTGGGTGTGAGGTTAGAGGCGGGGACAGCAAGACCGAGGCCAGTTTCAGAAGGAAGTGGTCTTTTCAATCTGGGCCAAAAATAGTCTTCTCAGAAAAAGGAGAGGAAGAAAAAGTGTGACATGAAGTGATGCCTTGATTAGCATCTGAGTGTGGCTGTTGACGTCCCACGGGTCACCAGAAATTGACCTGAGAAAGCATTTCCCTCTTAAGGTCAGAGGGTGATTCCAGGGGAAATTCTCTTCCCACACCCAGCGTCTTGTAGGTAAAACCTCAGCATCGTTGCCAGTCCTAACATCCAAATCTCTTAAACCACGAGGTCATGTGATGCTTGCTTAATGTCCACGGGCTGTCAAGTTGCTTGGGGGCGTTTGTAGAAAGGGTTTACGTGGTAAGATACCAATTTGGTCTTATCCGGAACCTGATTGGAAACTAGAGCAGTGACTATTATAACCTGGGAGGAATCAGAAATCGACCCTCTAATTGACTATGACTACCCTCTCCTCTCCCAAGAGGACTTTTCCAAAAACCTACAGGAAAAAGTCCTCGAATTTCAGAAAATCACTTCCTTAAATTCAGCTCACTAGTGAGCATGTGATGATTAAAAAAAAAAAAAAGCCTCAGAGGAAGGTTAGAAGGTCTGGCAGGGCCTTCTGTTCTGCTTCCCTTTCTTCCCAGTTTCCTAGAGAAGCCTTTTCCTTTAGGGGTCTGTTCACAGCACACTCACAGCGAGGAGTGGAGGCGTCTCTGTCTCTAGTCTCTGACGACGGCCTGGACCTGTTCAGTCGAGGCCGTGACCGTCTGAGGCAGCCTGTCTGGCGGACGCCGGAACAGCAGTGTTCTGTGGGGAGAAGAGGGTTGTGGGGTTGGGGTGCCTGAGAGGCGGGCCTGGGCGGAGAGCTGGTGGGTGAGATCCCACCTCGGAGCTGAGGCGCTGTGTCCCCTCCGTGGCTGCCAGCATGGAGCACGTTTCGCAGTCTGCTGAGCATCCAAGAGAATCAGTAGAAGGGAAAGTGGACGGTGTGGATCTTTAGTTGGCCGGTAGTGTTCTTAGATGAGACCTGGGACTTCAGGCAAAATCCCAGACATCTGATGATCTGTTGAAAGGGTTCCTTTGTCTGGGCCACCCTCTCATCTAGAATACGAGCTAACAAGGAACTTGGCCCATGTCAGAGTTACTTATGTTAAGCACTGCTGATTTTAATTCACAGATTTTTTTGAGGCATTTTTAAGATCCTAGAAATAATGTTTTTGTCGACGTTTTGTTAAGGTTTACAGAGACTGGGGGAGTCACAGTCTTTATCTTGACCAGGAGCGGCAAGGCCACACTTCTTCCTGTAAGAAGCGGGTACGTGGAGACCAGCCTGGGAGGTTTGAACGGGCTCGTGGCCAGTGGATGGTACCAGTGCGGCCAGAACTGTCCCCTGCAGAGGCTCTGAAGCCGCACTGCCTAGACTCAGACGCCAGCCCTGTCACTTCTGAGCTTTGTCACGTTAACTGCTGTGTGGATCCGTTTCTTTGTGTAACTTGATTCCTGGGCTTAGAAGAGATAAAATAATGCCTAGCACATAGTAAGTACTCAGGGATGGTGAGCTATTAGAAGTCTTTAAAAGAGATAAAAGTGAAGATGTCCTCGCTATTCAGTCGCTCGGTGGAATAGCAACTTTGTGACCCCGTGGACTGCAGGACGCCAGGCTCTGCTGTCTTCAATATCTCCCAGAGTTCGCTCAAGTTCATGTCTGTTGAGTCGATGATGCTAACTTACCATCTCATCCTCTGCCGCCCCCTTCTCCTTCTGCCTTCAATCTTTCCCAGAATCAGAGTCTTTTCCAATGAGTCACCTCTTTGCCTCAGATGGCCAAAATATTGGAGCTTCAACTTCAGCAGCAGTCCTTGCAATGAATATTCAGGGTTGATTTCCTTTCGGATGGACTGGTTTGATCTCCTTGCTGTCCAAAGGACTCTGAAGAGTCTTTTCCAGCACCACAGTTCAAAAGCATCAATTCTTTGGCACTCGGCCTTCCTTATGGTCCAACTTTCACATCCGTACATGATTACTGGGAAAACCATAGCTTTGACTATATGCACTTTTGTCGACAAAGTGATATCTCTGCTTTTTAATATGCTGTCTAGTTTTGTCATCTGATTTCATGGCTGCAGTCACCATCTGCAGTGATTTTAGAGCCCAGGAAGAGGAAATCTGTCACTGCTTTCACCTTTTCCCCTTCTGTTTGCTATGAAGTAATGGGGCTGGATGCCATGATCTGTTTTTTTAATATTTAGTTTTAAGCCGGCTCTTTAAGTCTACAGCTGTGAAACGAGAAGATGACGGCTTCTTGGCAGGAAACCTGTGACAAACTTAGACAGTGTATTGAGAAGCAGAGACGTCACTCTGCCGACAAAGGTCTGTACGGTCAAGGCTGTGGTCTTCCCAGTGATCACGTACGGTTGTGAACACCGGACTGTAAAGAAGGCGGAACACCAAAGAATTGATGCCTCCAAACTGTGGTGCTGGAGGAGACTCCTGAGTCCCTTGGGCAGCATGGAGATCAAACCAGTCAATCTTAAGGGAGTTCAACCCTGAATACGTGTTGGAAGGACTGATGCTGTAGCTGAAGCTCCAGTATTTTGGTCATCTAATGCGAACAGCTGACTCATTGGAAACATCCCTGATGCTGGGAAAGTTTGAGGGCAGAAGGAGAAGAGGGCGTCAGAAGATGAGGTAGATGGCTGGATGGCATCACTGATGCAATGGACATGAACTTAGGCAAACTTCAGGAGATGGTGAGGGACAGGGAGGCCTAGCATGCTGCAGTTCTTTGGGTCGCAAACAGTCAGAAAAAACTGGGTGACTGAACAACAACTACTACAAGTTTTCCTTCCAAGGAGCAAATATCTGTTAATTTCATGGCTGCAGTCACTCTTCACAGTGATTTTAAAGCCCAAGAAAAGAAAATCTGTCACTCACTGCTTCTACTTTTTCCCCTTCCATTTGCCATTAAGTGATGGGACTGTATGCCATGATGTTAGTTTTTTCAATGTTGAGTTTTAAGCCAGCCTTTTCATTCTCTTCTTTCACCCTCATCAAGAAGCTCTTTAGTTCCTCTTTGCTTTCTGCCATTAGGGTGGTATCATGTGCATATCTGAGGTTGTTGATATGTCTCCTGGCAATCTAGATTCCAGCTTATGATTTATTCAGCCTGGCATTTCATATGGTGTATTCTGCATAGAAGTTAAATAAGCAAGTAAACAATATACAGCCTTGTCACACTCCTTTCCCAACTTTGAACCAGTTCATTGTTCCTTGTCTTGTTCAGTTGCTTCTTGAGCTGCATACAGGTTTCTCAGGAGACAGGTAAGATGTTCTGTTATTCCTGTCTCCTTAAGAATTTTCCACAGTTTGTTGTGATCCACACAGTCAGACTTTAGCATAGTCAGTGAAGCAGAAGTACATGTTTTTCTGTAATTCTCTTGCTTTCTCTATGATCCAACAAACGTTGGCAGTTCGATCTCTGGTTCCTCTCCTTTTTCTAAACCCAGCTTGTTTTTACATCTGGAAGTTGTACTGCTGAGGTCTAGCTTGAAGAATTTTGCGCATTACTTTGCTAGCATGTGCAATGAGTGCATTTGTGTGGTAGTTTGAACATTCTTTGGCATTACCCTTCTTTGGGACTAGAATGAAAACTGACCTTTTCCAGTCCTGTGGCCACTGCTGAGTTTTCCAAATTTGCTGGCATACTGAACGCAACACTTTAACAGCATCATCTCTTACGATTTGAAATAGCTCAGCTGGAATTCCGTCATCTCCACTAGCTTTGTTCCTAGTGATGCTTCCCTAAGGGCCACTTGACTTCACACTCCAGGATGTGAAGTGAAGACAGTGTGGAAAATTAGCAAAATAAAATACAATAGGAAACTAAATTTTCAAAATTATTTAAGGATATTCTTCAGTCCCCAAGCAAAAATAAATAAGATTAGACCTCCAGCAAAAAAATAGAATAAAATCTGAAATGCTCTATGCAGTTGAGGTGAGGAAGCTAGATGGGGTTTCAGCTGAGCCGCAGGCAGAGATCTGGGGCTGGAAGCTCCCAGACCTGCCGGCAGAGAGAGTGGCCGCTGGACCTGACCACGGCCGCTGGAGAGGGCTTCCCTTCTGGGCTCCTGACCTGCCAGCTTGAGACCAGAATCGCTGCTTCTCGGATCACACACCCATTTACAACCAGTTTTTTCATTGCTGTAAGCAAGTTGTTCTGTTATTTCGGAAAGTTATATTTCAAGGATTTTATCTCAAGAGTTTAAAGATAGTTCTTTTTCAAAATGCTATTTAAACTGAGCAAATTGGTTTAAATATACTATTTCAACGTTAAATGTCTGGCTGGAGTTAATACATGTCGACTGGTAGGCAGCCACGTGCACAAAGGTTCCACATCTAGGTTCAAGCCCTTGGTTTCGTATGTATTCCTCTCTGTGGTGGCCATGGATGGGTTATTATTTCTAGAGACCTGTTGTAGTTTCATCTCCCCGCTCTGGAAACTGCTGCCAGCACCCCAGTCTCTGAGAGCAGCGGTCTTGCACAGTCTCGTCGAACCAGAAAGAACCTTAGATTTTAGATGCAGAAACCGCAGCCCAGAAGCGTCGAGCGGCTGGCCACCGCAAGGCACGGCGGAGTCTCCTGCCAACCTAGCCTGCCTCTGCCTCCCAGTCCATCTGTGTCTTCACCCAGGTGAGCTTCAGGCAGCAGGATCACGTCCCTGAAAACCCAGCCCCACAGTCACCCCTTATAAACCTTTCAGGCTTCAAGGATCTTTTCCCATCCAAATCCAGTCACACCACAAATTGATAGTCCAGAACATCCGCTAACTCATCAGAGAGATGGGCTCCTCCGTGACCCAGCGGGCACACGGGTCATAATTGGATTTGGGGTCCATCCAGCCCCTCTCGGCCAGCAGTTACATAGCTGCCTTCGCGCTGCGCCGTTCCAGGGACCAGGGCAGCCGCGCGCAGCCGCGGTGCCCTGCTCGCCAGAGCACCCACGTAATTGTGTTATGCGCAGCCAGACGCCGACAGCCTGAGAGCCGGCCTTTGTTAGGTGCCGGACTTGCTGCTGAGCGCAGGGCATTGGCGGCCTGCTCGGAAACGCCTGGAGAGGACGAAAAACGTTGCTTCCGTAGCAGACATTTTCTGAGGATAGGCGCATAAACAGGATGGAATAATAGATGCTAACAAGCCACTGCATCTGATTAACAGGAGACAGAAACAAGCACCCCGTATTGAGGGCATGGTCTGTTTCAGACATTACGCAGCACGTCGCATCTGTTCACAGCTCCCCACTGCCCACTGCTTCGCTACCACCCCATTCCCCAGTTGAGGAAACCGAGGCCCACAGGGATCCAGACTTCTGCCCAAGGTCACTAAGTTAGTAACAGGCATGCTGAAATTCCTCCCCACGTGTCCTCCCTTTCCACCCTGGTTCTCAGCGCGCCTCGTCCTCCCCGTGAGGCTGTGCCCGTCCTGTCCCCAGACACAGAGATCGCAGCCGCCTGCTCGATTCGGGCTCTGCCCGTGGCCCTTGGCACCGCCTGCAGCTCTGCCCCTTGCCATGGCCCCGGGAGGGCCGGGCTCCTCTTCCCGGTCCAGGAGCAGCTCTTGTGGGAGCCCGCGTCAGACCGGCAGGCTCTCCCTGTCATCGGGCCGTGCACATCGGTAAGCAGGGACCCAGTAGAAGCATCACCTCGGTTTGCCGTGTAGGCTGGGGTCGGCTCCGTAGTAAAGGAGCAGCTGAGTGTCTTTCAGCGCACACCAGAACCCAGAGCGAGTCCTGTTTCAGCTAATAATAAGAACACCGGCGACTGAGGTGGCATGTCTTTCTCCCAGGGCAGATGAACCTTTTGGCCAGCCTCTTGGATGCGGCACCTTGTGTATTAGGGTTTAGTCTGAGATGACCGCCTTGCACAGGGGTATCTGATCACTGCCCGCAAGCATCCTTGGTTTTGTCCTCGTCCCGTCACTGGTTTTTGTGGCAAATTGGTCAAATGCCTGGTATTTGCTGAGGGCACAGCAGCTGTGCCCCCTCTTTACCTCCAGGGTCCTCCCCAGTTGCGGCCAAGTTAAGTGTGGGATGTCGGGAAGCCCCTGGGGAAGGCTTCAGCTCTCTGGGCCTGGAAGAGTGTGGGCACCCCCCACCTTCAGAGTGGGTGTGCTGAGCCGCGGAGGCGGAGGCGGGGGTGGGGGACGCTGTCCTCTGTCTTTACTGCTGGCGTCCTTACCACGACCGGCCTCTGGGCAGGGAGTAGTTGACCGGCTGTGAGCTGAAGACCGGAAGCCAGCATAGGTAAACATTAGCACTGATTAGTTAATGCTAGACCGCGAGGGATGGGGCGGTGGGCACGTGAGATGAGGAGCTGGCAGCTCCCGTGAGGGCTCAGGGGCTCCAGCACCATCTCCATCAGCTTCCCGCCCCGGGGGAGGGTGACCCACACTGTTCACGTGGCCCCGGTGTCCTGGTCCCCGACGTCCTGGTGCCTGGACTGCTTATGGGCCCCGACTCCCGGGGCACACAGCCCCTCAGGGTTCACCGGACCGTGTCCTTCACTGGTCCTTCGCACGGCAGCCTTGGGCCAGGCATGCGTGAAGAGCCCCCAGCCCGTCCTAAGAGAGCTCGTCTATCTGAGACGCAGAGAAGGGGAGTAGAGAACGTGAATAAAACCTGAAAAACCTCTATTGTTTTTCGGTATATCCCTCTCACAGCCCCACACGGTGTCCGCTGGTAAGCACATGAGCAGTTCTGCGGCCTCCCTTTGGCCGTCTTTCATTTGTCAAATGTAATAAAAAGCAGTTACTTTTCCTGAAGTGATAACCTGCCCTTGTGCCTCAGATAACAGCGGCTGTGTCGCTGGTGCTGTTGGTCACCAGGTGCGGTGCTGTTGTGGAATATTTCATCAGAAGTGCCAGCCTCAGTGAGGGAGGAAGCAACGTGACCAGAGGTGTTGGGCGTTTACTAATTTGTACTCAGGGTGAGCATCTTATTCGTTCCCCGATGAGGCGTTCTAGAACTAAGTCCTTAAGCGGGAAAGAAAGCTTTGGTCAACAAATTTGGGGCTGAATCTCTTTATTCCTGGGAGTTTGACTTAGTCTTTCACTGTCAAAAGAGCGGAGGCTCTAACTCAGCGGACATCGGTTGAGTGCCTCTTATGCATCACCTGTATCGGGAGGTGCAGACACATTCCTAAACGTCCCTGTGTGTCCACTCGAGGATTTCCAGGCCTAGAATCCTGTCATGACTTCGCCGTGTTCTTTATGGCAGGGTCTAGGCTGGAAATCAGTCTGTGTCTCCACGTGACGTCCCCCGCCCCGAGTTCCCTTGCCTTGATGAAGAACTTTTCCGAGGACACCAGTCTCTCTAGACCTTGGCTTCAGATGATGCTTCCCGAAATGAGAATAACTGCCTTATGAGTTTACACTGTAGCCTCACGAGAAAGGGATGGTGGGCTGGCGGGTCAGTGGTGGAAGGTCAGTGAGGAAGGTGAATGTTACCTGCTTTGTAAGTAAATACAGACAAGACTGAAGAACTGCAGGAAAACCAGAGGGGAAGAAGGGTCTCCAAGGCTGGAAGGAGGCGCGCCCGGGTTGGCAAGGAAACAAGTCAGATGCAGGATTTGCATGGGGTGCGCTTGTCCTGAGCCAACTTCCAGCCCGGACTCAGCCCCAGGGAGCAGGTCTTTTCCCATGGGAGGGAGGAGGTAAGCTTCACGAACGTGTGTGGCTCAGATGATAAACTACAGAATTGGGGTTTGCGAAGGGAGTGCTCATAATGGATTTTGAGGCGTAGTTATCACCAGCAGAACATGTTTAAAGTGAAAGTGGCTGTGTAGAAGCTGCTGGCATACTTGCATCACCAGATTTACTTCCAGATTACTGGAACAGGCAGTGCTTCCACTTTGCGGCGCCCAGAACGCCACCCGGAAGGACCGGAGAAGGGCGGCTTTGCCCAGCGAGGCAGGATGCAGGGCTGGCCGTCCGCAGCTGGTTCTCTCCAAGCAGAAGGTAGACAGCGCCCGGCGCTCTGGCCCCTTCGCGTCAGCAGCGGATTACTAGCTCCTTGTGTAGGCAGTTCAGACAGAGCATGAAGCAGGAGCCTGTGGGCTGTATTTGCATGAAATATCTGACCCAGCGGCTCAGGGTGTGTAGTGAAGTCCCATCAGATCTAAGATGCTGTTGATTGTTTTAAGGACCACCTAAGAAAGAAAGAAAATAGAAAGGGAAAGAGAAGCTTGGTCTATACAGTGTTAACGTGGAACCTGTAAACATTAGAATAGATGAACTGTGACCCTTGTGCTGTGACACTGAGAAAGACTTACAGGGTTGATGATGGTTTTTAACTTCATCAGCCAAGTGAGGAACCACTGGAGAGGGAGGGTTCACTCAACTTTAAAATTACGTAGGCACCACAGATCCAGGTAGAACTGGTCTCATTGCATCGTCTACAGAGAAGTGAGAGTTTCATTCAGTGTATTTATCAGGCTCTCAAGTTGCAGAAGTTTGGATCTTGGAGCAAGAGATAATTCTTAGCAAACACGACCCCTGCCAGGCCAGCACCCTGAGGAACATGCTTGGAGTCACAGTTGCCTCGTGCGAAGACTGAGAAGTTGGTTCATAGATTGCTTTCTCCCTCGAAGTAGATCCCTCTGCTTCTGCCTCCTCCACTCCAGCCCCCCCCCCCCCCCCCCCCCGTGTCACTGCTGAAGAGATCTTACTTCCAGGTCACCTTCATGTCAGTCATCTGCTTAAATACCCTCTGTGATCCAAATCTATCTAGTCGTAGTACTTCTCACATTTTTCTATCAAAATGCAAACCTCTAAGAGTTCAGAGTGCTGAAATGCCTCACACAAGCAGCTTCTTTGAAGAACTTGTTATAAGTTTTATATGGGCTTTGCATTCTGCTCTGATACCTGTGTCATTATTTTAATATAAATATGATTTAAATTATGATGCTGCTCAGTTAAATTACCCATATTTGTTTCCTTCAGACCAACTTTTTCAAATTCAACATTATTTGAGGGTCTGCTGTGGGCTTGGCCAGTTCTAGATAACAAGGATTAAGTGGTGAACAAAACAGTTCTCTTCTATAAAAATGTATGGCTAAAGATCCACTGTGATTAATTTCGGTTTATAAAATGTAATCTGTTGCCTTCAGGTAAGGGTCTGTCTTTTTGAGCTCGGATTTGAGAGGTGGGCAGGTGGTGCTAGAGGCAAAGAACCCGCCTGCAAGGCAGGAGATGTAAGAGACTCAGGCTCGATCCCCGGGTGGGGAAGATCCCCTGGAGGAGGGCATGGCAGTACACTCCAGTACTCTTGCCTGGAGAATCCCAGGGACCGAGGCGCCTGGTGGGCTGCAGTCGTGGGGTCGCAGAGTCAGACACGACCAGGATGACTTGCGCAACACAGCGGCTATGGATCGTCTTCCCCGTCGAGCGGGCCCCGGCCCCCCAACAGCAAACCTTCGCCTCCTCGAGCTGACCGGGCTCCTGCGCCCCCTCCAAGGCCAAGCTCAAGTGCATCCCCAGAAACCCTCCCTGCACCACACTCCCCACCCCCAGGCCCCGGCCTGCCTCACGCGTCTGCAGCTCTCAGACATTTCAGTTCTATCAAGTGCCATGCTTTAATTTAGCTCTGGGTTGCCTTGCCTGGTGCAGTGCCTGGCGTGTGTGTGCTGGATACATTCTTCAATCAGTTCCTTGTGACACAGGCTCCGCATGCTCAAGGCCGGGGCCTGCTCTGCTCTGCTTTATACCTGATGCGCTAGATCTGATGAGCAAGTCATACCACCATTTTTACATCATGCATCTGAAGTCATAATTGCTGATCCTTTCTTTGAGAGAAAGAGGGAGACACTTTAGTTAGTTAGAAAAAATTAGAGGTCACTAAGATTTCATCTTAATTGGGAATTTTTTTCGGAATTTATTTTTAAAAAGAAATATATCCAAAGCTTAAATTCTTCAACGGAAATGCACGGAGGGACCTTAGAAATGTGCTGGGATCGTCTGTGTGTCCATCAAGGTTAGTCTGGAGGTCGTCAGTGTTCCTTCCCCTGAAGCTGTTGTAGGGAGACGCCCATGTGTACCTGTGTGTGGAGCATGTGCCGGGCGGCTCTGGGGGCTCCAGGCACTTGCCTTTGGGAGGAGGGTCGGAGGCAGCAGGCAGGTGTGGAGGAAGGAGGCTCACAGCTCGCTGTGTGTTCCGGAGTGTTCTTGGGGGCGTTTTTTGCCACGTGCATGTATTCTGTGACCTTTTCAGTTTGCAAGGTAACTCACAGACTCGTGCACAACAGACGCAAAGAGTGAAGGATCATTGCAAAGCCAGTCTTCCTGTAACCAGCACCCCCACCAATCACCCCCACAGCTCCCCGGAGGTCACGTGCAGGTCTTAGGGGTGCCTGTTTCTAAAGCCTCCGTATGAACGGAATCACACTGAGAAGTCCTTTTCACCTTGCCTCTCTCACTCAGCCTGATTTCATAGGGTACGTCCGTGCTGTGTGTGGCTGTATTTCGTTCCTCGCCACAGCGTCAGAATATTATGTAATGCCCACTGCTGGCGGACGCTGGATTGTTTCTGGTTCAAGCTGTGAGTGCCGCTGTGGGCATTCTTTGACACATGTTGTGGTGCACACGTGTCTGAATTCCATTAGGTTTATATAAACATACATATGTGTGTGTGTATACGCACACACGCACACACATGCACGCTCACACACACACACGCACGTGCGCGTATTTAAAATATATATAATTCCCAGCAAGCACATTTGTCCCCTCTGTCCTTGGTGACGCCGGACCCTCCAGCCCTGCCCAGCAGCCCTGTCCAGCCCAACACAGCTGCCCCCAGCACTGGGTGTCCTCAGACTATTTGCTTATGGTTTTCATTTGCATTCCTCTAGCCATTAGTGAGTGGCGATCCTTTCACAAGTGGTTAGCCTTTGGGGCATATTCATGAAGTGCCCGGTTAAGACTTTGCCTCCTTTTCTATTGGTTCTCTGCATATTTCTTACTGATTTATTGGAAATGCTTACATATTCCAGACATTAATTCATTGGCTATATGTATTCAAGTAGTTATCTTACTCTGTGGCATGACTTTTCATTCTTTGTGGTGTCTTGATGAAAAACAATGTTTGATTTTATATAGTTCATTACATCAGTCTTTTAATGATTACAGTCCTTAGGTCTTAAGAAGTCTTTCTCTACATAAGATATTCTTTTGTATTATTTTCTAAAAGCACTAGAGTTTTATCTTTCAGACTGAAGTCCTAGCCCTCCAGGAGCTTATTTGTTATTTTTGCATAGAATATGATCTGATTTCTTCTTTCTCTGTCCTTCCTTCCTTCCTGTCCCAGAGCTGTATTCTTAAAGACTGATCTTTCTTCACCGTTCTGTGATCCAGCCCTGCCGTAAATCAAGTATCCACGTCTCTACAGGCCTGTTCTAGGCTCTGTTCTTGGTGGCCATTTTCATTCATGAAACTTGCCTATGAGTCCAGATTTCTGGAACAGCAAGTCCCCCCGCCCACCCTGTTGTTCTTCTCTGAGGGTCTTGGTTAGTGTTGACCCTTTGCTTTACCACGTGGCTTTTAGAATTCACTTATCAGTTCACAGAAGTCACTGTTGGATTGGATTGAGATGGCCCTGAACCTCTCGGTGGGGCTTCCCAGGCGGCTCAGTGGTAAAGAATCTGCCTGCCAATGCAGGAGACACAGGAGAGATGGATTTGAGCCCTGGGATGGGCAGATGCCCTAGAGGAGGAAATGGCAACCTACTCCAGTATTCTTGCCTGGAAAATTCTGTGGACAGAGGAGCCTGGCAGGTGGGATCACAAAGAGTTGGACAGGACTAAGCACGCACGCACGAACCTATAGATCAATTCCTTCATCTGCTCAATGTTATCTGTAGAGTCCTGTCTCCAGTATCTATCTGGTTGGGTAGCTAGGGAGAGCTTCCCTCGGAGACAGTGGAGAGACCAAGGTGACGCTGCCTTGCAGCATTGCTCAGGCAAGAAAAAGAACAGCGTTGGTACTCGCAGATGAAAGGGTGGCACAGGCAGAAAACCAAAAGGACTCACAGAGACGTCATTAGAATTAATAGAAGCTGTGACGATCTGGAGGGGTGGGATGGGGTGGGAGGTGGGAGGAAGGTTCAAGAGGGAGCGGACACGTGTATACCTGTGGCTGACTGATGCTGATGTGTGGCAGAAGCCAGCACAATATTACCAACCAGTTATCCTCCACTTAAAAATTAATTAATTAATTTAAAAATACAGGAAATTTGTTTTCATACACACAAAAGGGTAGCTGGTGACAAAAGTCATACTCCAAATCTTTTTTTTCCCCTAAACCACAGCAGCAGTTAGAAAATTCTTGAGTCTTTTTAAAGATACAGTTTACAGTAGCATCAGCACATAACAGACACCTAAGAATAAATCTTGAAAAATGATGTGTAATGTATTTTTAGGAGACGTGTATAAAATTTTATTGAAAGACATTTAAGGAAAAGAGTAATTGGAGAAACATTTTGTGTTTGTGGATTGAAAGAGTCAGTACTGCAAAGATTTCTGTTCTCGCCGAAATGATCTGGGGAAGGTGAAGGGCCATGCACGGTCAAGACGTGAAGCTGGGCAAGGTGAAGGAGCGTCGTCTGACAGGTAACGAGGCCCATTGGGAGGCCCCGCGGTGTTGGCCATGGAGGTGATGGTGTGATAGAAGGGCGCTCTTTGCAGACACTTGGTTCAGGACAGGAGACGCAGGAGGCAGTGGGGAAAACAATCACTTCAAAACCCAGTGCATGAATTCTCTCTCTCAAAATCAAAGCAATGTTGCTGAACTCTTCCTGGTGGGGGAGACTTGCCAAGAGTAAGTGGAACTTAATGCCTATTAATGACGAATCCCAGATTTACTCCAAG
The DNA here is from genome assembly GCA_020226075.1 of Hydropotes inermis. Classification (NCBI taxonomy): domain Eukaryota; kingdom Metazoa; phylum Chordata; class Mammalia; order Artiodactyla; family Cervidae; genus Hydropotes; species Hydropotes inermis. The sequence continues at coordinate 62,331,854 of CM035284.1, forward strand.
TTGGTAGTAATTGGATTCAGCTGTATTCCCACTCACTTTGTACTCAGAATAAGTGTATTGGAAAGACAGGATGCCATGGCTGAAGGATTGGCTCTGTCCTTCTGGAGAGTCTGTCTGTGTTTCCGTGTTGTGTAGACTGCCTCTTGTCTGCAGGCTTAGAATGGGCACATGCTCGTAGACTTCCGTCCCCGCGCTGTCAGGAAGGCGGGTGCTGGGGGACGGGAGGGACGCGCGGGGGTCTCTGAAAGCCAGCCTGCCGCATCTGCATAGCATGGAGCACATGAGTGACTGCCCTGTGGCTCCCACCCTCACGGGCGTGCCTCCGGCAGCATCTTCTCAAAGTGACGTTCTCCGGGCTGCGGTTCGCGCAGCTCTGGCTTTGGTTCCCATCGGGGTTGTGTTTATTTGGGGAAAGCCATCATCTCTGTGCTCGAAAGGCCTGCCTCTCTCTGACTGTCCTGCCAAAAGTTGGCCCTTTTGGTATCTTGGAATGTTTCTCTTCACCACCAAGATGAGTCATATGGAAGTGGGCGCCCCTGTTTTGTTTTTTTTTTCCTTTGATAATATTTCTACCCAGAGACAGGGTTCACATGCCTCCCCTTCCAGTCCAGTGACAGTCCAGTGATGTAACTTTTTTGTGTCCCGTCCTACAATTTGGCAGTTACACTGTGTTGTCATGTCCATCCGTCCCTGCGGTAATTGAGATGCACAGACGCTGTAAATACCTGTGGAGCCAGCTGTGACCTGCTGGGTTGTGTTGGATTCACTTGGGAAGGCCTGGAGAAGCTCCTCACTGCCTGGCCAGCGGTCCTCAGGCTCTCCATCACTCCTGCCTGGAAGCAGGGCAGTCTTAAGCACACACCTCCAGTGCGTGTCAGCTCGTATGTCAAATATTAGTACCTCTGACTTTTCTATTCTTTGTAAAAGAAAACACAAGTAGAAGTTCAGTCATCACACTGGATAGGCCCTGGGGCTCACCGGCATCTTAGGGGTCATGCTGCCCTCCCTCACCCTAGGGCCAGGGGCACTCAAGAAGCCACCCCAGTCTGACGGTGACCCTCAATAAGCATCCCTATGCATCAGTTATTAATTACAGGCTTCCCTTTAGTAAATATGTTTTTAGAAGAGTAATGAGTTCTTCAGATGCTGTGGGTTAATGTCTGTTCTCTGCTCCTTGCCTCCTGCAGGTTTTGCATGGGTATCGTCAGGTTTGCTCCTGGTATCATCAAGGATTTACCTTGAAGTAATCAGGAAGTGTCCCAAGTTCACATTAGCAAATCAGTGAAAGCAACTGAGGGGAGGGAGTGAAGAAATCTATATAAACGTAAGGCACCTGGGATATTATTTGTAGAGAGAAATGTTATCGCTCCTAACTTAAAACAATAATAATGAAAGGAAATGTTAATCAACATTAAAAATGTTCTCAGCCAACCTTGTAATTGCCCCTTTCGTGTCCTCTTTCTCTTAGGTCAGAGGTCTCACTCAGCACACTCAGCTTCCGGGTGGGATCCTGGGGCTCATCCACACCCCTGTCACGGGGGCTCCCGGCCGAGCCCGCGGGCTACAGCAATTTGTCTCATATTGTGCTCTTAGCTGATGCTCTCTTTGGGGCTCAAGGTCGCTCTTTAATGTGTCCTAAAACAAGAATGTCAATGTTACTCATCTGTAGACAGTCGAAAGTGAACCACTGTCACTCATGGGCAGAATTCAAAATCCATCCTTTTTTTATTGTGCTTCATAGAAGTAATTGTAAAAATTGGGTCAAATCTGGGGTCGTGGTTTATTACTTCAAGAGTCAGTACCAGCCTTGAATACCAAACGCTGAAGTGTAATATACCGACAGTGTCAGTCCTGGTTAGTTTTTACCATTTGATTCACATTACATGGTAATCAGAGCAGTCAGGTCAAGTACGGGTTGTATTGTCATACCTTTTTTCTTCTTTCAAGGTTCACAATGCTCTATGGCTGATTCATGTTGATGTTTGACAGAAAACAACAAAATTCTGTAAAGCAATTATCCTTCAATTAAAAAATAAATAGATTTTTTTAACCTAGGGTGAAACAGATCACCAGCCCAGGTTGGATGCATGAGACAAGTGCTCGGGCCTGGTGCACTGGGAAGACCCAGAGGGATGGATGGGGAGGGAGGTGGGAGGGGGGATCAGGATGGGGAACACATGTAAATCCATGGCTGATTCATGTGAATGTATGACAAAACCCACTCCAATATTGTAAAGTAATTAGCCTCCAACTAATAAAAATAAATGGAAAATAAATAAATAAATAAGATCAGCAATGCTAACATAATAGTTTTTGAAGAGCTTATTTTTCAATTACAAAATAACTCATTCTGTAGAGACCCAGCATACACAAGGGTAAAAAGCACACCCTCCCGCCACCTCCACTCACTTTTATCCCGCCATGGTACAGTCCTATTGACCCAGCAGCAAGTACTGAAGATTTTTAAAATATGCTGACCAACAAGAACCTAAATTAACCTGCATTCAGAAAACACAGGAGGGACTTAACTGGTGGTCCAGTGGTTAAGAGTCCACCTTGCAATGCAAAGGACACGAGTTCAACCCCTGGTCAGGGGTCAGGGGACTAAGATCCCATATGCCACGGAGCAGCTGAGCCCATGTGCCACAGCTACTGAGCCCAGACACCACAGCTAGAGAGCCCGCATGCCACGCTAAGACCCGATGCAGCCAAATAAATCAGTGAACATAAGGAAATCGCTGATGGGGCTGTGGGTGCAGTATTTTTTTACTTATTTTGATTGGTCTAATATAGTTTTTTTAAAAAACAATAAAGTTGTAAATGTTAGCCAACTGAGGTTTTAAAACACGAGTTCATGAGATTATGCTCACAAACTTTAAATAAACTGTAAACAAAAATATTTAATACAGTAAAGATTGAAGGCAGGAGGTGAAGGGGACGACAGAGGATGAGATGGTTGGATGGCATCACCGACTCAATGGACATGAGTTTGAGTAAACTCCGGGAGTTGGTGATGGACAGGGAGGCCTGGCGGGCTGCGGTTCATGGGGTCGCAAGGAGTCAGACACGACTGAGCGACTGAACGGAACTGAACACCTTAGCTGTCTGGAACCCTGGAAGAACTGAGGATGTCAGCAAGTTGAGATTTTCTTGTTTTTTTTAAGAAGGATTTTTATAGGTAGAAGTTTTATGAAGAAAAAGGTTTCACTCTGCTCTTCCTTCTCACTGCAACGGGTTTGTTCCGGTGTTCTGGCGACAGCTGCGTCACCTCCAGGTAGTTTTGGGGGTGAATGCGGGCTTCTCGGCGCTCTACAGCGTGGGAAAGCCGGAAGGTTCCGCGTACATGAGCTGTATGCGCTCATTCAAGGTGGAGGGTGAGTCCAGGTGTGGGATTGAGTGAGGACTGAAGTTAAGCTCGGAGGTCATTCAGAACATGAAGCTTTTCGTCGCAAAGAGCTGGATATTTGATTGTAGAGAGACCACAGACATTGCGGTGACCATCAGCCATTTCAGTGATTCAGCCACCTCGACTCAGGGTGTCTGTGGCCATAGCTCTGCCCCTGGCCCTGAGTACCCTGCAGGCAGCACACCCTCACGTCCCGGACCGGCTGTGCGGTCTGGGGACTCGGGGAGCTCCCCAGGAAGTGGGGGGCCGTGCTGAGCGCCTGTGGTTGCCGGGGTCCACACTGGGCGCTGGGGGGTACGGAGAGCCAGCGGGCAGTCACCTGGCACCTGCTCTCAGAAAGCAGCCCCGGGGAGGAAATGCCCACCTAGGGGGCTGACCATTCAAGGCAGGGGGAGCTAAATGATGACCCAGGAGTGCGTCCTGTCTGACCAGGAGGTGAGGAGGCCCAAGCGAGAACCTCAAACAGGAGGGGCAGCTGGTGGAGGAAAGGGAGGTGAGGTGGGTTGGGGGATGCTGATGCGGAGAGAGGCGGGTGGAAGCAGGGAAGCCCGGGCCACCTGGGGACCCACTTGAGGTGCTGGCTCCTGTGGGGCGGGGGTCTCAGCAGCTTTGGTCTCAGGACCCTTCGACACCCCTCGGAACTATGTAGGACTGATATTGACCACGTTAAAAATTAAAGCAGAGAGGGTGGTATCATTTTCTACTTTTGTAAGTCTTTTTAATGTCTCACTTACTAGGAGAGAGCCGGATTCTCCGGCCTGCCTCTGCATTCAGCCTGTTGCCATGTGTTTTGGCTGAAACAATGCAGGAAGACAGGAGATTGGGAAGGAAGGAACTTTTCAGACCGTTATGGACGTCTTCTTTGATACCGCAGCAAAAAGTGACCAGCGAGAGGTTTCTTGAAGGAATCTGCAGCGTGGAATCTGAAACCACAGTAACAGGCTCCTGTGCACCTTATCAAATTAAGATCCAGTGGGCTGTTTCGCCCTCTGAATGGCTATTTTGCCCTTGACCAACAGTGTTAACACTAGTCTGATCTTATGGAAAATCTTGGTTCACTGTGTCAGGCAGATCTTGGACACATTTCAGTCAATATGTCGATAGATCCTGTTTGTTAATATCCCCGCCGATCTCCTCTTCACCCCAGAAAACAGTCTCGCTCACACGGGCAGATCGGGGCTTTCCAGTACCTCCCGGAACGTCACATGGAGCTCCATCACTTCCCAGTCCTACACTGACCCTCCGTGCCTGCGTCTCGTTTCTGCTGTATCGTTGTAAAGATTACGTGAGAAAGCTATGTGTGATGTGTATAAAGCGTTCAGTGACCCCTGGCCCCGGTGAGCACTCCCTCAGTAATACCGTCACTGTACTGTTTCTGCCTTGCTGTCGTCTGTGATGCGTGTTGACCGTCGCCCACACTGACAGAGGATACGGGGCACCTGGGTGGGTGGAGACCCCCACTGTGTGCATGGAACAGCTCGTGTGGGCAGCTCCGCAGCGATGCCCCTTGCTGCTGGCCGGCTGGCCGAGGGACAGCCGCCACGCCCTCCACCGTAAATCTATAGCAACGGCGGGCCCGAGGGGCGCCCACCCGCCCTGTGGCCGCTGACCTGCCGTGGGCAGCTGTCCCGCGGCGCCCCTCTCCCCACCCTGGAGCTGGGGTTTGCCTTCTGTTATGCTGCCGGCATGTGATACGGCGGCAGTGTCACGTTTGTTGAATGAAAGCACTTAATGAGAAAGAATTTTATTTTGAACAGTACTCTGGACATGGCTGCAGAGAGTTAAGAAACATGGAAACTTTGTCATGGGAAGCATATGATCTGAGCAGCGACGAGCTGATTTTTTCCTTCCTCTGTCTTTAAGGAATGTATAATGTATAACCTCTATTCACTCCCACCCCATCTCTCGTTTCTCGAATCTCTATTAATTGAAAAGTTGTAGAAAACTTAAAAGTGCGCCACAGTAATTCTGGGTTAAGCGTTGTTGCGATCGATAATACTTTGCTCTCTCCTTTTTCAGATGTTCCTCCTGCTGATCAAGAGAAGCTTTTTATCCAGAAGTTACGTCAATGTTGTGTCCTCTTTGACTTTGTTTCCGATCCGCTCAGTGACCTAAAGTGGAAGGAAGTAAAACGAGCCGCTTTAAGTGAAATGGTAGAATATATCACCCATAATCGGAATGTGATCACAGAGCCTCTTTACCCAGAAGTAGTCCATATGGTAAGTAATTGCCGTCTAAACAGCGTGCCCAACCCTCGGTGACAGACTGAACTCTGACTTACTTAGAATACGCTAAGATGTTTAAGCCTAACATGACATTTGCTACCCAAAACAAAATCCTCCTGTTCAAAAATGTGTCCTGGCACCTGGAAGAATGAACCTCTCTGTGAATGCCCTAGACTGCAGTGAGGGAACTGGAAGGACCGCTGGGCCCTGCGTGTGTTAACTTCACCTGATCCTCACGGCCACCACGTGGGGTGGAAATGTCAGAATTTCATTTTTTTCTTAACTGTCTTACCCTCTTTAACAGTGCCTATGCATAATTCAGAAGTAAGCGTGTGGTCCGCACATGGACAGGAAAATGCTGATGGTTGGGAGGAGGTAAAATAGTGGTGGGGCCAAGCTGGAGTCAGGACAGTCCACCCTGGTTGGCTGTTTCACCATTGGTTTCATTTGACCCCCAAATCCCTGTCTTCAGTCTCAGACTGTCCAGCCCATTGCTAGGTCCTTTGCGGGTCCCGCTGTGACCTCAGTCAGTACCATCTAGAAACATTTCACGTGATACCATTTTTAAAACTAATGTTTAATGCTAAACTCGAGTTTCCTGTTGAGTGTTTTTGAATTGTTTTATCTGTCTTTGACATATTACTTCTTGGTAACTAAGGAATCCTTGTGGCTTAATATAAAATTTTAAATCCTGATTTCTGTTGAACTCTGTAAGTTTCTGATTCTTTTCCCCCAAAGCTATATATTTCAAAATCGACTAGGCTCATTGACCTATTGTTTCTCCTTACATTAGTATGTGTGCTTTGGGAAAGAAGAAATGCAAGTCATGTTCTTTGTGTAGTTCACAGGCTGTTGTATCCAAAGCTGAGATCAACTTGCTTTCTTTATCGTGGTTAACTCTTAAAGGTCAGACTTTACCAGCCTATCGTCCGCCTAGGGCTGTGAGGTCCGTTCGGGTTCCACCCCAGACGCCTGCCTGAAGAACCATCACAGGCCTATTGCTGTTCAGTCACTAAGTCGTGTCCGACTCTTGGCAACCCTGTGGACTGCAGCACGCCAGGCCTCCCTGCCCTTCACTATCTCCCAGCAGCCGTATACTGATCAGTAAATCCTGTAAAGCCTCTCTCATTCAGACTAAGGAAAATCAGGGAATGTCTTTTTCTGTCCTTAATTTCCACTCTCAGTTACTATGGAAGGGCCTCCCAAACCCCAGAATCACAAAGAGAAAGCTCTAATATTTTCTAACACTTTGATAATTCTCTTGTTCACAAGATGTTTTGCAGTCCTCCTGGAACTTTTGCTCTTTAATGTCTCAGGGTAAGGCTGTAACTGTGTCTTCTAAAATGATTGAAAAATCATCAGTCCCTACATCATGTGATGAATATCCCCCCTTTCTCCATTGACTTTAAATGCTGCTTTACTGTATATTAAGTGTATTCTATTTTTGAATTAAGTGTATACATATGTCATCTATTATATTTATAAACACTCAATTTATTCTGTTTTAAGTGACCCGGGTGGAAGCTTCTTCTGTTTGGATGGGGCCTGGGATGCCGGCAGCCCCTGAGCTCTGCTCTCCCCAGGAGGGAGGGGTCCGCAAAGGGCGTCGAGGCCCAGGCTGGCCGGGTGTGGACTGGATATCTGCATTGCCCGCGGGCCCTGTCTCTCCAGGGTCTTTCACCGAGGTGGCATGTTACCAGAACCACTTAGTATGCCTCAAGCTCTTGAGACTTGTTTCAGATGAAACGATCGTTGCTTCCTGCCTCCCTGTTAAAACCGTGTCCTAATAACCAGCCTCTCCCACCGTCTTAGCTTTGTTCCCCATCTGGCAGTGCAAGCCGTCTTCAGAGTCCTGGGCGTCTTGCCTCTGGTGCTCATAGCAGACACTTGCTGAGCATCCCCTGAGCAAGTATGAGTGGTGAGCAAGACCTCACCCTCCCAGAGCCGGGGTCGGTCACATGTTGTTTTTGGTGAAGGTGAGGCTGTGAAACAAGGGGAAGCGGGGAGAGCAGAGAGTTGCAGGACCGCCCACGTGGTGGGAAGAAGGCTCGGAGAGGAACCTGCTAGGAGGGGAGTTAGGCGGTCCCCTGAAGGTGAGCGCAAGGAGGCGCTTTTCCGTGTCCCTGAGAACAGGGACGGTCAGTCTGTCCTCTGCTGCGGCGAGGGCAGGAGAGCGCAGCCGCCCCCTTCCCTCGAGGAGCGTGAGGGGAGGGGCAGGCGGGGCTTGTGCTTCGTAGACGGAGGGCACTGGGGAAGGATACACTGCAAGAGTGTGTGGGGACGGTACCCGGCAGCATTTCTGACCGTCTGGGAGGTAGAGCGGGTGCAGGATCCAAGAACCGACGGAAGGCCTCCACCGCGCAGTGCCTGGACCCGGCGGGGCAGGTGGAGCGGTGGGCCCCTGCCTAGTTCCAGCCCACGCCCCTGGTGTGCTGACCCCTGAAGTGGCACTCACCTGCCTTGCTTGGTTTGTTGCCTGGTGTGTATTTTGTTTTGTTTCATTTTTTTGACCGCACCACATGGCCCATGGGATCTTAGTTCCCTAACCGGGGATCGAACCCACGCACCTGCAGTAGAAACACGAGTCTTCACCACTGGACTCCAGAGGGAGCCCCTGTCAGTATTTTTGCAGACATTTATTCCCACTGACTTTGAAGAATCCAAAGCTCTAGAGATGTTGCACTCTTTATGCTTACTTCTTTTAAATACGTTGCCTGTTACATTGGGCTGCTATATTTTTTAACAGATTTATTGATGGGTAATTCATAAGTACAATCCACCCCTTAAAGATGCACAATTCAGTTTAGTCTGTTGACAGGATTATGCAGGCATCAGCACTTGTAATTTTATAATATTTTCACCCCCTAAAAAACATCCCATACCCATTAACAGTTACTGCCACTCTTCCTAACTCCCCACCCCTGCCCCTGGTAACTGCTTCGCTATTTTCTGCCTCTGCAGATTTGTCTAACCTGGATATTTATTAGAAATGGAATTATACAATACGCAACCTTCTTTTACTTTACGTAATGTTTTCATGTTTCATCCATGTTGTAGCATGTCTTAGAACTTCTTTTTATTGCTGAATAATATTCCATAATAATAATATTCCACTGGAATATATATCCCACATCTTACTTATCTGTTTATCCCTTGATGGACATTTGTGTCATTTCTGCTACTTGGCAGTTGTGAATAATGCCCCTGTGAGCACTCATGTGCAGTCTTTTGTGTATATACATGTTTTCATTTCTCTTGAGTGTTTACCCAGGAGAGGAACTGCTAGGTCCATGCTAACACTGTGTGTTTAGCAGTTTGGAGAGCTGCCAGACTGCTTTCCAAAGCGGCAGCCCTATTTTGCATTCCCAGCAGCAGGGTATGAGCGCTTCGGTTTCCCCACCTCTCCCGTACTTGTTACTGTCCGTCTGTTTGATGGTAGCCATCCTGGTAGGTGTGAGCTAGGATCTCACTGTCGTTCCAGTTTGTGCTTCCCTCTTGGCTAATGACGTTTAGCACTTCTCTTGTGTGCTATGTCTTTTTATGCGTCATTTAACGGAAATTAAGTGAACCTTATAGATCATCAAGCTCGACCTTTATTTTCCAGATTAAAATAGCTTATGTTCAGGGAGATGAGGATGAAAAGGGAGCAATACCCAGGGGGAAGTTCCTGGAGTCTAGATTCTTGGGTTAAATTACATAAACTCCATTATTTCAATATTCCAGCCATTTTTTAAATATAGTCAGCCATCTGGTGTTTAATTAAGTTATCTAATGAATCTGTTTTTCAGGCATTGGCATTTTTCTCATAGCAAAACCAAGTTAATAACGTAGCCTGTTCTTTCACAGAATACCATTTATACTTGAATGACTGACAAAAAGGTTATTCAGACTTGGGTTTTCAGAGAGCATTTTCTCACAAAATAAAATGAAAATGTCACTTTAAGGAAGATAACTGATGATGTTTATTGTCAATGATTAAAATTTGAGCATTCAAAAAGAAAATTCAAGCTCTCAGGAGAAATTTTGAATTTTGGAAGATTTGTATCTGCCAGTGCAGACTTCAGCTTCCCAGTGCTGCAAGCCATCCTGCTGAGACTGGTGTCAATACCAATGAGTGGGATCCTTAATATACACAGTGAAAGGAACTAGACATTGTGGTGCCTCCACAGTTCTGTGAATATATGGAAAACAATCAACTTGTACATTTTAAAGGGGTGGATTGTATGATATATGAATATCTCAATAAATCTGTTTTTCAAAAGCATGGCAGTTCAGTCTAATAGGCAATTTGTTTACAATACATTAACACACATAATTCAGTGAGACCAGTATTTTCCAAATGACGAACAGATGATGTTATAAAATCATTCATTGGCCGGAGAGCTATTCAAAGTGCAAGACACATCACAGGGTTTTCAGGAATTAGAGACCCCTCATTGATAAGATTTAGGATTCTACAGAATAGGTAACCTTTAGTGAACTATCACTTGTCAAGTTTTGGTAAAGTATCAAAGAAGTCTACAATTATCTAGAAGAGCTATTGATCACCCCTCACTTTTCCAACTACCTATATGCTGGAGACAGGTTTTTCTTCCTGTATTTCAACCAAATAAACATTCTGAGCATAGCAGATATAAGAATTCAGCTCTTTGTGTTTTTTGTGTTTTTTTTTTTTAATTAAACCAAACGTAAAGAGGTTTGCAAAAATGTGAAACAGTGCCAGTTAAGACATTATAAGATATTTCCAGGTATTAGCTTCAGTGATGTTTCTTATCTTTTTTCTGAGTCTCCAGGTAATATTCAGCCCCTACAGCTACCACAAATGCAGCAAATCCCCACTTGAATCCTTTTAACAATGCTCCAACAAAGGAAACATTGTTTGCAAAGCTGCCCATGTATCTCCAAGCTTCATTGCGGCCCCTTTGATCCCTTAGTCCTTGTTCAGCCAGTTTCTCCTGGACAGTTTTTAATGGTGTCCCTTCTATCTTCCACCATTTATAATCTGGAAGTTCCATTTTACTAGGACCCTGTTCATGTCCAAGTCTGTGGGCCATGTCTGAGAGCAATCTGACCTCTCAGGACCCTCCAGTGCCTCTTTTCTCGCTGAATTTGTTTTAGGAAATATTTTTATTTAATATGAGTTGTTTTATGAAATAATTAGTTGTTATGAAAAAAGTAGTTATTTTTATAAATTTATTTATATTGACATAATGAGTTATTATTTTTTAATGAGCAAGTTTTTTTTTTTTTAATTTCTCTGCTTTAATTTCTAATACAGTCAACGTCCATAGACAGAACTCTCATAAACAAAAGTTCTTTGGATCCTCAATAACTTTTAGGAGTTTAAAGGGATTCTGAGACCAAAAGCTGTTCTGAGACCAAAAGCTGTGAGAACCATTCCTCTCAATTTCCGCCAGCACAGCCCGGAAGCGGCTCCAAAACGTTTCCTGGGTCACCGCGCTGTTTGCCAGCGTTTCCGGGTCACGCTGAATGGCCTGCCTGCCCCGCCCCGAGATTAAGCTTTCCGGTGCTGCCTGTGACAACTCGACCTCCCCCGGGGCTGTCAGCTCTGGAGAAAACGGCTTGCAGTGCCCCGGCCAGCCTTCTAAAATTCCTTGCAAGTCCTGCTCAGAGCTCAGTAACCCGCACTCGATAGTTTCCTGCCAGGGCAAGGGCACTGAAGCTCGTCTTAGTCACAGATGAATGTAGCCTGCAGGTCGGAAAAGGAATTGTTTTGGTCACCGGTTGAGGGGAGTGGCTGGCTCAGAAGTGCTTCACACCAAGGTAGACCTCTCTGGAATCGCCCACCTCTGTGGGGCTGGATTATTCCATAGAAGTCAGTGAATCAGATGCAGGGGTGCCCTTCCGCGGTCCGCCCTGACTGTCTCAGAGACTGACTGTGTTCTAGAGGCGTGTAGAGCCTCTGTTAATAGTAGCTGCCTCCCACCCCTACCTCCAGCCAACCGACTTATATGTACCTTTTCTCCCAAAAGACTGCTAAGAAATTTTGGGAGACGATGGATACGTTTATCATCTTGCATGGTCATTTCATGGGTGTATGCAGATGTTAAATGTATCAAATTGTACAGGTATGTACAGTTACACGTGTCAGTTGTACCTCACAAAAGCAGGAGTTTTTTAAGCTCCTGAATGATAGCTATTTCTTTTGATCTAGGAGCACAGTGAAGAAGTTTATGAAGACGCTAAGGGCATTGTGAACCAAGAAGGTTTGAGAACTTAGAACCTAGTCAATATCTTTCTGTAACGTTTTTAAATTAATTTTAAATTTCCATATGGCAAAATTAACTTTTTAGTGAAGAGTTCTCTGAGATCTGACAAATATGTATAGTCGTGTAACCACTCAGGATAGAGAACAGTTTTATTGCCCTCCAAAAAAAGCACTGTGCGCTACTCCTTTGAAATCAAATCGTCCCCTTATCCGTTGCCTCTGGCGGCCACTAATCTCTCCCCCAGCTCTGTCGATTGGCCTCTCCCAGAATGTCATATAAATGGACTCGGACAGTATGTTGCCTTTTGAGTCTAGTTCCTTTAACTTAGCATAACACATCTGATGTTGTGTTTGAGCACATGGGCATGGGATTGCTGGGTCATATTGTTAAGTATCTGTTTAACTTTTTAAGAAACTGCCAAGCTGTTTTCCAGGGTAAATGTGCCATTTTTTGTACTCCCACCAGTCACATGTAATAGTTCCAGTTGCTCCACCTCCTTGTCAGCATTTCGTATCTCCAGTCCTTTTATCTTATTTTGACTTTAAGCTGCAATTCCCTGGTGCTGAGCATTTTTTCCTGTGTTTGTTTGCATATCTTCCTTGGGAAAGTGTGTGTTCGTATCATTGGCCCATTTTTTTCATTGGGTTGTTTTCTTATTATTGAGTTTGAGACTTCTTTACATATTCTGGATACAAATGCTTTGCCAGATACGTGATTTGTAAATCCTTTCTTTCAGTTTGTGGCTTGTCTTTTTATGTTCACAGGGTCTTTTACAGAGTTTTTCATTTTAGATGAAGTCTAATTTATGGTTTGTCTCTTTTACGGATAGTGCTTTTGGTGTCATGTATAAGAAGTCTTTGCCCCACCCAAACTCAAAAAATTTTCTCCTAAACATTCCTACTTTCACATTTAAATCTATGATCCATTTCCTCTGAGGTTCATTTTTTTGGCCTATGTATGTCCAAGTATTTGTTGAAGAGAATAAACATTCTCCATTGAATTCCTTTCCTCCTTTTTAATATGGTCATTCAGAAATTGGCTGTATTTGTGAGTCTGTTTCTGGACCCTGTATTCTCATCCACTGATCTAGGGATCTGCTTGCCTATACCATACTGTCTTCATGATTGTGAAAAGTGAGTGTTAGTCCTTCAGTTGTGTCCGAGTCTTTGTGTCCCCATGGATTATAACCCGCCAGACTCCTCTGTCCATGGAATGCTCCAGGCAAGAATACTGGAGTGGGTAGCCACTCCCTTCTTCAGGGGATCTTCCCAACCCAGGGATTAAACCCAGATCTCCTGCATTGCAGATTCTTTACCATCTGAGCCACCAGGGAAGTCCATTAACTTTATTTTAAATGTTGAGATCAGGTCACATGAATGCTCCAACCTTTTTATTCTTTTTCAAATTGTTTGGCTTTTTATAGTTATTTTATCTCTCCAAATTAATTTTAGAGTCAACTTGTCTTTATTTACAAAATATCTTTCAAGGGTTTTAATTAGAGTTGTATTGAATACGTACATTTGGAGAGAATTTATATCTTAACAATATTGAACCTTTCAGTCCATGAACACAGACTATCTCCCCATTTTGGTCATCTTTGTAATTTTAAGCATGTAGATTCCCCTGTATTTTTTTAAATTCATAAATATAAGTATTTCATTTTTTGGTGCTATTGTAATTGGAGTTTTTTATTTTCTATTTCTCTTTCTTACAGTTGCATCAAGTGCTTCATGTTATTCAGTGCATAAGTATTTCTATTATTTGTTAATTAAATTGTCCTTTATAACTGTAAAATGATTCTTTTATCACTAGTAATACTATTTTCTCCAAAATCTACTTTGTATGTTAGTATATCCCCTCCAACTCTCTCTTGACTAGGTTTACCATGGTAAATCTTTTTCTTTCCTTTTACTTTTGACCAATTTGTATCTTTATATTTAAAGTGGACTTATCCTAGACAGTATATGGTTGAGTCTTATACTTTTGTTCAGTCACGCAATCTCTGCCTTTTGATTGGGGTAGTCAGACCATTAACTTTCATTGCGAGTATTGATATTGTTGGGTTTAAATCTGCCATTTTGCTATATTTTTTCCCTATTTATTCTATCTGGATTTTGTTCCCTTTTCCTCTTTTTCTGCTTTCTTTTTAACTAATTGAATATTTTTTGTGATTACATTTTATCTCTTTTGTTGACTTTTAAGCTATGACTGTTTTTGTAAAAAAATTTTTTTTGCAATTTGTTTTTGGCTGTGCTGAGTCTTTGTTGCTTTCTGAGAGCTTTCTCTAGCTGCAGCAAGTAGGGGCTGCTTGCATGGGCTTCTCATTGTGGGGGCTCCTCTTATGGAGGTCATGCTCTAGGCATGGGCTTCAACAGTTGCAACATTCAGGCCCCAACATTCAGGATGTGGTAGATGCGGCTCATGGGCTCTAGAGCATGGATGAGTAGTTGTGGTTCATGCACTTAGTTGCTCCACAGCACGTGGAATCTTTCCAGACCAGGGGTCAAACCCATGTCCTCTGCATTGGCAGGCAGATTCTTATCCACTGCACCACCAGGGAAGTCCTAAACTATGACTATTGTTTGACCTCATGTATTTAGCTTTTGTAGAATGCATCTGTAACTTGTCACAGTTAGCCTTTAAGCGACTATGCACCGTGTCATGTAAATGTGTTTACAGCAGCAGACTTCCATTTCTTCTCCCGTCTTTCTGCTCTTGTTGCCATACATCTTCTCCGTATGTTATAAACCCCACAGTATATTATTTTTAGGAAACAGTTCTATTTTTAAAGAGATTTAAATAATTGTTAAACCCTCTTATACTTACCCAGATAGTTACCATTTTCAGTATTCATTCCGCTATCCACCTGATACCAGTTTTCTTCTGCTTGAATGACTTTCTTAAATTTCTTTTGTAGTAGACGTCTGTTGTTGTTTAGTCGCTAAGTTGTATCTCTTTGCAACCGCAGAGGGACTATAGCCCACCAGGCTCCTCTGTGCATGGGATTTCCCAGGCAAGAATACTGGAGTGGGTTGCATTTTCCTTCTCCAGGGGATCTTCCCGACCCAGGGATCGAACCTGCGTCTCCTGCTTGGCAGGTGGATTCTTTACCTCTGAGATCTGTGCTGTGCTATGGGTAGTCGTCAGTTGTGTCTGATTCTTTGTGACTCCGTGGACGGTAGCCCTCCAGGGTCCTCTGTTCATCAGGATTCTCCAGACAAGAGTACTGGAGTGGGTTGCCATGCCCTCCTATAGGGGATCTTCCCAACCCAGGAATCGAACCGGAGCCTTCTGCTTTGCAGGTGGATTCTTTGCCAGCAGAGCCATCAGGGAAGCCCACCACTGAGGTCTACCAGCGATCAATTCTTCTAGCCTTTGTTTGCCTGAAAAAGTCATTCTTTGGCCTTTGATTCTGAAGAATATTCAGGCATACCTCATTTTATTGTGCTTCATTTTATTACAGTTTGTATGTACTGTGTTTTGACAGATTGAGATTTGTGGCAGTCCCATGACAGGCAATTCTGTCGGCACCGTTTTTCCAACCATTTTGCTCACTGTGTCTCTGTGTCACATTTCGGTAATTCTCAAAATACTTCAAACCCTCCCAACAGCAAAAAGATTATGACTCTCTGAAGACTCAGATAATGGTTAGCATTTTTAGACATAAGGCTACTGTACACTTAATATACTATAATACAGTTTCAATATAAATTTTATAGGCACTGGGAAACCAACAGCTTTGTGTGACTGGCTTTATTTTGACATTGACTTCATTGCAGTGCTCTGGAGCTGAACCCACAATACCTCTGGTGGGTGTAGAGCCGCAGGTCAGAGTTTAAGCCTTTCAAAGTTTTGCCCGACTCTCTTCTTGCTTGCATTGTCTGTCATGAGAAGTCTGCTGCCTTTCCTGTCTCTGTTCCTTTGAACCTTGTGTGTCTTTTTACCCTCTGGCTGCTTTTTAGGATCTTTTTCTTTTATTCTTTTTAATCAGGAACCTTGATTACAATGTGCCTTGGTGTAGTTTTCTTCTTTTTCTTGTTTTTGGAGTTCATTTATAATTTTTATCAAATTTGGGAAAGTATTTCGCCCTTGTCTCTGCAAACACTTTTTTCTGTGCCCCTGCACCATAATCCTTTACAGACTCCCAATAACGTGTGCCTTAGGCCTCTGAGAGTTGTCCCACAGCTCACAGGTGCTCTTTTTCTCTTTAGAGAGAATGTATTTTTTTCCATGTGTTTCGTTTGGTGATTCCTTTTGTTGTCTTCAAGTTCAGTAATTTTCTGCAGTGTCTCAGCTTTTTTGTTAATTCCCATCCAGTAAATTTTTCATCTCACATTGTCGTCTTCATTTCATATAGTTTATGTCTTTTTTATATCTTCATGTCTTCACCTAACTTTATAAACATAGAATGTTGTTTTAGCCTTATCTGTTGATTCTGCCATTGCATCAGTCCCAGGTCAGTTCAATTGATTGGTTTTCCTTCTCGTTATAGATTATATTTTTCATGCTGCTTTATGTGTCTGGTAATTAATTTTTTATTGGATGCCTGACCATGTGGATTTCTTCTTGATGAATATCGCATACTTACTTATTTCTCCTAATGTTCTGGAACTTTGCTTTGGATGCAGTTAAGTTACTTGCAAACAGGTTGATCCTTTTGATTCTTGCCTTTAAGAGGTGTTAGGAAGGACTAATGAGCTGACTCATTGGAAAAGACCCTGATGCTAGGAAAGACTGAAGGCAAAAGGAGAAGGGGGCACCAGAGGATGAGATGGGTGGATGGCATCACCAACTCAGTGGGCAGGAATTTAAGCAAACTCCGAGAGATAGTGAAGGACAGGGCAGCCTGGAGTGCTGCAGTCCACGGGGTCGCAAAGAGTCGGACACAGCTGAGCGACTGAACAACAACAAGGAAGGACTGGTCATAGTCACTCTGTGGCTGATTATCCCCTCTACTGAGATAAGGCCCCTCTGGTTATGAGCCCAGTACTCTGAGTTAATGAACTCTTCCAGCCTGGTTGGTGAGAACAGGCACTGCTGTTGGCCCTGGGTGAGAACTGCGTCCCTGGTCTTTTCAGGTGTTCTTTTTGCAGGCTCCAATAGTTCTGACACAGATGTGCTGGTCAGTCCTCTGCTGAATAGTTTAAGGAGGCCTCTGCAGTCTCTGGAGTTGTCTCTGTGCAACTCTGTCCTCTCTGGGACTCCGGTGCCCTGCAGATTCTAACACATGTGTCTGCTGAGCGTCACCTGGGTTCTTTCTGCCTGTGCTGCACCCTGGGAATTCTGTTGAAGGAGAAAGCTGGGCGTTTGTTTCCCATCTCTCAGGAATCTGTCTTTCACTGCCTGAAATCCATGCCTTGCAAGCCATTATTCCATATGTTTTAGCTTAGTTTTTTTTTGGTTGTTTCAGGAAGTATGACAAATCCCATTTTTGTTACTCTGTCTTGTCAGGAAGTGTAAGTCTCTGCTTCATTTCTAATAGATAGTCAGTATGTAACTCCATCCACAGAGGTGGTCCAGAAATGATTCTAAAAAATGAACTAATTAAAGGTTATGTGCATAATTTATAATTGTGTAACTGTGTACATCTAGTCAGTGGAGATGGCACATAGCAAGAAGATGGTTGGTTATGCATACATGACCAGGAGATAAGTACTTTAGCTCTGAAGCTTCCCTTTTCAGTTCATTTCTCTCATGTTAAATGCAGAATACATAGTTTTGCCATTCGAAAGCATTCCTAAACTTTCTCACAACTTCTTGCAGAAAAAGATCAGTATATGTAAAGTATAAGGATGTTAATGGTAAAATTTATTTGGTAGCTATATGGTTCTTCACTATGGAATTTAGCTGTTTATCGTTGAGGCTTTTCATAGCAAGATATTGGGGAATACATCGTTCAGAAGCTATGTAAAAGTCACCTAGGTCCAGAGTAAACAGCTTAGGAGAAGCTTCCAGTTGCAGTGTTATCTTTAAATAGCACCAACTGAAGTATAAGTATTGCAGATTAGTGGTTATCTTTTGTAAATAAATGTTCTGTTCTGAAATTTAAAAAGTAAAAACTAAAGAATAAATTTATATGCATAACTATAAATGACATATTTTCATTTGAAGAAGATGCTATTGTACCCTTAATAGTGAAATAGTCATAAAATTAAAACGTATGTTGTTTGAAAACGTGAGAGTAAATTTCCTTTATTTAAGTATTCTACAAAGATTTGTACATATTTATTTCCATAGCTTTAACTTTGATTAGGAACATATTTGATCGTAAGAATAGCCGGCTGCTCACAGTAAGAGCTCAGCTTGTGGTTCCTTCATTCGGGCGTCTGTTTGGAGGTAAAGCTGCATCCTTTGAAAGCAGCTCCCGCTTAGAGGAAGTGGTGATGTCGATTCCTGGAGGAGGGGACCCAACTTCACTTCCCTCCCCTCCCATGTTAATAGAGTGCTCCTTCTGTGTCACGTGAAGCAATGGGCTGTGGAAAACAGCACCAGAGGAAAGACATTAGACCAGGAATTACCCGACCATCCCGTTATATTTGAGACACAGACTGTGAAGAGAAGGGAAGGATGATGCAAGAGCTTGAACTCAGGGCCCCGATTTGGGCACGGGGTCAGGAGAGTTTCCCCTGATGAAATGACACTGCAGTGGAGAGCCAAGGTTTAATTGGGAAGTCTTCACAGTTTGCAGGCAATTACTTGGTGTTGCAGTTAGTAAGGTGACTGGTCAGTGCTTTCCCAGAGGACCCACTCGCTCTCAGCAAGGTTTTGAGGCCCTATCAGGTGCCGGGCGCTGCAGTAGACGCTGGAGGGTCAAAGTCAAGCAGACGTTCCCCAGGACGACCACTGAATTCCGCTGTGAAACCGGACTGACCTCGTTTTACAAGTGAGGCAGGGGACGGTTTTTCTCTTTAAGATTGCTACTAGGATTTTTATTATCCACCTAAAAAGTCAATTGGAGTTACTAAGATTGCTTTCAAAGTATGAGTTGCTTTGTGGAACAGTTACATCTTTGTGAGACAATGTCATCTCACACCGGAGAAGGGAAGGGCCCTTGTTCATTCGGGTATTCTTCAGTGCCTTTCCTAGGGTTTTCATGCTCTGAGGCCTTGTAACTGGCTTGTGAGTTCCCAGGCCCTTGGTAATTTTTGTGGCCACATACCCTGGGGTCCACCTGTTAATCATGTTTCCTCATTATCTGTGGTGAAGAGGCTGTTGCTGTGAGGTGTGTATTTTTGGTTTTCGTATGGGTGGTCCAACTGTGAGGGTCTGGCCAATGCCTCTGCTATTGCCCAGTTATATAATTTGCAGTCAAATAACAGCTTTCTGTTAAAAATATAACGTGGAAGGCCTCCATTCCTCCCTACCCCCAAAATGTATCTCTTCGCAACATGACCCTCAGAGCCTGACCTTCCTATTACAGGAGGAAGGGCTGTAATTTGGCCTTTGGTGGACTCACCTTTATAAATCCTACTGACATGAATAAAACAGAATCAGTAGCGATAGAGAATCCTTGTGGTTTTAAACAGAGAACTGAATAAGCAGCCTCTCCTTCCTTGTCTCTGAAATTAGATTATCAGCGTTCCTTTTTGGAGTGTATCCCTTCCTATCTTAAACCTTTGTATTGTCTACTGTACCGCAGGTGGCTCACAGCATGAATATTTTATTACTTCACCCACTGGCAGTGAATATGACAGGTACAGAAAGCCTGCTTGTTACTGCTAAATGGTGAGACATTTCCATAAACTCACTTCTTGAGCCATTTTGGTTTGTGTTTACTCAGTAAATTTAGCAACTGGGAGAAGAGCACCTTCAGGGTCCTTTAAATACTGAAAGTAGAAGTGTCGGGAGAGCTGTCAAAGCAGGTGCTTCCTACTGCACGGTCAGTCCATGCCGTGTGTGGGGGCTGTGCACGCCTACACGCGTCACGACATCTGTTCTCACATGCCCCGTGCAAAGCAGGGGTTTACTGTCTTTCCACAGGCAAGAAAACCAAGGCTTGAGTAGGCTGTTGAGTCTCAGGTCCTGCTCTTGAGTGAGCTTGAGTGAGAAGAGGGCCCAGCAAGGCCGCCCCCTGAGGCCACGCTTCCCCTTTCTGTCCAAGACCCGATTCGAGCTATGTGTGCCCGGATTGCAGTGCACGTGGAGAGGCTTTGGGAGGTCTGCGTGGTCCACATGAAGGCTTCTAGACCTACAGCAGAAACGGGTTCCCTCTGATCTCCATGGTGTGATGCTGGCAATGATCGCCTTCTGTAATGCTGAGGCTAAACTCCACGCCTCTAGACAGCACCTGGATGATGGACCACAGCGCTCAACTCATTTGACGCCTGAAGCTATTGGGCTAAGAAATGTTGGTGGGTTGGAAACCCGAGGATAGCTCAAGGTGGCCTGTTTTTTTGCTTTCTGTTCTTTTATGTGTGTTTTAGTTTTTAATGTCTTTAGCTTTTTCTAGAGCATTAAACTAGCTCAATGAAATGTCATAGGAAAGGAGGGCAGAAATGAGTGTGAGGTTTTTGTGGTGGTATGAACCAAATAATTTTCTATCCATTGGAGCTGGCCAGTAATAAAACTTCCTGGACCAAAGACGGTCACCCTCACAGGACACTGAAAAGGGGACTTTGGGTTCAAAGCAACTTGGTCTGTGGCCCCTTGCAGGCCCCCAGGATGGATCAGTTAGAGTCCTTCTAGAGAAGCAGAACCAGTAAGACAGAGCAGAGAAAGACAGAGAGGAGCGGATGGGTGCATGGATGGGTGGGTGGATTTCTGAGGCTCTGTCTTAGGACATGATGAAGCCCACCCACATTCTCAAGGGTAATCTTTCCTTAAAGTCAGCTGATCTAGGTGTGACCACAGTGACTAAATGCCATCACAGTGACAGTCAGATCACTGTTTGATTGAATCGTGGGTACTCTAAGCTGTCACCTGGGTATGCTTTTTTTTTCAGCCATTGCCTTAACCACAATCTGTCATATCTCCCTTTCCTGCTCCTCTGGTTACGGCTATCGCACCTAGTTTTAACACTCAACCCCCGGCTCAGAACCTCACCATCCCCGCCTATCCCCTGAGCGGGGCCTGAGCCTGTCATCCTGAGGCCTGGCCCCTGCCCAGGTCACCACCCATCCCGGAGGCGTCTGTACTCTGGGGAATGTTGGGCTTCCCTGGAGACCCCCTCTCAGGGGCGACCATCTGCCCATGTGTCCCAGCCTCCAGCCCCTATCCAGGTGAGCTGACCACTCCTCTCTCCCCTTTGACCTCTGTGGCCCATGCACTCCCCTCTAGGTGCCCTGCACCCCAACATCACGGGCCCACCAGCAAGTCTCCCAGAGAGGAGGGCAGAGTGTGTTCACAGACACCTCCCCGCCAGATCCAGGGCTCCCAACACCAATCTCTGGGAGCCCCCCAACCAGTGGCTTTCAGGGAGAGGATTGGGAAGCCCGGCCCAGGAATGCTGCACCCCACGACAGCCCCTGGCTCCGCTCTGAGCCTGTCCTCTCGCGCCCAGGAGCCCGGGCGGAGTGGCGGCGGGCGGTGGCAACCAAGCTGGTTCTGCTGCCCCCGCCCCGCCCCGCAGGCCCGGAGGGGCCGGGCTACGCCTCTCAGTGGGCGGGCGCCTCGTGTCCCCTCGCTCTGTCCCGGGGACCTGGGGGCCAGTGGCGGAGGACTTGCCCCTTCGACCTGGCCACACCTGTCCCAGCGTCTGCTCTGCGGTCACCTGTTGTTTGGGAGGCCTCTGCTGGGTCCTGTGCACACAGCCTGTCCACAGGCTCTGGAGCACCACCCCTTTTTACTTTTATCTTAGGAAAGTGAGAGTGAAAGTCGCTCGGTCATGTCCGACTCTTCATGACCCCAGGCACTACACAGGCATGTCCTTGCGATTCTTGGAATTCTCCAGGCCAGGATACTGGGGTGGGTTGCCTCTCCCACCAGATCCAGGGGATCTTCCCAGCCCAGAGATCAAACCCAGGTCCCCCACATTGCAGCAGACTCTTTTTTTTTTAATTATTATTTTTATTTGGCTGAGCTGTGTCTTAGTTGCAGTATGTGGGATCTAGTTCCCTGGCCAGGGATCGAACCAGGGCCCCCTGCATTGGGAGCACAGAGACTTAGACCCCAGACCACCAGAGAAATCCCTGCAGGCAGATTCTTTACCAGCTGAGCCACAAGAAGAGCATTACTCATATTTTTAGTAAATTTTTTTAGTTTTTTCTGGCTTTTGGTTCCTTGTTCCAGCCATTCATTGTTCCTCCTGATCCTGGACCACCTGTGTGAGCTCCTCTCACCTGACTTAGAGAGCAGACTTTTGGTGTTGGGGCTTCTGGAGCCCGTGATGTGGGGAGTGAATGTGTTTTCTCATGGAAAATAGTGTTACAGAAAGACAGGACGAACCAAAACAGGTCCCACGGAGTTTTCACTTGGTCCCACGGAGTTTTCGCTTGGTCCCTGCAAGGCTGTTCTCTGAAGAGCCAGGTTTGCTCTGAGCTCTCTGCAGAGACCCTCACTGTTGTTGTGGAGTGGGATTCTGCCTTGTAGGTTGGGGGAGGTGATTCTGTGCATCTGGGCTGCAGGGACAGAGGGCTTCTTTTGATCCCTAGAGTCGAGCTCTGTTATCCGGCGTGGGTTGGCTCAAAGAGTTGGTGAGGTCACATTTAAGCAGATAACTACGGGGGTACTCCCCTTGTGGGCCGGTGGCTAGGCACGTGCCCTGCAATGCCAGGCACGTGAGCTCAGTCCCTGGTTGGGAAACTGTGGTCCCTCGCGCCCTGGAGCAGCTGAAGGGCAAGTAGCGCAGCCACTGAGCCCGTGCCCCACAACTAGAGAGTCCGTGCACCCCAAGAGGAGATCCTGAGCGCCACCACCAGACCCAACGCAGCCAAGCAAAACAGAAAGCTTTTAGAAATAAGCTGACTATGAAAGAATAATAGGTTATGCATTGGTGATAGAGAAAAACTAAACTTTTGTTTATGTCAGGAATCTGTCAGTATATGCTTGCCTCATCCTTATTAACCATGAGGGCCCCTGTGCACCCAAGAAGTCTAGATTCTGCATAGAAAACATCTGTTGTAAAGCTAACTGATGTTTATGAAGTTAAAGTTAATCAGAGCCTGGGCTGGGGGAGCGTGGTGACGGACAGTGCAGGTGGGGAGCAGGGCAGAGGGCAGAGAGTCACGCCGGGGGATCACCCGGACCCCAGAGGACTCTTCCGTCTGTGTGGCCCGGCCCTGGACACGCGGGCTGGGCTGTCCCGCGATGTGACGCCTCCTCTGCTTGCCCTTTCTCTCCAGAGAAGGCTCCTCTGGCCGCCCACCTGGAGACCACCGTGTCGCCGCTGTGGCCTCTCTCGTCCCTGGACGTCCCCGCGGAGGGCTCCAGAAGGTGCGCACGGCATCCGGGGCAACACGGCCTCTGCCGCATCCTCTCCATTGGCAGCTCTTTGATCCCCACTGTTTGCTTTGTGATCTCAGCTTTCCTCACTAGCGCTCGGAACATTCTCCGTGTTCCGAAAGAGGTGTCGTCCCTGCCGGGCGGCGTCTACCAGTTCTAATTGTCCGGAAGTCAGGGAGGCACCTCGGTGTCAGGCTGTCTCTGCCTCGGGTCCAGCTGCGGCGTTGACCCAGGCTCTGAAGACCCACGCCGCTTCTGCACATTGAAGCTAAGACGAGCCAGGTCGCCACGGGAGGCAGCTGCCATTAGAATGCCTTAAGATTGTTGTAGACATTCTCTGGACATTGTTTTGCTATCCTGGTTGTAATTGTAAAATATGTGGATTTTAGTTTGCAGTTAACATGTTTCGAACGTTACCACCTTCCTCCAACCCCACGGGAGCAGAATTTGACCCAGAGGAAGACGAGCCAACGTTAGAAGCGGCCTGGCCTCACCTGCAGGTACGGGGTCGCGGGCGCCTCAAGCGGAGGGTCGGGCACGGCGTTTCCTCCAGGACCAGAGCCCGCGCCCAGCTGGTCCCGGGGCGGGGGAGCCTCCGAGCTTCGGGGCCATGGCCCTGCAGACCTGCACACCCGAGGAAGTGCTGTGGCAAAAGAGAGAGCAGGAACAGGTTTTGTTTGTCTGGGCACGTTACACAAGTGACAAAGCTACAGGACTGTGCGTATATTCTCTGTGGAAGTGACCGTTGAGCTGAGGTCACGGGTCTTAGGCAGACATGTCTCAGTCTTGGTCCTCAGACTCACTGTTGGCCTGCGGTGTGTCCCGGGGCCCACCTGCTTGACGGATGCTTTTTTTTCTGACACATTTGTGAAGAAGGAGGTGTGGATTGGGCAGGGCGCCTGCCCCACGAGCTAGATTGGGGGGTCTGGGTCGGCTGAAGGAAGGCAGTCGGGGAGCTGGACACCCTGGGAAGGAGCTCGGTGGGGAGCTGACAGGAAGGGCCAGAGACAGACAGAGCCCCCACCTCAGTGCCGTGTGGCCGTGAAGGCCGGCAGCCCGTTCACCCAGTGGTCCCACTCCCTGTGTGCCCGGCCTTCCGCCAAGACCCTGGGGCGACAGGACCTGCAGATCCCACCTGGAGGCTGGTCCCAGCCCGGCTTCTGGCTTCTGTGGGCTCCCAGCGGGGGCGACAGCAGGCATGGGAGTCACTGTGTAGATGCCGCAGAAGGCTATAGTGCGTGGTCCTTATAAGTGATTACCATCCTCAGTATAATTAAGCCATGTGCTTTGATATGGATTCTTTAGATACGTGCCTGTGGTTTTTTTTAAGGTTAGTATTTGAGACAGAGATTCAACTCATGGTGTATTTTGAAATCTCCATTTAATGAAATACCATGTTATTTGACTCACTGTTTTTTTTTTCTCCTAGCTTGTTTATGAGTTTTTCTTAAGATTTTTAGAGTCTGCAGATTTCCAACCTAATATAGCGAAGAAGTATATTGATCAGAAGTTTGTATTGCAGGTAAGGCCCAGATTAGCTGAAGCTGCAGATTGCGTAATCTCCCCGGAGAGAATTACCGTGTGACTGAGTGTCTTTTTCTCCTTGAAGCTTTTAGAGCTCTTTGACAGTGAAGATCCTCGCGAGAGAGATTTTCTCAAAACTACCCTTCACAGAATCTATGGAAAATTCTTAGGCTTAAGAGCTTACATCAGAAAACAGATAAATAATATATTTTATAGGTAAGTCCGTACACGGCGGCCTTTCCCTCTTGCACACCGATGGTCCCGTCACCTCGCCGTTTCCTTCAGAGGCTGAAGAGCAGGAGTGGCTGTTCGTGAGCAGCTGGGGGCCCGTCTGCACCTCTTGTCTCGGCGCTGGGCAGGGCCCCTTCGCTCTCTGCCTGCTCCCCTACCCCCCCACCCCCCCACCCCCAGCTCGCACCCCAGCCTGGTCCAGCTCTCATCAGCAGGCTGGCCACCCCAAGCCTGGTTCCCTCTGGACCCACCCAGAGCCACACCAGCTCGCGATTCCCCATAGATCTTGGCGGAAGGAGGAGAGTGGGGGCTGAAGTAGGGGCTGTTTGGAGGCGTCCCTGCTGGAAGCAGTGGGTGAGGCGGTGCAGCGACCAGGGCCTCCCCAGGCCTGCAGGTCCGTGGGGCCCGGCTCGGCCCTGGTTTGGTGGAAGAGGGCCCCACCCCAGGGCTCAGAGAGGAGTGTCCCCCAAGTGTTCAGCTTGACCCCTTCTCCCCTCACACACCCGCCCACCGCCACCTCTGTGAACCTGAGGGTGCCTAACGCCCCTAGGCCCGCCGACTCCCACGCCAGCACACTCCTCAGATGAGCAGGTGTGGGTCCTGGGCAAGCCCCGGGTGCCCTGCACATCCTCCCATTTTCCACCAGCCCTTCTCCTCACCCTTCCGGGCTCTGGAAACATGCCCGCACCAGGAAGGCTCCGGCGTGGTGGGTGGTCTGGTCTCCTGGGAGGGCAGGCATCAGACCAGCCGCTGGTCTCAGCCTCAGCTCCAGCTTCCCACACAGCTCCTGGGGGTGCCCGATAAATGTCAGTGGACGAAGCCCTTCGTAATTCCTTCTCTGCCCCTGGGGGCAGTAAGGGGCGGCCTAGCCCCAAGTCCCCAGCTCTGGGATGCCTCGAGTATTGATGAATCCCGGTGCAGATGGGCGTCTGCCGTGAGGTTGAAAGGCCAGCGGATTCTGTGGGAGGGGGCGACCAGCACAGAGCACCCCAGTCGGCCTGGCCGGGGCCTTTTTACTGGCCGTGACCGAGCAGGGAAAGCAGAGGGGCTGAGACGGTGGCAGGACACAGGGTCCCGTAGCCGAGACTGGCAGCCCTCTCTGGGAATCCCCCCGGGGCTGGCCTGCACCCTCCATCTCGCCCCGCCCGCCCGCCCGCCTGCAGTCAGCGGGGTCTGGCGCCGCCCCCCTCCCTCACCTGCACACTCGACATGCGTTCTGGCATCAGAGCTGTCCCGCTCGTGAATAGCTTCCCTTCGGACCCCCTCCAAGCTCCCCACGGCCCGTTTATATGGCGGAGCCCAGGCTGGGCCCATGACTTAGGGGGTGACGTCGTGTTTCCTAAATGCCGTGTTCCTGTTTTGTCTTTGTTGGTGTCGTGTTTCCCTTTTAACAAGATCGTTCCCTGGCGGAGGTACTTCTGTATCAAAAGGTAGCGTCCCCTGTTTAATCACCAGCAATCAGGTAGGATTTCGGTTCCCGTCTTTCAGACTGAAGCGGAGGAGGCTCTGCCCGAAGGATTTTCTCCCCTGGGCAGCTGGGTTCTGTTCTGTGCAGAACCGGCGGTCGGCGCTGCGTGCCTGGAGGAGAGGCCGCCTCGTGCCTGGGGAGCCGTGGCCGCGATCTGGACCAGGCTGTGGTCCAGGCGATTCTCACCGGCCCTCCCTGCCTGCTCGGCACTGGGCATGTGGCCTGCTCCTCTGGCCTTCAGCGATCCCGTCTGTAAGAACCGCCCCTGCTGGGTGCGGTCAGACGGGAGCCGGTTCTGTGGGCTCGAGACCAGCCCAGTCCCCACCTCCAGCACCCCCCCGCTCCTCACTTCATGTGAGAAAGGTGGAGAGGACGCCCGGGCGCCACCCTCCACTCACTGCATCCCGCGCGCTGCGGCCGCAGCTTGTAAGGCGGTCTCTGAGACATATTCGGTCGCCTCCCCGAGACCGTTGGTGTGGAGTCAGACACGCCCGGCTGAGGGGTGACGGCTCCGGGAGGGAGCTTGCGCCCGTCTTGGTCACGGTGGAGCCTGAAGGTCAGGGGGAAGGTAGAGCGGGCCTCAGCCTCTGGCTGCCAACGCGGCCCTGCACCTGGGGGCTTCGGTCCGCCGTCTGCTGGCCCTCGCGTCCCGTGACCCGCCCAGGCCCCGGGAACTCGGGGCAGAGGCTGCCGTGGCTGCCGGCACCCCGCAGGGCCTGGCCTGGGCCTGGGGCAAGCTGGCCTCTTCCCTTTGTACGGGTCAGAGCGACTCGGGGAGGTGAGCACAGCCCAGCTTCGAGGGAGAGCAGCTTCCGCCTCCATGTGAGGTGCAGCGCGCCTCACCCCCCTCACGAGAGGGGGTCCATTTGTGGGGGGCCCTGTCCTTGACGGGCAGGTTTCAGCCCAGCGTGGGGAGAGCCCTGGCTCCTTTGTGCGGAAGGAGGAAGCAGAGCAGCTCTGCTCTGCGTGGACCCTTAGGGCCGCCTCCCGTTTTGCACCCGCTTTCTTGCTCCCCTCTGGAAAAGGCGGCGGGGGCTGTACTTGCTTTCTCTTTCCTGCAAAATGAAGTGAAGTCACTCAGTCGTGTCTGACTCTTTGCGACCCCATCAACTGTAGCCCGCCAGGCTCCTCTGTCTGTGGGATTCTCCAGGCAGGAATACTGGAGTGAGTTGCCACTTCCTCCTCCAGAGGATCTTCCCGACCCAGGGATCGAACCCGGGTCTCCCGCACTGCAGGCAGACTTTTTACCGTCTGAGCCACCAGGGAAACCTTCTCTTTCCTGTACCTGCTCCAAATCTATCAAGTAGTCTGAATAAGAGTTTATCGATGAGACTATAGTAAAGTTGATTTAGGAAAACAAAATGGCTTCTGGCTCCAGGCCACCCTTGTGTAAATGTCAGCGCTGGTGGAGCTGGGTCACAGGTGGCGCCCAGGGGCCTGGCCGCCTCCAAGCGTCAGGAGCCAGAGCCGAGCTCTTGGGCTTCAGGACCCTGGGCCCCGCTGCTGCCTGCCCAGATGACCCCGGCGGACACAGAGGAGTAGGAACGGTGGGCCAGTCGTGCTGGATGAAAATGTAACTTTGTACATCTGAGCCGTTTTTAAATATTTCCGGTAAAACAGGTAAAGCAAAAGGAGCCTTGAGTTCAGTGAGCTGAAGCGCCTCCCCGTGCAGACGTCCGAGGAGGCCGGGGCTCCCTCGGGGCCAGGGCCTTCGTGTCTGAGGTTGGCACAGCCCCGCGCGCCGTGCAGACTTGCTCTCACCAGCCCAGCCGCCGAGATCCCTCACAAGCACACCCCTGCCTCGGCTCCACACTGCGGCCCCGCCACTGTGCCCTGCAGCTCAGTGGTTCTCACCCGGGTCCCTGTGGGCTCCGCTCCGACCTGTCCAAGCTGGTGTCCAGGCCTCCACGGGACTGCCTCGCCTGCCCATCACCCACCTCTGTTCCAGCCAAAGAGGTTCCCTCCCCACCCCACACCCCCATTTTTAAAAGATCAGTTCCAAAATCTAGAGACATTAGAACCACTCCTCGGGAGCATGTCACACTTGGTGTCCAACCTGCTCTTTACCTCAACATCACTATTCCATTTGTTTCAAACAAGGACAGTGAAAATTTTTAATCACCGTGAGCTTATTTTTGTCCCAGGGCTGGCTCTAAACCGGTAGTTTTTGTCTGCTAGGCAGGAATGTTTTTCAAACACCAGACCCTCCTGGCTTCAGGCAGACTTCGCTGCGTGTTGTGGGTTAGGCTGACTCCTGGTGAGCCAGGTTGTGGGGCGGCAGCGGGTTGTTTCTGGGGGACCCTTGGAGAGAGAAGACGCTGTCCTGTTTCCCATCCTTGGCCCCTCTCCCTGGCCCCAGGAGGCTCAGCAGTCGTGTCTCAGATGCCAGGCTCAGCCCTAGCAGCAGGGACGTGGTTACAGTTCGTCCTAGTTTGCTGCCTCAGGCTGGCACAGGCGCTGGGAGCCCCGGGGACCGTGCACGGGGCCCAAGGGAGCGGCTGCTTAGGCGGGTTTCGGAAGGTGGCACTTGAAGCAACGTAGGAAAAGTGTGGGATGTCAGCAAGGAAGTAGGGGAGACAGCCCCAGTGATAAGGAAGTAACTTGTACCCTTTGCAGAGACCGTGCTAAATGTCGGAGGCTTTACAGTTGAGTCAGGTGTCAACTTAGCTTGAGATGTGGCAAAAAAATAAAAGCAAACAGCAAGCTATTTGTTGTCAAATCCAGGTGGTTGAAATGCAGTGCTCACTGTAAACATCCTTCCCGATGTATGTTTGAAACTTTCAAAATAAAACATTCGGGAGAAACGGGAGCGAGCCCCCGCCCCCTGCCCTCTTGAGTATTGCACATCCAGGCCTTGAGGAGTCTCTGATAACAATTAGCACTGCCCCCAGAGTGGTTTTCACAAATAGCGGTGCTTCTTGTTGCCTGGCTACGTGGTTTTCTTCCTAAAAGCCTTGTTTTCTTCTTCAGAGCATCTTCGTCTTTTCCAGCCGTGATTTCAGTGTTCTAATTCTAAATGACATCTTGCTCTTTCCAGATTTATTTATGAAACAGAGCATCACAATGGCATAGCAGAATTACTGGAAATATTGGGAAGGTAAGTTGTCTCTGTTATTGGCAGTGAACAGCCTTAGGTGGGATTCATGCCAGAATGATCCAGTTCACTGTGTTCAACCGCCCCTCCCCAGAGCAGGGCAATGCAGGGCATCCGCTGCTGCTGCTGCTGCTGCTAAGTCGCTTCAGTCGTGTCCAACTCTGTGCGACCCCATAGACGGCAGCCCGCCAGGCTCCCCCGTCCCTGGGATTCTCCAGGCAAGAACACTGGAGTGGGTTGCCATTTCCTTCTCCAATGCATGAAAGTGAAAAGTGAAAGTAAAGTCGCTCAGTCATGTCCGACTCTTAGCGATCCCATGGACTGCAGCCTACCAGGCTCCTCTATCTGTGGGATTTTCCAGGCAAGAGTACTGGAGTGGGGTGCCATTGCCTTCTCCAAGGCCGTCCTCTAGAGGAACTTAAATCAGCCTCACTTAATGGCAAGGGCCCATGAGCCCTTGGATCAGGACTGAATGACAGGCCTCTCCCATTCGTATGGTTCCATATATAGATTATTCCATGTCTATACCTCGGTAGCATTACTATGGGAACCCAGTCTCAATTATTTCCTCAAGAGCAGTGCTAAAAATAGATAATTAAGAAGGTTTACATCTGACACTTAGAAGAAGAATAGGTCATTTATTATATATTTGGAGTATTGACTAAATGCTAATATTTCAAACTGCTTTGATTTTATAAATTTTTCATGTGCATTCTTATAAACTAACATTTCAAAAATGTCATCGTCTTAATCTAAGTAGAGTTCTTGCTTCCTGTCATTTTTTTTTAAATCGATGACCAATAGGTTTTCTCTCAGGCCTCCTAACTCACTGATTCTCAAACAGCATTCCTCAGGGTTCCATGGCTGAATAAGCCCAAAAGTGCTTATTCCCCAACACCTCACTTGGGATTCAGTCCACGTTAGAAGCTAAAGGTTCTGAGGAGTGCTGCAGGGAAGAAACTGTCCCCCTGTTCAATCTAGTAACTGCCAAAGCTGTTGGAGCACCGTAACAGTGTCATCTGGCTAACTGAGGTCCAGTCATTCTGAAAACAGCTTTCCTCAAGTTTCAGATAAAATGTGAAACAAACAGCAGCCCTCGTGGCGAACTCCTCTCTGACACTCCCGGCTTCTCTCTCCCAGCGGAGTGCAGCAAGCGTGGGAGTGGGCACCCTTGTTGTCTGGCTTTACTTGACGCTTGCGCCTCCTGCTTCCTTCCCTGTAAAGTGGGAAGGTAATCATATTCATGTCTGAGGCTGTTGCGAGGCTGAGGGGAGTCGAGTGACGCGTCCAGACAGCCCCCACGCCACACACGAGATCCTCTCCTGTCCCCTCATTTGAATGAGCACATCATTCCCAATGGTCACTTCATACTAACCCCACCTGAGTGCCCCCGTGCGCCAGGCTCATGAACAGAGCACCAGTTGAGAAACTGCTGTGACCGCTTCTGCAGCTCTCAGCAGCTTGCGCAAGTCCTCGATGTTGCAGATGAAAGCTTCAGCTTGTAGGTTAAGAGCAGGGGACCCCCTTCCCTGCAGAAGGGAACAACTTTCTTGTTGCTTTTTAAATGACACCCACTTTGCACACGCAGACTCTGTTCTGCCAGCACTAGAGTAAAGAGGCAGGATTTCTCTGGGGAAGTGAGTGAGAATTCCAAAAGATGGTGGAGGCCAAAGGAAGGCGCTGGTGCCCACCCCGAGCTGCCGGTCTCAGGGTACTGCCTGGCAGAGGCACTTTTGCCCCCGGAGGCTCCCGCTGCTCCGGGTAGCTACCTGCGAGCTCAGAATTCCTAAATCACCCTGCAGTTCCAAAGATAGAAATGCCCCTAACAGTTTTTTAATTTCTGCTACTATCCACCCTCCGTTTCTCTGACACATAATTTGCTTGCTGGTTTTCATGCTGAATACAAAAACTAAAAGAAAAACAGTGAGATATGTTTTTTAATCTGGAATTTGTAAATATTCAAACTTTGAATAAATTCTGTTTTTGCAGTATAATTAATGGATTTGCCTTACCACTAAAAGAAGAGCACAAGATTTTCTTATTGAAGGTGTTATTACCTTTGCACAAAGTGAAGTCTCTGAGCGTCTACCATCCTCAGGTGAGGGCTCCTCCCCCCATGGTCACTGGGGCCTCGGGAGGGAGCGTGGCCATCTCTGCTTGGACCTCAGTGAACTTGGGATGTTGAACCCCAGCCTCCAGCAGGGAGTGTTTTCTCTGTTACAGCACATATGGACTCGGGTGTCAGCATTCCGATGATGAGTGAAAGGATAAGGGAGTAAAAGGAGATTGCTCTTTAAGAATATCAGAAAATTCTCAAGAATGTAGAATTTCAAAATTGGTTGTCAGCATCTAAAAGGGAGCATTTCACAGATGAAGGGGTCAAGGAAGACCTCTTGGAGGAAGACAACTTTGTAAAAATCTGTTTACAATGACACTGAAAAACTAATCCATAAATGGTTTCTAACGGGTTGTTTGGCTGCGTTTCCCCCAGGAAATTTGGATTTTCCTTCACCCTTATTATTCTAAGTACCATATAGACAGAAATAAGCCACACTGACTGCAGCTCGGGAAGTTTTGGGTCCTCATCTAGGTCCAAGAACCAGGAAACACACCCCTCCGCTTTCTGTGGGGCATCCCTCGAGGAGTGTGCCTCATGGCGTCACAAAGTGTATTCTTTGGTAGTAGTTGGTTAGTTTAGTTTCCAACTCTTTGTGACCCTGCGGACTGTAGCCCGCCAGGCTCCTCTGTCCATGGGATTCTCCAGGTAAGAATACTGGAGTGGGTTGCCATTTCCTTCCCCAGAAGATCTTCCCGACCCAGGGATCGAACCCATGTCTCCTGCATCACAGGTGGATTTTTTACCAACTGAGCCACCAGGGAAACCAGCTGTTGTAGTAACACTGGCTTCCTGGGAGATCTTTTACTTAGAGTTTTTTCTCTGCTTCCTGTTAACTGGCAACATCTTTACAGCCAACCAGTTTGTTATCACATTAGGTGTTCTGTATTAGAAATTAATAGTTTAGGGATTTAAGAAGGAAACAGACTTTATTTTATTTTTTCTCCCAGCAGTTAGATCACTTGTCCATTACAGTCTCTGAAAGCCCACAAGGAAAGTCCTCAGCATTGCTGGGCTGAGTTGGTGGTATTGGCCTAAGAGACCGTCTCCTGGTTTGTTTGTTTGTTTCAGCTTCCTGACGTTCCTTCTACAGTTGACCTGTGTTGCACATCAGTCCTGGGGTCCCTCCCTGAGAGTCCCTCCCAGGGTAGGGGGGTGGGCATGGGTCACGTCCAGGCCTGTCTCCCCAGGGGAAGGTGCCTGACGGTGATGCAGCATTTCCGTGGCAACGTGCAGTGTTAACACTCTGTCTCTCTCGCTGTAGCTGGCCTACTGTGTGGTGCAGTTTTTGGAGAAGGACAGCACGCTCACGGAGCCGGTAAGTACAGCCGCTCTGCTCGGGGCCCCGCGATGTCATGTACGCGGCTCAGTTGTCAGCACTGCAGTCTGGCTCCTTCACCGAGACAGCCTCTCCCTCCTAAGTTACAGCACTGACAAACGCAAACTGGGCCCATTCGTGTGCTGCGAGTTTTCAAACTGTAGCAATTTTAATTGCAAGTCTGCTTGTCAGAGTGATTCTTTTATGTATTAAGGTGGCCACCTTATCCCCTGTTGCCTTTTACTCTGAATGAACATCATGGCTGCTGAATTGCATGCGGTTTAATACTTCCACGTCGCTTGGTTAAACAGCACAGTTTACTGACTTCAGTCAGAGGAAGTGTAGTAAGGATTCAAAATGCCTGTACTAAAGACGTTTTACTGTTCTGAAAATGCTCTGCAAGTTAGAGTGTAACTATTTTATGATCATTATATCATAAATGAACGTTAGATTGCCACCATCGGTGTTTAGATTTCTAAGTTTCTTGGCATTTTACCTTTATTAAAAATAAAAAGGCCTTTGTAACCTAGCTTTCACAAAGTCGGGTGTGTCAGATGGCCGTTGAAGCGTTTCATACACTTTTTTAACCAGCTTTATTGAGATGTAATTCTGTGCCATACAGCTCACCTACTTCACGTGTGTGATTCAGTGGTTTTTTTATACACTAGGTTATTAATTTCTTCAATTGTGGTAAAATACACTATATAACAAAATATGTTATTTAAAGTTTACAGTTTTGTTGTTGTCCAGTTGCAATAGTCGTGTCTGACTGTGACCCCATGGACCGCAGCACACCAGGCTTCCCTGTCCGAGCACCTTTAACTCAATGTTGGGCATCTTTACACCAGCCTTCCCTGTCCGAGCACCTTTAACTCAATGTTGGGCATCTTTACACCAGGCTTCCCTGTCCAAGCACCTTTAACTCAATGTTGGGCATCTTTACACCAGGCTTCCTGTCCGAGCACCTTTAACTCAATGTTGGGCATCTTTCCACTGTCTCCTGGAGTTTGCTCAGACTCGTGTCCTTTGAGCCGATAACGGCGCTGATTGCATTCACAATGTTGCACACCTGTCATCACTGTTTCTAAAATGTTGTCGTCGCCCCAGACAGAAACTCTGTCTTCGTCAGACAGCGTTGCCCCAGTTTGCCGCCACTCCCCCCGTGATGACCTCAGCTCTGCTTCCTGTCTCTGCGTTTGACTGCTCTAGGTTCCCTATGTGAGTGGACTCATCCAGGATCTGTCCTTTGGCAGCTGGCTTATTTCTCTCAGTGTCCTGTGCCCAGGGGTCATCTGTGCGGTCAGGTGTGCCAGAAACTCACTCCTTGTTGGGACTGAGTCGTGTCCCCTTGTGTGGCTAGACCGCATTTGGTTAGTGCGTTCACCTGTCCATGGAAACTTGAGCTGTTTCCACATTTCAGCTTTTGTGAACAACACGGCTGTGAACATCTGTGTGCAAACATTTCTTCGTGTCCCTGCTTTCAGTTCTCTTGTGTGTAAACCTGGAGGTGGACGTGCTGAATCACATGGTAATTCTCTGGAAATGCCATTCCGCTCTCCACAGCAGCTGCACCATTCTGCGTTCCCATCAACAGCCACAAGGATTCCAATTGACCCACACCCTCGCCGACACTTGCTGTTTTCCATTCTTTTTACTGTAACCATTCTAGTGAGTGTGAAGGAGTATTTCGTGGTTTTTGATTTGCATTTCCCCAATGACTAACGATGTTGGGCATCTTTACACATGTATATTAGCCATTTGTGTTTCTTTGGAGAAATATCTTTAAATTCATTGCCCATTTTTAATTGGGTTGTTTTACTGTTGAGTAACAAAGCAATAAGTGTCGGCTGCCAGTTTAAATGTTTGAACACTTTTAAAAATCACTACTGGACTGAAAAAGGTGACTCTTGTAATTCCTGAATCTTTCTTGTCCCTTTAGTGGTCTTCCACAGTTTCCTTGTTGAAATTGTAATTTTTATAGTGAAAAAAATAGAAATTCTTAATACTGTATCCTGAGTTAAACTGTTTCTGATCTCTCCTTTCTTTTTAAGCTTTTAAATTTAACATGTGGCCACCCCCCATCACCCTAAAATTCAGGGAAAGCCCCTGGTCATACTGCTCAGCTGCTGCCTGCGGGGGGAGCGGGAGCCCCCTGCTCCGCAGCCCCTCCTGGGGTTCCTTGCTTCTCTGCCTCAGCTCTGTCCGGCATTCTGGATGCCCCGGAACCCAGGAGATGTCCCAGATCTTACTGGACTTCCTAACCAAACACAAAAAGTATTTACTGCAATTTAGGTCGAGGATGTGTTATTTTATCCTCCTACTAAAGTGATGACATGTTTAGATAGGGAAAGAAAAATGAGATGGCACTAATAATAAAAAAAAAGCCCTTTTTAACGTCTTTCTAGTGACACATCCTAATTCCTGTCTATATGTGAAGTTCTTCTCCAAACTGTTATATGAAGAAATCTTAACACGAGCCCTGTTCTTTTCCTACTATTCCTACTTCAAAAATAAGGAAAAAAGTGTGTATTCTTCTTCTGTGATACTTTGTGCATATTTCTCATACTGTCTAATGGCCGAAGAATTCACTGGATCTTATTACCCTCCATTTATCACGGAACAAGGTTTTCTCACCACGCCGCCCCCTGCAGGTTCCGTCCACCTGCACACCCCCTGCCCCCCGCACCATCTGTCAGAACCTGGTGCTAATCCTGCTCCAGCAAGACTCAGTGAGCGCCCCCACCCCCGTCTCTGTCTCACCTGGAAGTCATATGGACGCTGATACAGCTTACGCATCTGGGCCTAGTCGCTCAGTTGTGTCCAGCTGTTTGCAACCCCAGGGACTGCAGCCCGCCAGGCTCCTCTGTCCATGGGGATTGTCCAGGCAAGAATACTGGAGTGGGGTGCCATGCCCTCCTTTGACACAGGGATCGAACCCAGGTCTCGTCTCCTCCATTGCGGGCAGATTCTTTACCGTCTAAGCCACCAGGGAAGCCCAAGAATACTGGAGTGGGTAGCCTGTCCCTTTTCCAGAGGATCTTCTCAACTCAGGAAATCAAACCAGGGTTTCCTGCATTGCAGGAGGCTCTTTAACAGCTGAACTGCCATATAAATCCCCACTAGTAGAGCTAGTACAGCTTTGCAGCTGTGAGAGCTTTTAATTGTAGTTGTCTGAAAAAAGGCAGGAGACAGACAGTGTCTTGGCTTCAATGGGGTCCTTCTGTCTTAGATAGTAGATAGAAAACTCTGACTCGGCACAAACCCAAAGCTACTACAGGTTCCCCCACACCCAGTCCCCAATATTTCCACCCAGAACCACTTCATTTCTTGATTTCCTATAGCACAGGTAATGTAACAGCACCCTTGATTACAGAGTGCTATTAAAGATGTTAATGTAAAAAAAAAAAGTTTACAAATGTTCAGACCCTTGCCTCAGTAATTTCCTTCCTTTAGAATTCACATGTTATAAAAATCCAAAGCCCATTTTGTCTGACTTCAGCATCAAAAGCATGTAGACAATTTGATGAAAGTATAACCCTTGTGAAGGTATTGGGATGGGCACTCAGCCTGCGTCTCGTGGCCCTGCACCCATGATGTACCCATTTGTGATCTGTAACTGTTTTGTTGTTGTTGTTTGTAAATTGTGTAGAGTGCCCAAAAGCCTTCTGGGCATGTTGAACACGTGCACTCTTGTTATAAGAGTTAGAGGCTCATTCGCTAGTGGGTGGAAGTAAAATCACACTCCTCTTCCACCCGCCTGTCCCTTAAGGCTGATTGAGCTTTGCCCTGTGGCCTTTCGCCCTGGTGTTCCAGGACAGGAGAGGGGCTCCCAGGGTGCCAGGCTTGCCAGCCACCACCACCGCCACCCGCAGCCTTCTTGGCTTCCTCAGGAGAACTCAGTCTTGAAGTGTGCCTGACAGCGAGAGCCATTGTTGGCTCAGATTAGCATTCCCTGAGCAGACTCCCGCTCCTGCAGGACGCCCTCACCCTTGGAAGGAGCTGAATCGGCTGGGTAGCGGTCAGAAGTCGTTCCAGTGTGGAAAGTAAGCCCAGTATACACTGCTGATTCCAGAAATAGGGTGTTTCCCAGAGACATCAGGCAGATAAATCAGTTGTGTTCTATAGTTCACAGATCAGCATATTTCTCCTAGTAAAATTCCATTTTGTCAAATGACAAGCAATGGTGGGTTTGTGAAGTGATTGGTACCTGTTGAATTTTAAAAATGATTCCAATACACAGAGTGGAGTGGGGGTCAAATGTCTACTAACATGATTTTGAGCAAAAAAGTGGGAAAATCATCAAATGATATATTTTTTAAAAGTATCCCTCTTAAAGACAGTTGTGTCATAAATTTTTACGCCAGACTTCCAAACAGGGGGCACTTTTTGAGTAAATTTGGAGTTTTGTAAAGTGTAAGAACAGAGAAGATTACCCAGGGGCCTGAAGGTCAGAAGCATCAAGGCAGAGTCGCCCTCAGCGGATGCTGTTCCGAAGCCCCTTGTTTTACCTTCGGTGATGGCACCCAGGCTGGGAGCAGAGCTGGCGTGATGTGCGGAGCCAAGGATGAGCAGTGAGCGGAAGCCAGGCCGCGAGCGGCGATTGTCACCGCCGTCCTGGCGCTGGCAGCCAGAAGTGGCCGTGACGAGGGCAGATGGCTGGGTTAGGTGACAGGTCGCAGTCGCTCAGTGACACGCGCAAGTAGGCATCTGTGCTTCGCAGACACGTGCATAATGTTTTGGATCGTTGTGCCATTTTAGGCTTGAGGTAGCTAGACTCTTAGGCATATTTTGGGTGAACAGCCTCTATTGGTAGGAAGTTTGGGAAATGCAGGAACACAACAAAGAAAGGCTGCCGGCAGGAATTTTGCCTGTGTCATGGGCAAGGAACCTAGTGGCCAACACTCCCCAGCCAGGCCACTGCCACCCCACTGGGCGTGCCTCCCAGGGAACGGCCGCACAGACCTGCACTGGGGTCCTGGCCCGGGCCAGGCTCAGCCCCTCGCTGCGGCCAGCGCACCACCAGCACCTGTGTGGGCTTAGTAATAAAGTCCTCTCAGCAGCCCCAAGGTGAGGATCGTTGTTCCCCTTGGTATTTAAGGAGGGCTCCAGGGCACCGAGGGGCTGGCATCAGCCCGTGGCCACACAGAGGGCTCGCCAGCAGCATCAGTACTTCACAGTACTTAACGTCTCTCTTTTGGATGTGTTTTAACACCATTGAAATCAGTGTGTACACAGCTATGTATGTGTGTGTGTGTGTGCAGTCGCTAAGTCGTGTCTGACTCTGCGTCCCCATGGACTGTAGCCCACCAGGCTCCTCTGTCCATGGAATTTTTCAGGCAAGATACTGGAGTGGGTTGCCATTTCCTCCTTCAACAGATATTCTCAACCCAGGGATCAGATCCACAACTCCTGCATTACAGGTGGATTCTTTACCACTTAAGCCACCTGGGAAGCCCCTATGTATGTATATGTGTAAATATATATGAACAGTCAATTTGAGAGGGAAATGGATTGTGCCTATGTCTGTGTGTCTCCACCTGAAGACACTTATACGAATTCATATGCTCTGCATTTCTCCACTGGTCTTATTTTCTCTAAACTCACCTAACTGCCTGTCTTTTTGTCTTTTTTTTTTTTTTTTTTTTTTTAAGATCTGACTCTTACTAAGATGGTGGTTAAACAGAGCGGGTCATGTAAATTAAAACTGTGCTTCTAAAGTGTATAAGATTGGATCTAGCTCATGGCTCAGATTGTAAAGAATCTACCTGCCATGCAGGAGACCCCAGGTTCAATCCCTGGGTCAGGAAGATCCCCTGGAGAAGGGCATGACAACCACCCACTCCAGTATTCTTGCCTGGAGAATCCCAAGGACAGAGGAGCCCAGCAGGCACCAGTCCACGGGGTTGCAAAGAGTCAGATACAGCTGAGCCACTAACACTCTGAACCCTAACTACGAAAGCCCACGTTCTCAACTGCTGAATCACTGTTCCTTCTTATAGGGAAGAAAGCACCACCTCATCTGTGGCTGCTCAGAGGGGCCTCCTGAACAGGGGAGCAGGCCGTGACCCCATGACCCCTGTATGTTGTCTCTTCTGCAGGTGGTAATGGCACTTCTCAAGTACTGGCCAAAGACCCACAGTCCAAAAGAAGTCATGTTCCTGAACGAATTGGAAGAGATTCTGGATGTCATAGAGCCATCAGAGTTCGTGAAGATCATGGAGCCTCTTTTCCGGCAGCTGGCCAAGTGCGTCTCCAGCCCCCACTTCCAGGTAGGGCGCCTCAGAGAGCAGCCTCGAGTCCATGCCCTCAGGAGCCGGTGGGTCACAGGGCGTCCTGGTCATGTTTTTGCCCTTCAGGTAATCTGAAGGTGACAATCAGGCTTTCGCTTCAGCTAAAACACGTTGAGGCTTCAGGTCTATAAAATAAGCCTCCAGTGCCTCATCCCCGCCCTGCCACTAAAGACACGCTTCTCAGTAAGAGTGATTAAGGGCAGCTTCTCTGTAAGCCGCCTCCGTCTCTGTGTTCCCTGGGCACCCAGACACACACAGGGTTACTGTCCACAGCTGAGTGCTCAGTATTTACGGAGGATGTGCAACTGTTGGGCTTCCACTCCCTCCCTCCATAAGCGCTCCATTTCTGACACTTGAGTTTTAGAAAACAGTCATGATTCTGATTTCCGTCCCTTCCACGTCCCTGTGGGGGGGCCGCAGCCAGACCACGCCTTTCCCAATTCGCCCTCACACCCTCCCAGCCCCCGTCACAGGTCATCCCGGTGGCTCTTCCAGCCTGTCTGCCTCCTTTTAACACACTGGCCACCCCATCGTTTTGTATTGAGACAGTATTTACCATGAAGTCTTTGTGAACAAGGTAGAAATGTAGGCACCAAAGGAGCAGAACCTCACGGTCTCCAGGGAGTCGAGATGCGGCCAGAGAGGGTGAGGTGGCGGCTCAGTCCTGCCGGCGGGTTCAGAGCTGGCCCCACAGTGGCCTCTGCTCCGCCCGTGTCCCCCGCCCTACTGTCCTCAGCCGGCTACCCCGAGGCCGTCTCACACCCTCTCCCGCTGGCCCTCGGCAGGGACGGGCCTGCCACCACCGGCTTTGAGCAGAAGCCACATTTCCGCGCACACACCAGCTCTCCCTGCCTCCCCTGCTGCCGTTCACCACGCGATGTAGCACTAACATGTCAGACCACTCGCCGTCATGGGTTCACCCCACAGAGCGCAAGCTCCCCGCTGGCAAGGGCTTCTGCCTGCAGGCCTCCCCGCGGGGTCCTCAGGGCCAGACGGTGCCTCCCCAGGTGGAGACGCTCTCCCTGGTGGAGACGCCCGTAGAGGGTGCTGAGCGGCTGATGGTTAAGGAGGGCGAGCTCATGTGACTTAGGGCCTCAGCATGTGGCCTGTGTCCAGCAGAAGTGTTGGTTGAACTCATGGAAACATAAGTGACGGCGATTTTGAGGGACGTGGAATCATCCGCCTCTTTGCTGAAGGCGCCTCAGGGTTCCAGTCCGGAGCACTCTGCTTTGCAGAAGTGATCCTGCCCTGCCCTTCCCGTCCAGTAGCGTTCGTTCTGCACCTGCGCTGAGCGCGATGAGCGCCGCGCCCTTCTGCCTTGCAGGTGGCGGAGCGGGCGCTGTACTACTGGAACAACGAATACATCATGAGCCTGATCAGCGACAACGCGGCCAAGATCCTACCCATCATGTTCCCATCACTGTACCGCAAC
Source organism: Hydropotes inermis (assembly GCA_020226075.1). Classification (NCBI taxonomy): domain Eukaryota; kingdom Metazoa; phylum Chordata; class Mammalia; order Artiodactyla; family Cervidae; genus Hydropotes; species Hydropotes inermis. The sequence continues at coordinate 62,372,567 of CM035284.1, forward strand.
TCCAAGACCCACTGGAACAAGTGAGCGCCCGCCGCCCACCTTTCTTTTACCCCTTTCTGATTAACCTGTCTGTCTGTCTGTCTGTTTAATTCAAGTAGCTGTTTTTTTGACCACACTGGATCTTTGTTGCTGCGCGCAGGTTTTCCTCTAGCTAGGGCGAGCGGGGGCTCTAGGCGCGCGGGCTCAGGAGTCGTGACGCACGGGCTTGGTTGCTCCACCGCATGTCAGGTCTTCCCAGACCAGGGATCACACGTGCCCCGCCTGCCTGCATCGGCCGGCGGATTCTTAACCACAGGACCACCAAGGAAGTCCTACGCTGGCCATTTTTAAATTTTGCATACAGTATTTTCCTGATACTTGAAGCCAATTACTATTGAATCCAAGTCTCAGTATCAGTTGAAAAAATCAGATGCCGATTTCTCTGTGGGCTGTGACCCAGCAGAAGTGTGGGCTGTGCCTCGCCCTTCCGTTGGCCTCCTGTGCCCCAGTCAGGCCCACGTCGGAGGGCACAGTACCTCACTCCCCACCGTCTCTTGTCCCCAGGCAGGGCCAGGAGGTGCATCTTCCAGGCCTCCTCTTAGGTTTCCTCCAGAGGAGTTGAAGGTCATCACAGCCTCGGGGCTCAGTCCCTGCTGTAGCACAGAGGCCACCGCTCCCGTGGGGGCGCCCGGAGCCCTGCTGACACTCACCCTAGTGAGCCCCCCTGTGCCCACTGCCCAGGCAGCCAGAGAGAAGGGGGCGCGTAACCCACACGCCACCTCGGAGTGTCCGGCACCTGGCTGCCCCTGCCACCCTTCTCCGCCCTCCCACTTCACACGGGTGAGCAGACGGACGGACCGAGCAGTCGTCTGCTGAGACCTCAAGCCCCGCTGTCCTCTGGGCTGCCCTGGCACCCTCGTTGTTTTTGTAAACAAGGAGTCAGGGTTCCGCTTTCTCCACCTTCTGCCCTTTCTCTGTTACAATCAGTGAATCAGAGTTTAAAGCAGGAGGGACAGAGCTCTGATATCCAGTCCTGCCCTCTTATTTGTGGGGGGACGGCGGGGTGGGACGCAGCCCGGCCTGCAGCTGGGAGCTGGTGGGCCGCTCTGTCTGTGGGCTCTGCCCTCACCCGTCCTGCTGTCCGGGCTCACAGACTTGCTCTGGTGCCCACCGGGTCTCTCAGCCACAGCCTCCTCACCTGAAAGATAGAGAAGATGTTGGCACTGGGACTTCCCTGGCGGTCTGGCGATTAGGACGCCTCATTCTCACTGCCAAGGGCCCGGGTTTGATCCCGAGTCCAGGAACTATAAGTCCCACAAGCCACTTGGCTCAACCAAAAAAAAAAGAAAGAGAAAATGTTGGCACCCACTGTTTTGTGGTGATTGATCGATCAAGATAATGTCAGTCCACGTGAAGCGCGTCGCCTTGTGGCGCCCGTCGCCGTGCTGCGGGGGTTGGTTAGGGTGGAGAGGGTGTACGTCAGTGTAAGGCTCCTGGAGCCTCCCTGGCATGCAGCACACTTTTGCAGCAGCCCCTCAGCTGCAGGTCTGGCAGTGGTACCGACGGCCAGAGTAGGGGAGACAGCAGCCGTGACGGTGGAAATAGTAGCCTAGCGGTCAGTGTTCACATGTCGCTTTCAACAACCTCTCCTGCGTGACGTTCATCTTCTGTTGAGCTCAGCAGGTGCTAACCAAGCCCTCAAGCTGAGCCCCAGCTCCTGGGTGTGGTTCAGAGCCCTGCGAAGGCCGGCAGTGGTAGCTTAGGTCCCTGCACCCTGCAAAGAAAGACACGTCCTGTTAGATGTTTTCTAAACAGGATCTAGGGCTTCCCTTGTAGCTCAGATGGTAAAGCATATGCCTACAATGCGGGACACCTGGGTTTGATCCCTGGGTTGGGAAGATCCCCTGGAGATGGAAATGGCAGCCCACTCCAGTATTCTTGCCTGGAAAATCCCATGGACTAAGGAGCCTGGTAGGCTACAGTCCATGGGGTTGCAAAGAGTCAGACACGACTGAGCGACTTCACTTTCACTTAAACAGGATCTGGTTTCATTATAGTGAATTAAATACTAGTTAAGACTTGAGAGTCGAGTTTTTGGTTGTTGCTCCCAATTCTGTGGGTTGACCAGGCTCCAAGGGGCAGTCCTCTGCCCGAATCACTGGGGGGGTCCCTCACGCGGCTGCAGCTGATGACAGGTGAGACCAGAGTCCTCCCGAGGCCCTGCAGCCAGGGGGGACAGCAGAGCCCTCCCTCTCCTGGGTGTCAGTGCCTGAGAGCTGAGCAGGATTAAGCTGACTGGTCGTAGTTTCATTTAACACTCTCCTAAGCTGTGCTTTGGCAGTGTCAGCATTAGTTTTTTGTCCTCAATGAGTAAGAATGAAAGGAAGCCGACGTCTACAGGAAGTAAAACGTTTCCATTATTCTCTGTATGATTAAGCTTGCCTTAACTGTACCTGTTCAAGGTTCAGCATTTTTTATTCGACTTCCCAGTAAGGCAGCTTTGGGCTGCCGTTAGCCAGGTCGGTGAGCTGAAAGGCCCAGGCGCTGCAATGAGAGGCGTGCTGGAGCAGGGCTGCCTCTGAGAAAACCAGCAAGGAGTCAAAATGTCACAGGCTTTCAACTCTAGAGCTTAGGAGACTTGTGGGACCGTTGAAATACGCTGACAGGTTGGGAGAGGAAGCAGTCTGTGGTGGGGGAGGGGAGGGAGATGGATCCAAAAAGATGAAGCATCCTGAGTTTCAACACGAAGCTTTCATTACAGGACGATACACGGCTTGATATACAACGCACTGAAACTCTTCATGGAGATGAACCAAAAGCTGTTTGATGACTGCACCCAACAGTTTAAGGCAGAGAAACTGAAGTGAGTCGCCCTTTTCAAAAGTTGTTCTTTCAAGGATTTTTTTTCCCCTTAATCCTGAATAAACCTCTCCCATTAGTTTGTCCTAAGAAGTTATTCTTCACTTCAAAGAAAAATCTGCCCTTTGGTACTGGAAACCAAATTAAATCTTTGTGATGAAAACATATTTTCTAAGCTAGCTATCTTCTGGCACCTCCCTGGTGGTTAGGACTCAACGCTTTCATTCCCGAGGGCCCAGGTTCAATCCCTGGTTGGGGAAGTAAGATCCCAAAAGCCTCACAGCCCGCCCCCCCAAAAAAAGAGACCTTAGCTCTTCTCTCCCTTATTCTACCAGTTCAGTCAACTTTGCATCTCTCAGGGGACACTTAAAGACAGGAATGTGTAGTATTTTTTCATGGTCATCAGGCGGGAATTTAGACTCTGTCCTGTAAGCTTTGTGTAAGAGAGCCAGACCTTCACCCAGCATAACTTCATTGTTCTGATTGTTGATCTCCATGAGTCCGGGCAGCCTCTCTAGAGCCTGGTGCCTGAGTCCCTCACAAACCAGGGCCCTGGTCTCGTGCCATGAGGATGCCAGCCCACACCTCTCCAGGGACACACTCGGTGACTCCCTCCCTGGGCTGTGCTGGCGACAGCGTGCTCCCTCCGGCATCAGAATCACAAGTGCCGTGTGCATCCTTCAGCGTGTGTTTACCTGTATGCCAGGCCCTGCTGTGAATAAAACAAACAAAACCCCTTGCCCTCATGGAGTGTCTGCTCTGGGCCATGCGGACAGAAACAGCAGAACATAGATGAGTCTGAGACAGTGGCACAGGGGACGGCAGGAGGAGGCTGCCGGGAGCCGGCCGTGGCGTCCTCACATCTGCAGGCTGCCTGGCCCCTCCTGCCTCAGGTGCACGGAGTGTCCGGGCCTGAAGTGTGTGACCTTTACCCCGGCACGTGTCTGATGGCACATCCTCGTTCATGGGACATCGCATCCCTGAGAGGGACCTGACCCATCAGGCCACACGTTTTCTAGATTAAAAAAAAGAGAGAGAGAGTCGGTCCTGTGATGAGTAATTTCCTGAAGGTCCTGCGCCTCGTGGGTGCAGACCTGTGTGCTGTGCCTCTGCAAGGACGTCCTCACCTGGCTCCTCCACGCTGGGGCGCCGTCCCACTCTTCACAGGCGTGTAAGCGTCCCATCGAAGCCGTGAGCATCCTGGGACAGTGCACCAAAGCCAGGGAAGGAAGGGGGCCTGGAGGTGCTGGTGCAGAGCTTCCTAAGAGCCGAGATTCTTAGACGTGTTAAAATTTTGGTGTGTTTGTAATTTTAGCTCTTTTTCCTCTAAGCCCAGTTTCTGTTTTTGTTTTTCCCCATTGCGTACCTCGTGGTCACCGCTGTGACCTACGTGAAATAAGACCAGACGGGGACAAAGGGGAAACGAGGTGTTGTGTTCTGGCCATGCCCCCCCCCCCCCCGCCGCCGCCCCACTTAACGCTTTCTTGAATTTGATTCGTTTCTCTAACGCCAACGACATTTTACTATTTTTCAGAGAGAAGCTAAAAATGAAAGAACGAGAAGAAGCGTGGGTTAAAATAGAAAACCTAGCCAAAGCAAACCCCCAGGTACTAAAAAAGAGAGTGACATGAAAACGTCTAGGGTGTGACTTGAGTGTTTTTGTGAGACAGGAGTGTGGCTTCACCGTGGGAGGGGAGACAGACACACTTCACTAACATTGTATGAAACTGTCCGCAATAAAAATACTTTCCAACTTTCGTATAAGTACTTATTTTGTCCCGGAATGTTTTTACCACAGGATTGGCATTTTTTTAATTATTATTATTATTATTATCATTATGCTTTTTAAATAAGATACAAACCTTTCAAATATACTGTGGTAAAAAGAAAGCCAGGATACAACCTCTGTTCTGGGCGCAGATTATAGTATGCTTTTCTGTCTCAAATATCATAGATGCTGTAGTTGAAACAGTTTCTTTTTAATATCAAATTAATTCTACAGGGAAAAAAAATAAAAACGGGATTTGAAATAGGTGAAGTATGAATTCGGTGACCTGTTTCTGAAAATGAGGTTTCTACAGGCTTGAGCCTTTCTCGTTAACAGTTGACTGACTTCTGTCATCTTAGCAAATAATCCTTTTCTCCCGTTCCGGCATGCCCTGGCCGGTGGGCCTGGCGGGCGTTGTCTTCTGGGGCCGCCAGCTCTGAAGTAGTGTCGCCCGTGGAGGTGAGCCAGCTGACCGCCCCCCAGACGGCCAGGGTTGGGGGCCAGAGCTGGGATCGTGTCCTCTGGACTGGAGCACGGTCCCGGCAAGTGTTCTTCCTGGCGCTGAGTGTCCATCTGACCATCCCTGAAGAGCCTTTCTGTTGAGTCTCTGCCGCCCTGAGAATTCTCAGGGCTGTGCCCAGCTCCCCAGAAAGAAAAGATGTTTGTTTTCTGAGGATAACTGCTCCAGCTACCCCGTAGAGTCCTGAAAGGTTCTATGAGGTGAACCAGATGACACGCAGCCTGTTCATTGCCTTTGGTGAGAGGCGTGCACAAGTCATCGTGACCTCAGGTGTCCTGTGGGTTCTCGATCTCCATGGCGCTTTAATAAAAAGTGACACGTCAATCAAAGCTGAAAGTATGTCCTTCACCTTCGTGTCAACATGCTGATTTGTATTCCCTAGCTGTCTGTACTGCACGTGCTTATGCAGAAGTGGTGTTTTAAGATTACTGTGAAACTGTGCAGTAGTTGGTTGAGGCAGATGGCTATGGGTGTATACTGTTAAGAACAGAATCTATGCTGAACATCAGGTTAAAATACTGGCTGACGTTTGTTGTAAAGCCATGCATCTGGGGCGTGTGGGTGGACAGGCCAGGCCTGACGGGGCACCTGACTGCCTCGCTCTGTTCTGACAGACCAGTGCCGAGGTCAGATGGGGCCTCGGGACCAGTCAAGGTTGTCAGGCCCCCCGTCACACACACCCTTGAAAAACATGTGAAATGTGTACAGATCAGAGGGTCTGATTTTATTTGTTTTACCTGGAAAAAAGGAATAAACCCCATGGGAGATCCTGCTAACATATATATATGTATATCGTCCTCATTCGCCTGTCTCTGAACCTTTCCTGAATGTTCATCCACCGCATTTTCCCTCCTCTGGCCGCTCTGTGTCACGGCGTCTCTGTCAGCAGCGTCCGTGGGGTGGGCTCTGCCCGGGTGCACCTCGTTAGTGCTGCGGAGCCCGGGGCCAGGCACCGCCCCACCCCTCATCTGCGTGGGAACCTCCACCCCGGCCCGGCCCATCCGCACTGCAGTCCGCCCTCGCTGCCTGAAACGGAAAATACTTCATGGGCCAGGATCTCAGAGCTGGCAGTCAGGGCCTCAGCGCTCGCTGTGCATTCTCAAGAGAGAGAACATGTGTTCTAAATTCTAAGCAGATGCTGGGAAAGACTGAGGGCGGAAGGAGAAGGGGATGAAAGAGGATGAGATGGCTGGATGGCATCACCGACTCGATGGGCATGAGTTTGGGTAAACTCTGGGAGTTGGTGATGGACAGGGAGGCCTGGCGTGCTGCAGTTCATGGGGTCGCAAAGAGTCGGACACGACTGAACGACTGAACTGAACTGAATCACTGCTTGCCATTTATAACAACCAAAAACAGTAAATAATTTTGTGGATAATACAGTTTGCTTTCTATTTCTGTAACGAAAGTAGGTAGTTGGGTGGTTGCAGGCTCACGCTCCAGCTGGAACCTGCCGTCTGAGAAGTGGTTCTCCAACTTCCTCACTTATGGGGGTCCCTAGCGCTCCCCCTGTTCGCGGGGGGCAGTCTGCCTGGTGCTGAGCCTGGGGCTTGCCGGAACCAGGTCTCATCCGCCCTGGGGTGTGACAGCAGGTCCCCATGTAGGCCGCTGGATTCGGAAAGCTGTGGTCCTTCGGGATTCAGGTTGTCTGTCTTAGCAGTTGTGGCAGCTTGCATTAGGGTGTTTTTAACATCAGACATAAATCAGTTTTGTATAGTTGTGAAATACGGAAGGTTTCTAATGTGAAGGTGTTTTTCCTAATCCACCAAAAGAAGCCATACAGCGGTTTAACGCTCACCTCCCTTCTGCGGGGAGCACGTGACATGCAGACCAGGCGCATCTCTGTGATTTTCAGACGTGGCCATGGCTCCGTGTTCTGTCCGTCAGCAGCGAGAAGACGATGCGTGGCAGGCCCGGGACAGAGAACCTGGCTGCCTGCCTCTCCTGTGGGAGACGAGCCTCTCTGGGGATGTGCGTTCCCTCTCCCACCTGTTGAGAGCGTCAGCCTAGGCGGGCGGGGGAAGGTTTTTATTCCTGGTGAGGCCCCTGTGCCCACCCCCCTCGCTGCTACTGACCCCGACTTCCTGCAGACATCGCCTAGCATCCTTGTGTGAACTTCTCTTTGCCCCGAGCCCCACGTTGCCCTCACACAGCCGTTCATCGGTGGGTTCTGCATGGAGCACCGGTTTTCTCCTGGCGTGGCCAAAAGCTGAAATACTGGTTTGAACCCCACGCACCACCTCCCTATCTGCCCCGCCCAACCTGAGTCCTGCAGGACAAGTCACATGAGGCTCCCTCCTCTCTCAGCCGATGGTGCCAACTGCATGTCCCGGGATACACGGATGGGCATGAGACAGGGCCCGGTGTCAAGGAGGGGAGCCAGGTGGGAACAGAGAGAACCCAGTCAGGTGACACACGCACGGGGGTGATGCTGGGGAGGGTCTGGTCGCGCCTTTAGAGAGGGACGCGTAGAGGAAGGCTGGGCATAGGGTGGCCACAGCCGGGTGTCCCCACACCACCAGGACTTGAGCCCCCCCGTGGATGAGTGTCGTCGTAGGGGAGGGGCTGGGCGTGGTCTGAGTCAGGGCCAAAGCTGGAGAGGCAGCGGGATCCGTGGGTTTGATCCCCTCCCGTGTGAGGGCGTCGTCCTGGCTCACCTGTGTTCAGGAAGCTCGTTGGGGTGCTCCGGGGCGCCTGTGGACACATGTGGAGGTGTTGCTGCTGGCCAGGGCAAGTGGGGGTGCCGAGGGCCTGGGCGCCTGTCACAGTGGGAGAATCGGACCCGAGGAGGTGGCTTCCTCAAGGGGGCAGCCTCTTTTCCCAGGACAGCAAGGAGGCTGAGGGCAGGAGTCTGCAAGACCCTCAGGGAGCATGAGGAGGGACAGTTCTGTCATCCAAGCCGCAGCGGAGGAGAGAGGAGCAGGGCTGGCCCTCGCCCCCGGCCTGGGAGGGGGTGGGCGGCTTCAGGGCAGATGGTGGTCAGCATATGGGCACAAGGTTACCCACAGCCTGGTGCCCGCTGTCCTGTCAGAGAGGCGAGGTCCAGGCCTGAGGGGTCAGGAGGAGAAGGGCCCCCCAAGAGCTGAGCGGTTCTCTTGGGTGCCTGCCCAGTGGGAGGGAGGCAGGTGGGCCCGGGGTCCAGGCCCCCAGCCCAGGCAGAGGGGCTTGCTGTGGGCTGCAGAGCCTTCCACCCAGACAGGAGGGCACGATGCAGGGCGGGGAATGTGAATCAACTGGCCCCCCACCGGCCCGGAGCCTCAGTGGGTTAGCATAAGGACCTCGGCAATCCTTCAGTCGAGAGGCTTCTAGCACTCACATTATAGCTTGTACTTGGAGTAGCACCCAGCTTGCAGCAGACACAAGAGTGGACGCTGAGTGCTAAGGACAGTCAGGCCTTTCCCACCTGTGAAGCAAGCTCATCACCACCACCACCAACCCCCCAGTCACTCTCAGAAGCAAAGTCAGAAACCATCCTGCTCACACCAGAGCTTCCCTGGTGGCTCAGAGGTTAAAGCTTCTGCCTGCAATGTGGGAGATCCAGGTTCAATCCCTGGGTCGGGAAGATCTCCTGGAGAAGGAAATGGCAACCCACTCCAGTACTCTTGCCTGGAGAATCTCATGGACGGAGGAGCCTGGTGGGCTGCAGTCCACGGGGTCGCAAAGAGTTGAACACGACTGAGCGGACTTCACTTCACACCAGAGCCTGACTTGGCCTGGATCCCGGGTTGTGGGTGCACCGGGCCCCCCACAGGGCCGGCCCCAGCCAGTAGGGTGAGGTATGAGCTGCGGAACCGCTCGAGACTGCCTCCTCCGGGAGGAGAACAGAGTGTGTGCGTCAAAGGGCGGGTGTGATCTGTGCTGGGGTTGGGGCGAGTCTGGAGAATGTGGAGCAAACGGGGACCTGAGTGCGGGTGACATGGACATGGGGAAAGCATGATGAGGCCCGAAGGCCAGGTGCAGAGGTGGGGGGCTGGAGGCGCTGGTGTCCATGGGAAGCGGTCCCCATGAGCAGGCCTAGGGCATCAGGAGGCCATGGCTCCAGGGCGGATGTCCTGTAACCCAGGGCTGGGAGAGTCTGGAACCAAGGCGGCTGCTCTGCTGTCCCCGCCCGCAGGCGGGCAGATGTAGGCCAGGCTCAGGCTCATCCCAAAAAGAGGCTTCCTTCAGGAGGGGCCCCGGGGAGGGCGGCGTCTGCAGGAGCAGCCCTGGAGCCGCCCCCTGAGCGCCGGCCGAGAGTGACTCCGCGCTTTGCATTGCAGTATGCAGTGTATAGTCAAGCGAGCGCCGTCAGCATCCCGGTGGCAATGGAGACAGATGGGCCTTTATTTGAAGATGTGCAGATGCTGAGAAAGACAGTGAACGAAGAGGCTCGCCAGGTAAAAGCGCGCAGAGCTCAGCTGGCCGCGCCCCTTAGAGACTTACTTATAAGACGTGTGTGCGATTTTAGCCACGTGGCGGACCGCAGCACCTCCCGTGTAAGATAACGTGGAAACTCACACCTTGGTCATCTTACGGGAAACGTCCCATCTGTCCATCTTAGGTCAAGTTAGTAGAAACAGTTTTTAAGGGTTAATACGTGCCTGAAATGTATTTTCTACGTTTACTCTTAAGAGTAATGATCCCAGCTCTTAACTGCAAGTCAGCTCACAGCTAGAGCAGGAGCTCAAAAGGTTTGCGGTCATGTCTGCCCCGTGTGCTCCCTCTGCCAACCTCTGGCTCCTGCTCTGGCCCAGAGCCGGCCCCTTTAACTTCTCCGCAAAGTTCCTGCCAGCCCCTGGGGCCCCAGGATGCCGGGCAGAGCTCTGCAGAGGGCAGCGGGGAGAGCCCCTGCCTGCAAGAAGCGCCTTAGCCGCCATGTGTCTCTGACGGTGCCTCCCGTCCTCAGCCCAGGCAGCTGATAAGTGCTCCCCAAATCTGGGGACATGGCCCTTTCTGACTCTGAAACTGGAATCCCCTTTGAGCTACGTAAGAATCCCTAAAGACTCCCAGCACTACAATCCTGAAATGTAAAAACAAGTTAGGCTAAAATTAAGCCACACTCCGAATGCAAATGGTTTTGAGATGAGAGGGTCATCCTGAGCTCAGGGTTCTTTTTTTTTTTAATTTTAAACTCTTGTTTTTCATTCAAGTAAATTGTGTCCCCCGCCTGATTAGACAGGATCGGACGTCACTACGGGCACACCCTCAGGACCATCCAGACTGCACGGCTCCACACAGCAGCCAAGAGGCGAGCGTGACCGTGGCCGTCTGTGGCCCGAAACACACCCAGGGGACTCCCAGGCTTAGTACACAGAAGAGAACCTAGGAAGCCCCCGTTCATAGCTCTCTGTTACTGACAAGGTGTTGAAATGATGCTATTTTGGACATACTGGCTTAAATAATAAATGTTATGCAAATAATTTTCATTTGTTGCTTTTCACTAGTGTGGCTGCTAGGCAGTCTGGAACTACGTGTGTGGCCAGCACTGTCTTCCAGCCAGGCAGCAGGGGCCCAGACCCCCTTTTCACGGGGCTGCCGGACCCACCCATGCCTCCTCCTGCCCGGCTAACTCTTGACCCCAGGTTAAGATAAAGGCAGGTGGATGCAAACACTGAAACCACAGTGGAGAAACATCAGTGATGCATTTTTTACTTAATCCAGTTTGAATTCCATCATTTCCTCACAATATTCTTAGCAATGAATAGCCTGAATAAAAAAAAAAACCTTTATTTTTTTTCTCAGTCTTATGGGGGTGTTAATTTCCCTACTAAGTTTTGATTTTTTTTTTAACTTGGAATTTGAAGTCATTTCTTTGATTGCCATTTCAATTTTACAGCCTCGGGTGGGCTAGAAATATGAGCGCTGGCATCATTACTGCAGGCAGTCAGAGGACGTGAATGTCAGGGTCCCTCCTGCCAGTAAGCCTGCCCATGGGTGGTCTTCAGTCTGGCCGTACGGTGGTCTTTAGATCACCCAGGCCCGACAACACAGAAAGGGAAAGCAACAACTTACAAGCCAGTCCTGATAGGTTAGGTATTTTAGGGCTGGAGGGGTTTTCTTGGGGGGGATGTCATTTGACTTGATAATTAAACTCAGGAAGAGGACAGACTACTCCCAAAGTGTAATGAACATATTACATAACTGTGTGATCTTTGGGTGTGTTTCTGCCTCAGGGCCCACTCTGTAGGAGGTTTAGAACACAAAACAGCATTCTCGCTTTGAGAAAGGCTGCCTTTGAAAGTCAGTGTTTCTGCGGTGGCTGCTCCCTCCCAGCTGGCCGATCTTCCGGTGGCCCCTGGAGGGCGTGGGGGGCGTGTCTCCTCCGCCTCCCTGCACGGTGGACACGGAAGCATCATCCACCGCCTAGTCCTGAGTCACCACTTGTAGACAGGACGTCTCTCGGAGAGCTCTTCGTCTGCCAGTTTATTTTCGTGAAACTCTTGAAATTAGATGATATGACAGAGCTTTCTGTGTAATTGACATTCCTACAAAACTCTCCCCCCCCCGCCCCCCCCCCCCACGTTACCTTTAAATGTCTATGGATCTTATTCCTGGGTTGGAAGACTGTGCTATTACGGTGTGGGTTCTCTCCCAAATTAATGCAGCCCAGTCAAGAATCCCAACAGTCACCCTTCTCTTTTTAAAGACATTGACCAGCTAATTCTAAAACTGATACAGAAATGCAAAGAACCTAGAATAGCTAAGATAACTCTGAATAAAGTTGGAAGACTAACACCAATTTCAAGACTTATTATGGATTTCTATGGATCAGTTGAACTCCATGCCCCCCCCCCCCGCACAAATAGCGACCTTCCTAGATGAAGAAATTTATAGTGCAGTCTCTTAGCTATAATATTTGATATGACAGGCTCTTGTCAGTTTGAAAGTATTTGGAGTCATATTCCGGAAATCCTCAAAAACACTGTTGTTAAAGCAAAAAGAAGATACTGAGATGCAGGGGAAATTTATATTCATCATTTGGAGACCAAATGGACTTAAGAGGCTATGCTAAAAACTAAGCTTTTCAGGTTTAATATTTAGTCATTTGAACACTCTCGATGCCTCTTTTAGTTTATTTTCAGCTAGGTTTATTTTTCCAAAATAACTCCACATTTTTTCGAAGTAATCTGAATATGGGCTCACAGCTCACCTGAGGTCAACGGCAGCATCGCAGGAGCATCTTCTGCAGCGGAGGGGACCCTACTGGTCGTGTAACGTAGTGGGTTGGGATTCTGTGGATAAATTCAATTACGTATGCACCTGTCAGAACTATGGTTTGTGTTTCTTCGGAGAAAACTGTGTAACCCTACGTAGAACCTCCAAAGAGAACTAGTAAAGTTCGTGTGAATGACGTTCATATACCAGAGACATTTAAAATGTTGTGCAATTCTCATTTTTAACAGTCGGTCGGGAGGAAAGCAGTGTCGAGCATGCAGTTAAGGAAGGTGTAGAAAGACGGAAGGTGGGAAGTGAAGGTATTCCTCACTCAGTACGTAGAAGTGTATTTATAAGGCTTTTTCTATATTTAGGAAAAGAACTGACAATGCTGTGTACATGAAGTATTTTCCCTTTTTTCCCCCTGTCATTCCAGCTTGTGGTGGTGAAGACAAAGGAATCTGGTCCCTCAGGAGACTCTGATGAGTTCTGTCCTAAATTAAGTAGTGAAAGCGTGCACTCTTACCGTGCGCCCACCCCGATGTTGCCTCCCCACTTCCTGAATAGATTGGGCCTTTCAGAGCCGCTGTCCCGCTGCGGACAGAGACCAGATCTTTCCGGCTCCCATCTCCACGGAGGTGTCCGGGGCAGCATTTCCGTCTGTCTTGTCCACCCCACCATCAACAGCATGCTCACCAGCTCACCCCTCCACCAGGGTCACTCGTCCAGGGTGACCATCTGCATGACGTCTCTCTCCTGCCGCCCATGTTTCTGATTTTTTTTTTTTTTAACCTTTGTGGCTTGTGTAACTGCTCTCTGCTTTACACCCTGGTTTTAAATGGTTACATAGGAAGACTCAGCAGGTCCCTCACACTCTCTCTCTCCTTCCAGAAGTTTCCCTGGTCACATTTGCCTTCTCAATTTGCGTTTGCTGGTTTGCAGCTCTCAGGTTTTTACTATCGCCTTTTTCTATGAAAATGTTTCTTCTCTTTGGAATGCCTGTCAGCGGCAGTTATTAAATATTTCAAGTATCTAAAATGCTTTTGTTTTGCTTCACTTTGCTTTGATTTACAACTCAACATGGGACGGACATAAAATTCAGGGTAGAATTTCCCTCTGAGGTTCTCCTGGGTCGAAGGCAAACAGGCTCCACCGATGTGATGAGCACTTTTACAAGGGGTGTGACCATGACGGGCAGCCCCTCGGGGACTGGGGCCTCCAGTCTCTCAACATGCTGGCGGTCCTGAAGCCATCACACCAGTTTCCGGGAGAGAAAATCAGAATTCCTGCCTTTAGCCATAGATGAACCTCAATGACCAAATAACATTTCTAGAAACAACCCTAAAATGATGTGACACAAAATTCTTTCCAAACCTTGACATTGCTATGGTTTTCATAGATAAATTTGCAAAGAACCGTAAGAAATAGTAGCTCTGCAAAACTGCATGTTTCATATATGGTTTCTGCAAGTCCCTGAATATTTTTATTAAAGCACAGAGAAGTACACTTTGCATATCATACCAGCAGTGCTGGCAAGCTGGCCACTCTGGGGAGTGGTCAGAGATGTGTGCTTTTTGCTATCAAGTGACTGACTTGTACAAGTGTTTTCTGGTAGCTGTTTGCTCAGCACCACCCAAGTATTTCTATTTAAGTACTATCTCCCTTTTGCTGGAAACACTTAAACAGAAAGGAAGTTGTGGTTCTTGTCAAAGTTCCTCACAAACCGGCTGCCGGCTGCCTCTTGGTACATACGGTGTGTTTAGGTGACTTTGATGGCGTCTTGCTTTGTTTCAGATATACTGGTATTGATGCATTGGCCCTACTTCAAAACTGAATAATTTATTATTCATGGAAATGGATGCTGTTGGTATCTAAACTCCCCGTATTTCAGACCACCCTTTCTCTGCAGACACAATTCTCTAAATCCCCATGCAAACAGGGGCTCATTTAATTTTTTTCCTTCTTTTTTTCCCCCTAGTAAGACCAAAATGTCCTAAGTTTAGGAAGAAAATGGAATGGAGAGGGGAGTTTTATATCGTACCCTTAATGTTAGGAAATTTTATGTACATAATTAAATGTACAGTTTTTCTAAGTTCTAGAAGGTTTTCCCCCTACACGACCTACTTAATACCTCTCATTTTAAGTATCTTTTTTCAAATTTAATAGAAGTTTTAGACCCATTGCTGGCTTCGAGTCCAGTTTGAATATGTTGTTCATTCTTTCTTTTTACCTACCTCCAAGGGAAATTTCGACTTCCTGAAATGCCTCTGTAAGGGACACAACCATAAAATGGTTTCGGTGACATTTTATGAACTAGGAAGATTTTGCCATTTATGAGATGTACTAAAGCTGATGAATTTGCAAAACAGAGGTATCCAATACCCTGGACAAAACTGCACCTTTTAGAAGACCGTGATGCCAACACTGCACACTCGGTCCCTGCACTGTCTCTTAATAAACGAGGCATCCCCCCTCGGTCACTGCAGGGGTGAGGGCCACCCCACCCTCTGGTCGTCCGGAGTCCTCAGGGGGGCCCCGGAGCGTGGGCTGCGCCAGCTCAGAGCAGAGCGAGCTCACCTCCGGGTCGCCGGGTCTGTCGCCAACGCCGTGCGTTTCCATTGCAGGCACACAAGGACCCGAAGAAGGAGCGGCCCCTGGCGCGCCGCAAGTCCGAGCTTCCCCAGGACCTGCACGCCAAGAGCGCCCTGGAGGCCCACGGCCGCGCCGCCGAGGAGCCGGCGCCCCAGGACGGGCGCTAGCCCCTGCGCCCGCCCGGAGCAAAGACATGCTCTGTGTGCCATACCAGTCAGTCACACTCAAGTCCAAGCTTTCTCCAACCCCGTCTGTAGGCAATCACGTCCTTCTGCCTCGGCTCAAGACTAGGAGTTCAAACAATGGTGGCTGCCCAGGGCCGTGAGCGCCACCCCCCCACCCCCAGGGTCCCCGCACGGCCCCATGTAAGACGGTTCCCCAAAATCACAGCTAGGGAAAGCACCCCAGTCGTCACCTTCACGTTCTCCCCAAATAGGATTTGCGATCATTTAGGACAGGTGGGTCCTATGAGAATATCAATGGTTTTCAAATCAAAGGAACACTGTAAAAGAGCTTCGCCTATTTTTTAAGACTGTACAGCCCTTCAGGTTGTTATGCCAGCAGTTTCTTTTTGGGTGGTTTGTTTTTGTTTTTTTGTTTTTTGGTCTGTTTTTGTTTTTAATCCCCTCGAGGTGGTTCTATGCTGTTGATCTTAACACAGCTCGCTGGGAAAGTGACGTGACCATCCTCGCCGCTGTGTCTTCCCGAGGTATCACTTTACTCTGACCAGTGCCGTGCGCACCACGTTCTGCTGCTTCTGCGTGTCACAAAAGCCATATTTCCAGGTCTGTGGTCCAGCACCAGGGTCCCGGGAGTGAGCTCATAGGAGAAATTTGTTTAAAAAAAAAAAATAGCTTTCTCTTGCCTGGAATTGGAACTTTAAAGTGGTGCGTTCAATGTCTTACTTTGCAGAATGATTTTTCTCTAAACACGTTTGTTATCCTTGAATGAGGCTCTTCAATTGACAAAATTCTCTGAGAATTCCACACTTTGTAGAAAGTCAGAAGGGAATCATCTTGAGTGAGGCCAGCTCTCGGCCTGAGGCAGGCCACAGCTGCCTTTGGGCAGACGTCACAGAATCAGCGCCGTGGGCAAGCACCCCCTGCCCGCTTCTCACGGTGCAGTCCCCGGGCCTCACGGAGGCGGCGGCGGCAGAGCAGCGACGGCCTCCAAGGAGTCTCTGTTGCAAAGAGGACACCTTAGTCGATGCCTCATAAGGAAAAAACAGCGTCTGAGTCTTCAGTGGTCTTCAATGCTGCTAAATATTTCAGACTTCCTTGCATGTATTAAGTTCTTTGTTTTCAATGGAACAGCACGCGGAGAAAAATCTTTACACTTAAGGCTCTGTTCTTGATGTCTCTCCTGGTGGCCAGTATTTTGACTGACTTATCCTGCTCGAAAGCTATTTGAGATGCATACCGCTGCCCTCAACCAGTGATTCTAGTTTCCTGTGTCTCTGGCGTAAGATGCTATAACTTGATGTTAAATGTCTTGATGCTTCAAAGGCTTCCGTCAGGATCTCTCTCTCTCTCTCTCAAGGTCTGGGGGGACCCACTCAGACCCTGTGAGGAGCGGAGCGGACATGGTTCCCTGTGCAGCTCAGAGTCTCCTGCCCGTGGGTCTCACTTAAACCGCCCGCCCCCCACCCCCGACGGCGTGTATCTCCCTGGGTCCTGTTACTTGGAGGGAGCGGACCCCTTGTGCTCGGAGCAGGCAGTCAATTGGAAGGCCGCCCCGGCTGAAAGCGGGAGGAGAAACCTTCCTGAGAAACTTGACACTTTGCCTCCACTTTGCCATTATGAAATTTATCATTTAAAAAAAGTTCAGATGCCTTCTCCTTTTGAGGGAAAAAGGGTGCTTTTCACTGTATAAAGCAGCGTCTTGTGTATCTCAATCAACCATTGTTTGAACTTCCGTCTTCAGCTGACGGAGCTCAGATGCCCACAACTCGGATGTTCTCGGCACGTCCCGGAGAGGTCTCTGGGAAGCCTCCCTTGCCCGAGGGAAAAAACCAAAACCCCGGTGTTTGGGTGATGTGGAAAGCTCAGCATTTAGGAACATCTTTTTGTCCAGGTTTTCCTTCTGCTCTTTATTGAAGACAAACATTCACCAAAAAGGGGGAAGAAAAGGGGGGGTTTTGAGAGAAAATGATTTTCTTTGACAAGAGTATTATTTAATATTTTGGCCTCTTAAAGTTTTCCTAGTTAGAACTCAGATTCCCTGTGTAATTGTTCAGCTTACATATTATTACATAGATACACTGTTTATTCTGTACCAAATTGATTTCAAAAGTACTGCATTGAAAATAAACTGGTGACTGTTTTTCTTCATAAAGTTCTGCATTTGGCATCTTCACTCTTTCCAAAACGTATCTGTACATCAGAAATGTCACTATTCTGAGTGTCTTTTTAGTGCAGCTTTAGTATGGCTTCCTTTTAATATTGTACATACATTGTATCTTTGTTTTACGGTAATGAGTAATAAAAATGTAGACTTCATATTTTGTACAAAATGTCCTATGTACAGAATAAAAAAAAAGTTCATAGAAACAGCAAAAATAGGTAAGTGGCACAATTATTTTTCTTTAGAGAATATCTGTAACTTTATGCTTTAGTGAAATGTTAAGTACCTACATATTTTTTAACATTTTGTAATTCAGAACTTTTCGTTTTGACATTGTTTATGAGGAGAAACTTCATACACTTGCCATTTAATATGCTCTTTTATCTAATTTTCAAAGAAGAAAAACTCTAAAAAATGGTGTATTATATGGACTAAATAAAGAACCTGTGACTTTTACTGCTCATCATGACGATAAATTCAGCCATGGTGTTGGGCAAGCCGGTGCCGATTGCTGTCAGATGACGATGGGGGCGGGCTGGAAGGCCCTCGCTCAACACAGGTTGGGTGGCCGCCCTGCCGTCTACCACGGCCCTGTCTTCCCCGAGCCTTCCATAAGCTCATTTTTTTTTTTTTTTTTGCTTCTCTAATGGAAAAAAAGTAGAGATGACTTTTTAATGACCACTGCTCGTTTGGCGAGTAGGCAAATGTGAGTCAGAATAGTTTATAGAAATTGAATTATCTGAGCCCTAACCGTGATGTTTAAAATGATTCTTGAAGGGCCGTTAAAGCCTTGAGCACATAGGAGGAGCTGGGGGCCCAGCTGATCCACCCTCACCTTCCCCGGGGTTCCCTGTCCTCACCGGTGCGGTTACAGAAAAGTCGCCCAGGGTCAGCCGCTCCCTGGAGTCCTGGGGACAGCCTCGGCCTCCTCAGGCTGCCCCGCGGGTGGCTGTGACCCAGGCCCCTCCACTTCCTCGTCTGTCAAACGTCCCTGTGACTCCTCTCCACCCACCCCACCCCCACCGACAACAGTGCCCGAGTCGCTCCTGGAGCGGGGGCTCGGCGACCACCTTGGGGACGTCCCTGCCTGTCTGGTGAGGGGCCGTTCTGGAGACGCACCCAGGCCGCGCCCCACCGCCGAGGGTACCGGCGTGATGGCCCTTCAGCGCTGGTGCAGCTGCTGGAGCGGCTGTGTCCTCAGACGGGGCGTCCCGTGCCCGCACCCCCTCTCCCCACCCCCCCCACACACACCCCGACGTGCTCACACCAGCAGCACTCGCAGAGCCAGAATATGTGCCAGGGGGTTGGCACTGACCAAGGGGCAGGACAGGGCGCCCGTAGCCTGGAGGAGACGGCCTGAGGCTGCACTCTCCCGGGCGGGAGCCCTGTGAGAGTCTTCACTGCCCTCTCCGAGTGCACTTGCTAAGAATCTCTCAAATTCCCGGTCAATTTAAGGGCAGCTGTGACGGCCTCCTGCAGCCGCAGGGCCCACGCGGGAGGCTGTGAATGGAAGCTTCCGCTCCGGCCGGCCGAGCAGGGGAGAGAGCCCCAGGGACACAGGGCGTTCAGACCTCGCTGAAGGCAGGCTCCTCAGGACTTCCCAGGTGAGCGCACAGCAGGTGGTGTCCTCAGGAAGTGTTACTGTCCAGCGGATTGTCTTAAAGCTTTCTCTCTTTTGGTCAGAGTCCAGATGATTCCATGGTAAACCCAGAGGTTGCTTCTTCCAAAATTGTTTCTCTGTGAGTTTCAAAAAGACTGGAGTAAAGAGCCCGCTGTGGAGGGTAAACTGAGCCAAACCCAGCCCCAGGGCAGGTGGGGGCCACTGGTATGATGGGCAGAGGAGAAAACAGGCCTCCTGGACCCCGAGGGCGGCCTGAGTTTCAGCACCCCAACATCAGCACCTCGGGCTCCCTGACTCCCCGGCAGGGCACGCGGAAGTGAGCGGGGCTGCTGTCCTCGAAGTTCATGAGCAGAAGGATCCAGAGGGATCCAGATGCGTGAGCCAGTGGGTGGTCTGGGACCGGCTGGGAGCTCCCCACCCCGCTCCACCCCCAGCTCCTCCTGGCCATCGTGGCCCCAGCCCTGGTGTCCAGTTTCATCAGGGGGTCGGTCACAGTCACATAACTGACAAGGGGCATGCAGTCCCCCCAGAGACGGAGCTGATTCTGTGCGGCCCCCGCCCCAATCCCACCGTTAGCACAGACTCTCGGGGGGGCCCAAGCCCCCAGACAGAACACCGACACGCTTACCAGGCAGGACATGCCCGGGGCTGAGAGGTGGCCGCCGGGAGCAAAGGGCAGACCTGCGTCGGGGCAAGGGGAGCCCCTGGGGGCTCAGCCGCCTCAGACGAGCGGGGGCACAGGGAGGTTGGTTACCGTCCCGGCCACGGCCAGCACGGGGCAGAGCAGGCGGCCCGGGGCACCTGTGCGCGGGGCCTTAGACCGCTTCCACCACACAGGCACGTGGAGACAGGAAGAGGAGGGGCTGCCGGCTGAACTGTGAGACCTGCTTTCCGACTGAGCCGCTCGAGGAAGTAGGAGCTTCCGGAGAGGAGACTCACGAGCTGCCCGGCAGAGGGACAGAGATTGACGAGGAGGCTCCATCGCTCCGGGAGGGTGCAGCCCCACACCCGGAAGTGGTCCAGAGGTGACCTGTATTCAATATCAACATCAAATAAACCTGAAAATACGCCTCGCTTTACATTTTCCCCTTCTACTCAGAGTCTGAACGCGGGGGAAAACATGTTCCCTGCTCCCTGGGCTTCTAGAACAGGCTGGTCGGCGAGGGCATCCTGGTAACGAAGCAGTGGCGGGAGGGGAGGTGTCTAGGTAACCAGTCGTCTTGGTCACCCGCCCAGCCAGGCAGGGGCCCAGGAGTCTCCAGGGTGGGGATCTTTGGCAAAAGAGGCTTCCTGACTTCACTCATCATTCCTAAGACGATGAACACCGCAGGCCCGCTGCCCAAACCAAGACTCAGTCCAGTAACTCTAAGTTGCCACTAGCTCCCTCGCAATCTTTCTTCTCCAGCCCGGAGACGGGCGTGACTTCCTCGCAAAGCAAAGGTGCTTCATGGGTGAAGAGACCCAGGTCCACCAATGCCCAGTGAGCAGAGAAGCCACATCTCCCCATTTGCAGCCCCTTGCTCTTGTCAACATGATTGAGACCCCGAAGCTGCCCCATCTAAGGTGACACGGAACCGTGTCAGATCCCTGATGGCCATGCCCCGGTCCCCACCGCCTGTCTGCGCCTGTCTGCTCACACAGAGCTGGGCATGGCGGAGGGCTCCTCTGTCCTCCGGGACACTGAGCCTCCCTTTATGCCCACTCGGCCATGTCTGACTCTGTGACCCCACAGACTGTAGCCCGCCAGACTCCTCTGTCCATGGGATTCTCCAGGCAAGAATACCGGAGTGGGTTCCTCCTCCAGGGGATCTTCCAACTCAGGCATCGAACCCCATCTCCTTCATCTCCTGCATCAACAGGCAGGCTCTTTACCACCGTGTCACCTGGGTCAGGAAGCTGTCCTTCACCCGACATGCTTCTCCTCCACACTTGGCATTAAGCCTTCAGGAAGCATGAACATTAATCGTAGTTGCCTAGTAATTCCCCACTTGACAACAATTGGCACTGCTGTGTGCGACCCTCACCTCCTGCAAAAACCAGGAATACGGCAGCAATGTCGACCTGCCTCCAGACCTGCGGAATCTGGAATTCTAGGAACCCTGGTCTAGTTCAAAACCCTTGTTTTACAGAGAATGAAGCAGACCCAGAGACAGGAAAGCCCGGGTGAAATTAGTGGATGCTGGCACCCAGCCCGTCGCACGCATCTGATGACACCTTGGAGTTGTGTGTTTGTGCGTCATCCTCTATGTTGCCTACCACTTGGATTCTTTCTAAGTTGTGAATTTTTTAAATATCTCTCCAGGAAAATGAAATACTTAGGCAATGAGCTTCATATGGAAATGTTTTTTAGCAAGTGAAAATTTAAATATTTTCAGAGTGAAAAAAAAATTTCTCACGGAATTCCCTGGTTTCCCAGTGGTTAGCATTGGGCTTTCCCTGCCAGGGCCCAGGTTCCATCCCTGGTCGGGGAACTAAGATCCCCCAAGCTGCACAGCACATAAGTGAAAGTCGCTCAGTTGTGTCCGACTCTTTGCGACCCCACGGACTATAGAGTCCATGGAACTCTCCAGGCCAGAACACTGGAGTGGGTAGCTGTTCCCTTCTCCCAGGGATCTTCCCAACCCAGAGATCAAACCCAGGTCTCCCGCATTGCAGGCGGATTCTTTGCCAGCTGAGCCACAAGAGAAGCCCAAAATATTCAAATCCAAGTTTCTCAGAACATTTGGGAAAAGCATTTTGAATCATCTTCAGCCCATTATCCAGGATGTACCAGAAGTGCTCAGTCATTTATAACCACACATTTTCTATTTTTAAAAAAGTAACATATTTTTCACTCGTTGACCTTGCAAAATTTGAGTATTAAAAAAAAAAAAATCAAACCCAGACTGCTAAGAGTGAAGATGTGACCTGAGTGAAGATAGTGGAAAGAATTCTGAACAACAGATGTCTGTGCATGTGTGGGTGCTGGGGCCTCAGGGTGCCTGGGACGGTCTCGACACCACACACAGTGGCCAGTGCTGCAGGACGGGCCACACCTGCCTGCCACCTCCCAGCCACGACCCTGCTATCCTCATCCCAGGGACTGGTGCCACCACCACCCCTGGTCAAACCCGGAAGCCAGCCTGGATTCTCCCTGCACTTGGAGTCTTAAATCCTGGAGGCCACACCTCCCAGGTGCGCCTGTCCATCTGCCTTACCCAAACTTCGCTCTTGGGCCTCCATCCCCGGCTTCCATCGTCCCCTGGACAGTGTGACAGCCTTCTCTCCAGAGCATCTTAAACGGTGATCACCTCACCCTCTTGCTTAAAACCCTTGAGCGGCTTCACCAGACATTTAAAGCCTGAACTCCTTGCTACAGAAACAAGAGTCCCTGATCTGACTCCTGCCAACCTGTTACATCACTGGTCTGAGTCTTACCTCTTTCCTGCCTCACTTTGCACAGGCTGTCATGCCCATGCCATCCCCAAAGTGGCCTGGCTGACTTCTTTTTATCCCACAGGTCTAAATGGCCATGTCTTTTCCTTCTCTGACCACCCTATCGAATTGGATATCCCCCTTACTCTCAGCCCACCCACTTTCCTTCAGAGCCCTGATACAATTTGCAATTTTGTTTCTCAGTTAAGAGCCTCCATCCCCAGACAGGGACCTCACCTGTTTTTCATGGTACCTCACTGGCACCCAGCTCTGTCCCCGGGATACTCTGCTCACTCGGTTAAGCGAATGAAGGTACAAAGGGCTGGACGCCCGCCCGAGAAGGGGTGTGCTCCCAGAGGCGGCGGCCCTGGGGAAGAGGACCCTTTGGCCCTCATCCCATCGGTGTTTATAGGATGCGCCAGGCAGTGATGGTGGGGATGAGCAGCACAGACCTCAGCACCCGGGCAGGGAGAGGGCGGGGTGCTGCAGGGGCACCCCACTGGGCTCCGCCCACTAAGGGCAGAGATACTGCCGGCAAAGGGATGCGCTCAAAGACCCAGAGGTGGGAGAGGCCTGAAGTTCTGCTGGGGCTATGCTGTCACCAGACGGCCCAGGGACAGTGGTCGTGAAACGAGGCTGTAGATGTGTGCAAGGGGCAGCTGAATGCGGACTTGAGCCCGTGGGCGGTGGGCAACCGAAAAGGATTCTACCCACAGTGGGTGACAAGATTAGAACAGGCAGGTGACATGTAAACCCCGCAAGTTGACAAGAGCTAAGGCTCCCGTGCAAAAGAGTGAGGACCGGCTGGGAGGAGCTGAAGCTGCCTGAGGGTGCCAAGTCTCTGCTGCTTCTGGGACTCAGGGTGCCCGGCGGAGGAGACCCTGCCATGCCAGGTAGTCAGGCTGGATGGCAGAGGGAGGAAGGGCGGTGCCCGGAGAAGGCTTGCAGGACCCCTTTGCACAGAGGGTGGCCCGGCGTTCCACCCATGGGGAATGTCCACTTGGTCTCTCTTGGGCTGTGCCCGGACCCAGGAGGCAGCCCGGGGACAGAGACTCGGCAGGCACGTGGCCTGCCCCATCCTGAGCAGAGCAGAGCTGGTATCTCATCCAGGCGACAGGAATCCAAACACTGCTCTCATCTGTCACCTGCCCCTGCCCACCCAGGCCCTTGACCAGACCTGGCAGTCCTGCCGGAAAGAGGGGCAGCAGGAGGATCAGGGGGCTTCCAGGTGGCGCTGGGGGTAGAGAACCCACCTACCAATGTGGGAGATGTAAGAGACACGGGTTCGAGCCCAGGGTCACCAAGATCCCCTAGAGGAGGGCATGGAAACCCACTCCAGTGTTCTTGCCTGGAGCATCCCATGGACAGGGGAGCCTAGTGGGCTACAGTCCACAGGGACACAGAGTTGGACACGACTGGAGTGACTGAGCACATATGCACGCACTTGAGGAGACGCAGCGCTGAGAGAAGGAAGGGAGGAGGGATGCACGTAGAGGCACAGGTCTGGGGCAAGTAGAGGAAGGAGGTGCTCTCTGATCCCCTGGATTTTCTCAGTGAATCCTGAGTGTGCAATGAGGCTATACTGAAAGTGAGGCCGGTGCTGTGATTCTTTCTGGCCACATGGGACAGGGTCAGGGGGAGGCCCCACCTCCCACCACCTGCTTGCCCCCTCCTCCAGGAGTGAGGTTTTGTGATTTAGTTTCTTGGGCTTCAAATCACTGTGGGTGGGGACTGCAACCATGAAATTAAAAGACCCTTTTTCCTTGGGAAAAAAAGCTGTAACAAACCTAGACAGTGTATTAAAAAGCAGAGACATCACTTTGCCAACAAAGGTCCATATGGTCAAAGCTACAGTTTTTCCAGTAATCATGAATGGATGTGAGAGTTGGACCATAAAGAAGGCTGAGCTCCGAAGAATTAATGCCTTTGAACTGTTGTGTTGGAGAAGACTCTTGAGAGTCCCCTGGACTGCAAGGAGATCAAACCAGTCAATCCTAAAGGAAATCAACTCTGAATATTCATTGGAAGGGCTGAAGCTTAAGCTCCAATACTTTGGCCACCTGATGCTAAGAGCCAACTCATTTGAAAAGACTCTGATGCTGGGAAAGACTGAAGGCAGGAGAAGGGGATGACAAAGGATGAGATGGTTGGATGGCATCACCAGCTCAATGGACATGAGTTTGGGCAAACTACGGGAGACAGTGAAGGACAGGGAAGTCTGGTGTACTGTAGTCCATGAGGTCACAAAGAGTCAGATATGACTAAGTGACTGAACAACAACAATAGAATTAACTCTCCATGAAACCTACTCTTTCAAGGGCACTACAGGTGATGACCCAGAATTCACAAGAGGAAGCTGGCCCTTCTCTCACTATAAAGGAGGAAAAACAATCAGTTTCCTCTGATGGGTCCTCCCTAGGGGTGCATTCCTCTAAGCTGAGGAGACGTCAAGCAGGCGATTACCGTAACACTCCCCAGTCCCGATGATGCCAGAGGACCCATCCACTCATGGCCGCTTTCCAGCTGGCCCTCCGAGGCTGGGCTCTAGGGAGGAAAGTGTCCTGCAGCCTGTAGCTTGGGCTGCGATTCCGGTTCCCTCACCCTCCAGGCTCCCATCTGTGAAATGCAGGTAATGGTTCAGTCCTTGGAGGTGTTTGGGAGGATTCAAGAGATAATCACTTAAAGCAGGCAGAGGAAGCCCAGCAGATGGCACCTGCTGTAATCGTGATGTATCCTCGCCCCGTTTCACAGCGAGAAAACAAGGGCTCTGAGAGGCAAGGGGGCTCATCCATGGAAAGCCAGCCACCCTGGTGGGATACGCTGGTCACCACGGAGCTGAGAAAGAAATTCAAATTGCAAGGGGGGGGGGGGGGGGGGGGGGGGGGGGAAGAGCATTTTCATTTATTGTTGATGGATATGCAACCTGTATAACTCTTTAGAAGGGCAGTTGGGTAATGTTTAAAATATTAAATATTAAAAATATTTTGAGAACTTCCTTGGTGGCCCAGTGGTTTAGAATCCACCTTCCAATGCAGGAGAGGTGGGTTTGATCCCTGGTCTGGGAAGATCCCACAAGCAATGGGGCAATGAAACCCAAGTGCCACAGTGACTGAAGCCCACAGTCCCCAGAGCCCGTGCTCCGCAAACAAGAGAAGTTACCACACGGAGAAGCCCGAGCATCACAACTGGAGAGCAGCCCCCGCTCGCCGCAACTAGAGAAAGCCTTCATGCAGCAACGAAGACCCAGTGCAGCCAACGAAGTAAATAAGTAAATTTTTTAAAAAATGACTTTACCTTCCAATGCAGGGGGTCCCTTCACCTGGTCAGGACAGGTTAGAGCTCACATGTCTCCTAGCAAAAAAAAAAAACAAACATAAAACAGAAGCAATATTGTAACAAATGCAAGAAAGACTTTAAAAGTGATTCACATCCCCAAAAAATCTGTAAAAAAGATCTTCTAAATGTCATGCCTTTCACACTGCAAGTCGGCTTCCAGGCACTTAGCCACCAGTAACACTTGCAGAAGAGAATGGTGGCTGTCAGCCTGAGATGGTCACAGGGGCCTTGTTCTCTACAGTGAAAAGTGGTGGGAGCCACAGAGAACTTATTCGTAAATAAAGGTGCATCCTGAGAACTTAGAGCTCCTGGCATACAACAGCCCCGTCCAAACTCCAGCCCGGGTCCTGTGGCATGAGGCTGTGTCCCTAGGAGGACCCCAGGACCCCACTCCCCATTAAAACACCTGCCTGAGAAAGCCAGGGGACTTCCCCAGGAGAATTTTCCATTTGTTCCAGCCGACCCCAGACCACAGGCCCTGACTTCCCTTCTAGAGCGTTTACTAAGAAGGGCTTGCTGTTGTGAACCTTCCTCTGCCCCTTTGAGGCGAACAGGTACCTCCTACAGCCCAGGAGTGTCTTTCTCAAGGACCTGAAAGTCGTTCCCTTGAAATGGACTCAGAAGGAAGAATATAGCTCCCATGGAGGTAGAAGTTTGACCCAGCCTCCCAGTCTGATCTGCACTCACCCACCCTTGGTGATTTTGCACTTGAACCCCCACCCTCCACACGCCCCTTCCGACTCGCTCATCCTCTCTTTAAAACACCTGGAACCTCTGCATAAGTCAGAGCAGAACTCAGCTTTCCCCCTGCAGTCTGTAGTGACTGAATGATACCTGTTTTCACCGTTTTAGCTGATGTCAGCTGTGTTTATCCTTGACCACCCGCAGAATGGAACAGTGTGAAAACTTTAATGAACGTTCTCCAAGCACTTATAGTAGTGCCTGGAACACATTCAGGGTATTATTATGATTATTATCATTTTTCATCTGTTGGAAAAAGGAATGCATTAGGAGTGTGCACACAGAAAGATATATCGAGCCACAGGCCTAAGATGAATATATTTTATGCTTTCAACAGTTCCATGACAGTTTTTAAAAATGGACAATGTGTTAAAACTGTATGTTCTCACATGGAAAGTTATTCAAAACATATGTTTAGATGAAACAAGCAAGGTCCAAAACAGTTTGCATAATAAAATGACATTATATGCATATACATATATAGCATCCCAAAATATAGCATATATATACATATATTACTGTTGTCCAGTAATCTAAATCGTATCTGATTCTTTGCGACTTCATGGACTGCAGCACGCCAGGCTCCTGCGTCCTCCACTGTCTCCCAGAGTTTGCTCAAATTCATATGTATTATGAATATATGTTACATATTATATATATATGTCTTTGGAAACCTGATACAAAGAGTCAACTCATTGGAAAAGACCCCGATACTGGGAAAGATTGAGGGCAAGAGGGGAAGGGGGATGAGGTGGCTAGATAACATCACCGACTCAATGGACTTGAGTTTGAGCAAGCTCCTAGAGATAGTGAAAGACAGGGAAGCCTGGTGTGCCGCAGTCCATGGAGTCCCAAAGAACAGGACACAACTCAGCAATATGTATTATACCATACGCTATATATAATGTCAGTATTGCAAAAATTAAATATTCCAAGAGCTTATATATTTCTGGAATATGTGCACTGATCTTACACATGTACCTTCCTGGTTTTTTAAAAATCGTGCATCACCTATCAATGCAACATTTGGAGTCAGCCAGACCGCTGCCTCTCAGGCCATTACGCTGACCTGAAGTCTCCATCTTCACCACCAGAGGGCGCCAGAAGCACCCACAGAGATTTCCCCACCCTCTAGCATATGGGAAGCCTGAGCCGCCTCGTGTTCAACTGTTTCTACATAATTGCTGGTCAGATTGTGCTGTAAACCGAACACTCAGTGCTTTTTGATGCATTCTCCCAGCATCATACCCTTTAAATGAAATTAAGCTCTTGTGAGATGAAAAAACAGTAACTCGGTTATGTTTCTCCAGCCTAGTCCAGATCATGGTTGGCTCTTCTAAGCTGGAAGGGGAGAACGGAATTTTTTTTAATTGAAGTAAAGCTGATTTACAATCTTGTGTTAATTTCTGCTGTACTGTGATTGTTATACATATATATTCTTTTTTATATTCTCTTCCACTATGGTTTATCACAGGATGTTGGATATAATTCCCTGTGCTATACAGTGGGACCCTGTTGTTTATTCATTCTATATGAAACAGTTTGCATCCGCTAACCCCAAGCTCCCAGTCCGTCCCTCCCCCACTCAGAAGTAATTCTTACTTAGCACCTACAACATGCTGGACTTTCCCTCTGCACACAGCATCTTACCGAATTTTCACAATTAGGTTAGTGTTCTTAATCCCCACTTTTCAGATGGGAACACTGAGATTCCGAGGGATTAATTGATTGACCCAAGCTCACCAGCTAGTCACTAATAGACTGTGAATCCAAACGCAGGCCTGCAGGGTCCTAAGATTTTGTTTACCCTCTATAAAGCCCTCATTGTCTCCAAATTTATGAATTTGTTGTTCAATTGCTCAGTCGTGTCCAACTCTTGAGACCCCAGGGACTGCAGCACGCCAGGCTTAAGAAAATAAATCCAAGGTATATTGGTGGGAGACCCGCAATCAGAACTCAGGTGTCCAGGTATCCAGAATGTGTTCTTGCTAATGCTCCCTCTGCCTTCAAGTCTGGTGTGTGCCCAGCTGGGACCAGTGCAGAAATACCAAGGCCTGGCATCGCTCTCTGACTTGCTATGTTGTTCAAAATTCAAAATGAATCAAGAGAACAGCATCGAAACATGTATATTATCTAGGGTGAAACAGATCACCAGCCCAGGTTGGATGCATGAGACAAGCGCTCGGACCTGGTGCACTGGGAAGACCTAGAGGGATCGGGTGGAGAGGGAGGTGGGAGGGGGTATCGGGATGGGGAACACATGTAAACCCATGGCTGTTTCATTTCAGTGTATGACAAAATTCACTACAATAAAAAAAAAATTCAAAATGAAAAGCAGTAAAAAAAAAAAAACAAAAAAGCAAAAAACCCTCTCCTTCCAACCCTCTGCGCCCTCCCTGCCTGAAACCGTCCACTCACCCAGTTCCACTCCCCAGAGGCAAACTTGCTTGTTTTTCCAAAGATTATCTTTAAGGTTTGTAATACAATCAATGCTGTTTTATTCAGAGTTGCCTATGGCTATGGCTATGGTCTCCCCCAAACCCCAAAAACAGTGTTACCCAGAATTTTTATTACTACTATTCCCAAATTATAAAGACAAAACTCAAGCCCTTGGGATTTGCAGTGAACTGCCCAAGGTCCCCCAGCTGGATGACTGAGGGTCTGACCCTAGGGCTGGCTCTCTGACCGGGCAGGGCCCTGAGTCCCGCTCTGCCCAGTGTCCCCTTTGTGTCTGTCACTCTCTCCTGCCTTCCTTCTCCTTCCACTCTGTAATCACTTCTAAATCCTCACCTAACTCAAGTGTTGCTCAATTTGAATCACAGGTAGGAGGACCTTAATGATGGGTCCAGCCCCCACACTTTACAGACGGGCAAACTGAGGCCCAGAGAGGCTCCTGCCAATGTTCAAATTTCCACAACCAGCCTTTGTTCAGCTGTCGCGTTTACCACCTCAGTCTGCCCAACTGCCTCCTGCCCTTGAACTGCTCACATAAACAGCCAGCCAGCTCTTCCTGCGAGAGCACCCCTAGTTCTTCACCTTGCTCTCATGGGTCCGCACACTCGCAGCAACCCTCCAAGGGTCAAAACGCTGGCCCTGCCACCGTCTCTCCTCTCCTCCTCTGACAGCTGGCGTCTTACCGAGGCTGCTCCCCCCTCCACCCTGACTCAGCTATTAGCTATTTATCCTTCAGTCTTAGACCTCCCTGGTGACCCATCCAGAGGCACTCAGCTCTAACCTCACTGTATCTCCCGTAGACCGTGCGCTCAATGGGTACAGAGCCTGCGCCCGTCTTGTTCATCACTGTGCCTCCAGGGTCTGGCGCTATGCTTCACCCTCCACTGGCTGGTTAAGCTCAATCAAAGCCGGCTGAAAGAATGAATGGTTGAACCATCCGCCGGAAAGAAGAGGCTGACTCCACCAGGCAGTTATGCAATCAAAAGTTGTGTACAGGTAATACCAAGTGTGTAAAGGTGTTCCTTTGGAGCAGACTGAGGCGTGTGCACGAGATAACTGGGAGAAATAATGTTAGGATAGTCTCTTCCCTATAATAAGCACCTCTGAACATCTGTGCCAGATTCTATGCTGAGAAAGAAAAAAAAAAAAAAAGCCAAAGGATGGACCAAGTGGGGCCCCCTTAGTCCTGCCAGAGTTCTTAGTATATAAACCTGATGAAGGCTCCCCACCACCAATCCACAGGGGCTCCTACACGGCCTGTGTGTAGTCGCTCAGTCGTGTCCGACTCTCGGCGACCCCATGGACTGTAGCCCACCAGCCTCCTCTGTCCATGAGATTCTCCAGGCAGGAATACTGGAGTGGACTGCCATTTCCCACACGGCCTATCCTGCATATAATCTGAAGGGGATCCCAGAAAGTCCAGTCAAAGTATCCGGCTCAAGTATCCCTAGTCTAGATGGAACGAGGAATCTCAAATCAGGGCTTGGAGCGCGAGCCAGGTCAAGACAAAACCGAGGGCGGAACCCAAGGCTTCGGAAGAGGTCGCGGGAACAAGGCCTTTAGGGCCAGGAAAGGGACGGCCACGGGAGGCCCGTAGGCCCATTTTGAGAAACTCGTCGCACTCGCCAGAAACAAGCGAGCCGAGTATAGGTTTCCGGGTAAGAAAGATGGCAAACTGCAGGCGGGCTCGGAAAGATGACGCGAGCTGCGCGCGAAGACGCACGCCCTCCCCGCTCGATGCATTCTGGGGCTTAAAGTCACCAATCGGACAGCAGTCTCGCGAGCGAGCGAGATTCACGCAGAGGACGGAGACCCCGGAGAGAGATTCCCGCCCCCCTGGCAGGGATGGGCCAATCCCAGGGCGTCCGATCCACAGGGCCGCAGGCACGTGACCGCGCCGCCGCCGGGGCACGTGACCTCAGCGGCCGCGCCGCGGGTAAAGGGCTTAGAGCGATCTGGAGTCCAAACGGGCTTTCGGCCGGAGAAGCTTGCTGGCTGCTGGCGGTTCCCGGCGTCCGCACGCCGCCGCCGTGCGCACGTCCCAGCCCTGACTGAATAAGGAGCCCGCCGGAAACTTTGTCCGGCCTTCAGTGCCCTCACCTGTGAGACGGGCCCAGGGCTGCCCCAGGCCAGGGGAGGCGGGGTGCGTGGAACGCGCCGCGGGCAAGGAAGCGGGGCGAAGGCCAGGCGGGACTCGGCAGCCCCGGGAAGCGAGTGCCCGGTTCCACCAGCCCGGGAAGCTGACGGCGGATCACGCGCTAAGCAGAGCCCGCTGTCCTTGTCTGACTTACGGGGCCAGCCGTCCAGAGTGGGTGTGTGGCGGTTCGAACCGCCTGCTCGCCCCGTGTTGTCTTACTAGGTCTTAACAGCAGCGGTATGAGGGTCGGCGTCGTAGAGGGGGTCGTGCTGAGGCCACACGGCCTGGACGCGAAGGAGCCAGGGTTGGACCCAGGTGTCCGCCTGCTCAGCCCGCAGGCCTTCCCCTAGTGGCTCCTGCACCCGGAGGGGTCCATGCAGCTCCTGCAGAAGGGAGTCGGCTCTCGTCGGTGAGACCCGCCTGGCCCTCGTGCCCCTTGATCTCCATCGTCGGCCCTGGTGTCTGGAAGGCCAGGCCCCTGGTCTTCTGGGAGCATACTCAGGATGCTGGAAGGACGGGCAGGAGCTGCGAGTTTCACCGTAAAGGGGGGGCGGGCCCTGAGCAGACGCGGCATGGCCACCCGAGGACCCTTTCCCCAGAGAACCAGAGCCACCCACTGCCGCGTTAGGAGGTCTGATCCCCCTCGAGAGGAGGGGCTCTGTGACCCATGCGGTCATCACAACAGCCCCTGCCTCATTTTCTTTGTTAACAGACTTAAAAAGTGTTCGGTTTGCTGCAATGAGTAAAGGGGTACCTGGGTTACACCCCATGCCACCACCACACACAGCACAATTTCCTTTGTTATTGACATGTTACATTGGGTGGTGCGCTTGCTACAGTTGATTAAACGGTATAGAACACCTTATTGTTAACTGGAGTCCACAGCTTGTTCAGAGTTTCTTCTTTTTTTCCCAGTATGTTTCTGCTGTGTCAGGATCCCGTCCAGAATAGTGCATCAGGTGTGATTGTCCACCTCACTTTTTTATCGTGCAGGCGCAGTATTGAGAGATAAGGTAAAGAAGCACAGACTTGCTGAATTCCTTTCTCACTGGCTTCAAGTCTGAGTGGATGCCAGGGCGGAAGCTGCTGCTGGGGGCTGCGTTCTGGGTTGTGTGTGACAAGTGGCAGCCGAGGGGGCCCTGGGTTCCGGGGAAAGGCGGGGCTCCGAGGAGGAGTTCCTTCCAGAGCAGCGCCTCCGGCTGGGGTGATGGGGAGTTATTGTTTAGAGTAGATATTTTCTGTTTGGACACAGACAGCGGTGATGGCTGCCACCAATTGTACACTTAGAATGCTTCCGTTTTATGTGTGAGTGCATGCATGCCAAGTGACTTCAGTCATGTCCAACTCTGTGCGACCCTATGAACTGCAGCCGGCCAGGCTCCTCTGACCTTGGGATTCTCCAGGGGAGAATACTGGAGTGGGTTGCTGTGCCCTCCTTCAGGGGAATCTTCCCAACCCAGGGATCAAACTTGTGTCTCTTATGTCTACCTGCATGGGCAGGTGGATTCTTTACCACTAGCACCACCTGGGAAGCCCCAGTTTTATGTATATTTTACCACACTTTTTTTTTTCAAGCTGAAGAAATAAATATGCAATTTAAACAAAATATCTGGTCTTAGCTTTTCAGTAAAGGAAACCTGTATGTATATGCTTCAGAACTAAACAGAACTGTGCCCAGAAGGCCCTACATTCCTCCCAGACCTGGGATCAGGGCTCAGTGCAGACTGGGCTCCAGGACTGCCATCACTATTACTAATAACAGCATTAACAAGAGCTGCTGTGAGTGATCTCTCACTGTTCTGGCAGCTTTACCGCCTTATCTCACGGATTCCTCACAGAGCTGCAGGAGCAGTTACGTTCATTAGCTTCATTTAAAGACGGGGAAGATGGCACAGAGAAGTTAGGGGATTCACCCAAGGTCACGCAGCTGGTAGTGGCAGCACCAGGGTCGTAGCAGAACCAGAACTTGCTCACCACCCCCTGCCATGCCAGCCTCACATTCCAAACCCCTCCAAAGGCAGCTTAGTAGCGGAAGAAAGGTACCCTTCAACAAGCCTTCGAGTGAGGCTGGTGGGTGTCTGCGGAGCCCTTCATCCGGTGGAACTGAGGACTGTCAGCGGGAGCCACTGGTCGCCTGCTGTGTTAAAACGCGGCCCCGGTTTACTGAACAACTGGGTCTGCTCTGGGCCGGGGTGCTCCATGCATCGCCTGGAGGTCTCTAGCCGCACACTGGCTCGATTTCAATGTTCCACCAAAACATTCCCTAGCCAAGTAATTTGGGGAACACCGCACCTCCCTGCCCCTTAGGAGAATCACATGGCTTATGCATTGATTTCACATGCCGCGGAAAAGTCCTGTCCTTAAGCATTGTTTAGCATAAGGATGCCCAGCCTCACTTGATCCCAGAGGCCCATTTTCAACGTACAACCAGCCCCCACCCTCCAGGTTACGGGGCACAGTTTCTCCAGGCAATACTGGGCAATGTGCTTCTAAACACAGCATCTCATGTCTTCATGGGCGAGGAACAGACATAGAGCTTACCCGTAGAGAGAGCTTAAGTGGCTTAACCACGGCCCCTTCTTGCTCAACTTAGAAAATAAATACAAAATTGCTCAGGATAGAGAAACAGCAATTATCAGACTTAAAGAAGGCCGACTAGCAGTGAACAGGAGACTCCAGCATCTACTGGGGTCAAGGAAATAGTACATGTTTGCTGATGAAACACTACATCCTGTCACTTTCAGGTCCAAATTGGGGTTTTATCTTGTCAATAAAATTGTGGACATGTCCACTCTGCCTTCATGCTGAAAAGGGACCGTTGCACTGAGGTTCGACAAAGTCCCACCTAGCAGGACACCATGCCCTATGCTCTGCACCTCACCGGATAGGGAGTCCCACTGGGGATTCGGGTCGGGGGCAGGGGAGCCTGTAAAATGTGTCCATCCCTTGAAATAAAGGAGGAGACTCCTTTTGTCAAAGTGAACAATTGGATGCTTAACCCTCCGAGCAGATATTTGGATGACCATGCTGCCACTCTAGGCCAGTGATCCATTTTACAGATGGAAAGTGGAGGCTCAGAGAGCAGCTGCTGGGGGATGTTTGGACAAGAGAGGGAGCAATGGCAGCCCCTCTGTGCTTGGTGCTACATTAGAGACTAGGGGGAAAGATAGCCCACACTGTCTTGATGGTTAAAGGGCTCTAGGCATGTGCAGTATCACCTGAGTTTGAGCTTTTCCTGTGGTCTTGCTACCTATGAGATCTTAAGCAGGTTACTTCTGCCTTCGACTGTATCACCCTGTATTCAAACTGCAGTGATAATAAGCTATCTCACTAACGTGGATGTCAGATAAAGCCATCAGATCAGGCTTGCTCATGATGGCGCACAGCCGTGCTTGTCACAGGCATGACTCTCCCGCCACAAACGTGTGTGCGGGCCACTCCACTGGCTCCATTTTCTGTAACAGCCTAATTTCTGACCCCAGTTCCCATCCCACGATTCCACGGAGTCCGTTCCAGAGTTCTGTGCATTCCTGAGTCAGGACTCCCGCAGGAACAGGGTCTGGGCTGGGGGTGATGGGACCTGCTGGCCACTCCTCACCCAGCCACAGCAGTCACTGCAGCCCCTGGATCCTATGCCACACCGCTGCTCCCAGCCTCGAGGGCGGCTTTGCTGAGCCTGTCGGGGGTCCTGCGCCTGAGCGCACCCCCCTGCATTGCTCTGCGGGGGCCCGTGGGCAGCAGGCTTGGGACCCCCTCACCTACCTCTCCCCGCAGCCCAGGATACCTCATCACCCACCGCTTCTCCAGGACACTTTGCCCGCAAGGGAGACGCCAGTTCTTCCTTCCTCTTCCTTACATCCTTGTTGTCTGGGACTTAGGGGAAAAACCAAAGTCTGAAATACCCACAGGCACCTTCCGCTTTCAGTCCTGGGGCGAGGGGCCCAGGCTGGCTCCTACTTGCAGGGGGCGAAGGAGCAGGAAGAGGAGAGGAAGTGACAAGTAGGCGGCCCCTGCTGCACAGCTCCGACAGGCTCAGATCTCAGCTCCTGTGGGCCAGTGGAGTGACAGCGGTCCGCGGCGTGGCTCGGACACCAGTGTGTGAGCCTGAGTGACTGCCTCAAGCGCAGGCTGCGCTGCGGGCCGTTCAGCCTGCGCCAACGCATCATGGCGCTGCTTTCACAGCCTCGCCCACGGCGCACCTGCCCCTCCTTCCCACAGCCCGCAACGCGCGTAGCTGTGTGGGCTTCTGTGACAAACCCACTTAACATGTTACAGAAATGTATCAATTGAGGAACCTCCCCGGTGGTTCAGTGGCTAAGACTGTGCTCAACAAGGCAAGGGGCCTGGATTTAATCCCTGGGTGGGGAGCTAGATCTCACAACTAAGAGCCACCTGCCCTAAAGGACTCACATGCTGCAGTGAAGATCGGAGATCCCACCTGCAGCAACTAAGACCTGACCTAAAATATATAAATTAAAATAAATAAATTTTTAAAAATGCATCACTGACACGGAGTTGGCCAAAAGGTGGACGTGCAGGACAGGTACCAAAGCTGCTAATAATGCTGAAAGTGAAAAACTGCTAATAATGCTGAAAGTGAAAAACTGCTAATAATGCTGAAAGTGAAAAACTGCTAATAATGCTGAAAGTGAAA
>CM035284.1:62408128-62500751 GCA_020226075.1 Hydropotes inermis
TTGGAATGAACCGGGCTTCCCAGGTGGCACTAGTGGTAAGGAACCTGCCTGCCAATGCAGGAGACATAAGAGATGTGGGTTCAATCCCTGGGTCGAGGAGGAAGTGACTTAGTATGCATGTGACAATTCTAGAGGGAAGAACTGGTGGGAGATGTGGATTCCGCTGCTGCTCCAGGGCCAGAAGTGTGCGGCTGAGGAACCTGGTGAGTGATGAGAAGGAGGAAGACTCCGAGGAACTGATGCCAATAAAAACCTTCATGGTAAAGGAACTCAGAGATGTTTCAAATCATTGAACGTGCAAAGGCCACATCAGAAGCTGGTCCAGATCTAGAAAGGACATTGACAGTTCACCATGGCCGAGAAAAGAGGCTTGTTCCCTATCGTCAGTTATACAGTCAGAAGGGGGCAAGCACTGTTCAAACTACTCCTGATAAGTTTTTCTTAAAGTTGTGATTAAAGACACATACTATAAAATCCACCTCCAAGTGGATGGCATTAAATCCACTCACACTGTTGTAAAAAGTCAGACCACTTCATGAATTTGTGTCACCCTTAGTCAAAACTGTGCGCACCTTCTCCAGATCTTCCCAGTTTTAGCATCTGTGTGACCTTTGTACAAAGAAACAGAGCACTTTAATTCTCAGTGCTTCTAGTGTTTTAAGTTACAGTGTACTAGATAAATGTTAGTTGTACTATTTTTTATTTCCCTATGTAATTATAACCAAGAAGAAAATTGTTAATATTTTGAAGGTCATAGAACAATCACACTTTCCCCACTGATTTTTTTTTCTATCACTTGCTCATTGAATAATTTCTATTGGGACAAAGTTCACATAACATACAATTCACCACCTTAACCATTTTTAAAGTGTACACTTCAGTGGCTTTTAGTATATTAATGGTATCCTGCAAACCTCCCCCATGCACTGACTAAGGTGGTTTTGCATGTTTTCAACTTGGGGCAGTCATTTTTAGAGTCCCACGCTACCTTGCAAATCAGACTCCTTGTACTTCAAAATATTACCCTCTCATGGAGAAATCAGCCCAGCATGTCATTCCTGTAGCCTGCCTGCACGACCATCCAGCCTTGTCATTTTCAGTGAGGTATGCAATCTCTCCGAGACTTGGTTTCCTCAGCTATCAATTAGGGATAGTCGCGCATTTGTTCACTCACTAAATATTCAGAGCGTCCCAGCTCTGTGCTGAACTTCGTTCCAGGAGCTGGAGATACGAAACCTTGGGCTTCCAGGGCACATGGTGGGGCACCTACTCTGAGCAAGGTGTGCCCCGGGGACACTTCCTTTGTGTCTCCAAACTGATGAGACAGCACTGCCTCTGGAAGAGAGTTGTTGGCATCTGCCCTTTAAAAAAAAAAAAAAGCTCCTTTACAATTAGAGAGATATAGCTACCTGCTTTGATTATCTTTATCATTAAGTAGTAGTTCAAGGTTTCTGACTATCACCATAGTTCCCCGAGTCAAATCCACTCTCTCTGCAGTCAGCCAGCTCTCCCCTCCCAGCACTCCTCCTGAGGGCACCCCATTACCCAGCAAGCTTTTTGTATATTTTTAATTATGTTAATGCCTCATTACCTGATGCATTGGGGTCTTGTTCTTCAAGAAGAAGAAACTGATGAAAGCCAGGAATCATAACATTTTATCATTGGAGTGTCTGCACCCTTAAACAACTTATTTTAAACTCTATAAAAGAAAAATACATTTACATATAAAAGTATATTCATGTATTTGCCAATTTTACTGGATACATAGCTTCTTTCAACCCTCATTTAACTCACTATCTATTTGCCGAGGTAGGAACACTAAAATAAAGACCCTACATTTCCCGGACTTTCTTGCAGCTAGGATTCTGTTGGACATAAGGTTATACCAATTGAACATATCCACGCAAGCCTTGGGTATAATCTTTCCAAGGAGATTAGGGCAATGGGGGTTAAGCAGACTCTGGCAGACATATATGTTGGCAGTAGCTGGACCTAAGCCCCACTGCCTGGTCACCTGCTTCATGGTGTGAGTGATCAGACAGAAACAAGCTCTGACTTCTGGGTGACAGCTGTCGTGGCAGGGCCATAAAGCACAGGTCTGGATCAGCCCCTGATGTCTTTGCCTTTTTGTAAGCACTCAACTCCCTCTACGAAATCCCTTTCTACTTAAAATACCTGGAGTGGGTTGTTTCCTGGCCTGAACACTAAATGAGTCCACAATGGCTTTTAAGTTTGTGGAGTCTTTAGTTTGGGGAAGATGCCCATTCAAATGCTTCCTCATCTTCCATGCACAGTCCACACCTGTGATAGACTGTGTATAATTTCTTGGTTTCTTCAGTGTGAGACCTGAAAGGCACTGTGTTAGAGGCTGATACACAGAATCCTAGATGTTTATGATTTCCCCAGTGTCTTCACTTATCTGACTTGAATGTAATTCAACAGTATTTTTAGGGACTTGCCTTTATCTGGTCTTCCCAAAAAATTCAACTTCATTCTCTTAGAAACAGAACTTTTGCCTTCACATCTCATTGCTTGCTGCAGCTTTTCACTTCCCCTCTCTGTGAGTTTACATATCCTTGTCCGGTGACATCACACTTGGCCATGTGACTTGCTTCGACCAATGAAATACGAGAGGAAGTGACCCGTGTCATTTTTGAGCAGAAACCTAAGAGCCAGCATGTGGTTCTCTCCATAGTTCATTCCTTCTGCCATAAAACAGGTGCTCTGGTCTGACTGTTTGTGTCCCCTGTCCTGATTGTTTGTGCCCCTGCCCCAGGGGGCATGCTGAAGCCCCAGCCCCCAAGCTGATGATATTTGGAGATGAGGCCTTTGGAAGGGAATTAGTTCATGAGAGTGAACTCCTCATGAATGAAATTAGTGCCCTTATTTTTAAAAAAACACACACTAGAGTGAATTCCCTAGTTGTCTAGTGGTTAGGGCTCAGTGCTTTCACTGCTGTGACCCGGGTTCCATCCCCGGTGGGAAACTAAGACCCCACAAGCCATGTGACCAAAAAAAGAAAAAGAAACACTACAGAGATGATTTCTCTCTTTGCTATGTAAGGACACAGCAAGAAGGCAGTCATTCGTAAACCAGGAAGACAGGCCTTGCCAGAACCCAAGCATGCTGCACCCCCAAACCCAGGCTCCCAGCCTCCAGAACTGTGAACAATAATCATTTGTTGGTTAAGCCCCCAGTAAATGTATTCTGTTACAGCGGCCAGAACTGGCCACACCACAGACAGTGCTCCAGATAGACGCTGTTCCTTCAGCCTGGATCTCAGAAGATCACACGGGGCAAGGTTACAGCCAACCCTTGGTGGACATGTATCTGGGGCAAGAAATGAGCCTCTGCTGTCCGAGCTGCTGAGATGTGTGTGTCTTCTGTCGCTGCAGCCCAGCCCAGCTTCCTGTGATTGGAACGGTGACCCATCCTCTCCCTGGGCTTGGGTGGTGCAGTCTGCTCCACTGGGTTCTGTGACTATGGTGTAGAGATCATTTCAAAAGCCTCCCCCTGGGTTCAATAAAAAACTAAAAATACAGCTACCAAATGATCCAGCAATCCCACTCCTGGGCATGTATCTGGAGAAAACAATACTTCAAAAAGACACACATGCCCCAGTGTTCACTGCAGCACTATTTACAACAGCCCAGACATGGAACCAACCTAAATGTCCATGACAGAGAAATAGAGAGGATGTGCACACATATACAATGGAATAGCACTCAGGCATAAAAAAAAAAAAGAGAGAATGAAATAATGCCATTGGCAGTATGGGTGGACATATAAATGATTATACTAAGTGAAGTAAGTCAGACAGAGAAAGACAAATATCAAATGATATCACCTATATGTGGAATTTAAAAATTGGTAGGAGCTCCCCTGGTGGCTCTGGTAAAAAATCTGCCTGTCAATGCAGGAGCTATGGGATCGATCCCTGTTCCTGGAAGATCCTACATACCTCGGAATACTAAGCCCATGTGCCGTAACTACTGAGCCTGTGCCCTAGAGCCCAGGAACCACACCTACTGAAGCGAGAGCGTCCTAGAGGCCGGGCTCCACAAAAAAAAGGAGCCATCACAATGTGAAGCCTGGGTACCGGAACAAGAGAGTAGCCCCCCTCGCCACAGCTAGAGAAAGCCTGTGCGCAGCAGGGAAATTCAAAAATAAATAAATAAAATTATTTTTAAACATTTGTACAAATGAACTTATTTACAAGATAGACACAGATTTACAAGCATAGAAAACAAACTTAGGGTGGTTACCAAAGTGGAAAGGAGTGGGGAGGGATAAATTAGGAATTGGGGATTAACACACACACGGTACTAGATATAAAATAATCAACAAGGATCTACTCGTTAACGGGCTATACTCCAATACAAAATAAAAAGTTTAATTAAAAAGAAACTTACTGTCTAGCACAGGGAGCGCCACTCAATCCTCTGTAGTGACCTACATGGGGGAAAAAAAATCTGAATAAAAATAGATAAAACTGAATCCTTTTGCCGTACACCTGAAACTAACACAACACTGTAAATCAGCAAACTGCAACATAAAATGAAAAATTAAAAAAAAAAAAAAACAATCCCCCCCAATTGCTCCCTGGTCCTAGTATTTATTGCTGACAAAAATGGATAGAACAGAAAGAGGGCACGGAGCAGGAGCTTGTGTCTGAGGAAGCATGAATCACCTTTCAGGAAGGAAATCCCAGGAAACCGACAAGAGACCTAGCCTGGTGCCAGGCATCCCTCACCTCATGGTCCAGTAAACTCTTCACGAGGGTCAGAACGTGGACTCATACCACTTGCACCTGCAATGTCTGCTGCAGGCATCAGAGGCCCTGAAGAGGAAGCTCCCTCTGCAGGTTCCTCCCACTTAGTCACAAGACTGTATCGATGTCAGGATCCAAGTGAATCATCTACTACAACACAAAGATGCTGACAGCAGCATGTTGCGATGGCGCTCCTAAGGGAGCCGCCAAAAGGTCACGTCTTTGTGCCACACTGGGCTTCCCAGGTGACTCCGTGGTAAAGAATCTGCCTGCGATGCAGGAGACAGGGGTTCAATCCCTGGGTCAGGAAGATCCCCCGGAGAAGGAAATGGCCACCCACTCCAGTATTCTGGAGAACCCCATGGACAGAGGAACATGGTGGGCTACAGTCCATGGGGTTGCAAAGAGTCGGACACGACTGTGCAGGCAGGCAGGCTGGCCGGTGACACATCAGACACACAGGTCTTTGGCTCATTCTACTTTGCAGAGGACACAGTGACAGACTTGCAGTGGCCACAGGAGGTCTCAGCTTTGTTTTCTGCAGATGGATGCCTAGCTTCCTTCCACCCCACAGTCTCGAAGCTTCCACGATGCAGGATTCAGTGTTCTGGTCAGATGAAGAAGCTATCTCTGGAATAGCGGTGCACTCATTTCCCTAGGACTGCTGTAGCAAATCACCACCCACTGGGTGCTTACAACAAGAGAAGTGTGCTCTTACCCAGTTCTGAAGCCAGGTGTGGGCAGGTTGGTTCCCTCTGGAGACTCAGGAGCATCTGCTCCAGGCCCCTCCTGGCTCCTGGTGGTGGCCAGCAATCCTTGGCTTATGGACACATCATTCCAGTCTCTGCCTCCATGGTCACATGGCATTCATCCTGTATCTGTGTGTCTGGGTCCAAAATTGGGACCCAAAATTTGGGTCCTCTTCTCATAAGGGCACCAGGCGCTGGATTTAGGGCCCATGCTAATCCAGAATGACCTCATCTCAACTTGATCACATCTGCAAAGACCCTATATCCAAATATGGTCACATGAGGTTCCAGGGGTCAGGACGTCAACATATCTTTTGGGGGGACATAGTTCAGCCCACAACAAGTGGCCTCTCAAATCCCCAGACAGCCCACCAAGTGACTTTTGATAAAGATACATCTAGAAATTTGTATTTGTGTTGCCCCTTCCCAAAGTCTTGAGGAAATGAAGGAATGCATTGTGGTGGACTTCCCTGGCAGTCCAGTGGCTAAGACTCCACACTTCCAATGCAGGGGGCCCAGGTTTGAGCCTTGGTCAGGGAACTAGATCCCACGTGCTGTAACTAAGACCCAGCACAGCCAAATAAATTTAAAAAAAAAATTTTTTTAAAGAAATGCATCATGGGTACCATTTCAACCATGGATGGAGCTAAGCTCCAAAGGCCTGGAATGACATAGAGTGAAGATCACAGTGTGTGTGTGACAGGAGGGGTGCTTAGTGCGTAGCATCGTGGCAATGTCATGACCATTTCTTTTGTGTGTGTGTGTGTGACCATTTTTTTACAAGTCGGCTTCAATGTATCTGCAGGTGATGATAGCTTACAGTGAACGGTGTGGGATTCGTGA
Source organism: Hydropotes inermis (assembly GCA_020226075.1). NCBI lineage: Eukaryota > Metazoa > Chordata > Mammalia > Artiodactyla > Cervidae > Hydropotes > Hydropotes inermis. The sequence goes on from CM035284.1 coordinate 62,414,492, forward strand.
TCTCCGAAGAAGATTTAGCTTTGGTACCAGGGACCAGGCTTGATCACTCAAGAACTTTTGTGTAGCAGAGTTTTATTAAAGTGAAAAACAGACAGAGAAAGCTTCTGACACAGACATCAGAAGGGGGACGGAGAGTGCCCCCTCTTGCTAGTTCTAGCTGTTATGTGTCTGCTAGAAAGCTATTACTCAGATAAGACAGACACCTCAAGGCTGAAGGAGTTGCACCAGGCACCTCTCCAAAAAATGCACTTTTGAGATAGGATGGCATGAGGTATGTCATCCCCCAGCCATAAAACAATTGATGTGAATACTGGTTTATGGAGCTATTATTAGCCCATGGTTTGAGAAAAGAAAAAAAGTTAGTCTTAGGTGGAAGCATTTTGAAGAAAGGGCCCACGCTAATTCCAAAGCAAATACATAGTTGCACTAACATAGCTTAAGGAAAACATTTACGCATTGGTTTTCTTAGCTCAGGTTTGAGAAAAGTTAAGCTCAGGTGGAACAAGGTGTCATCACAGCGACAGAGAATTTTAAGAGGCGCTGGCAGCCTGTTTCTTCTGTTTGGAGATCCCTGGCCTTCCTGCCTGTTACGCTCTCAGTAACAGCTGCTGAGTCACACCTTTTAAAAATCTTGTTGTTTTAGAATCACCTTGTAATTCGCCGGGAAGGAACAGAAGTACTCTATTTCCTCAGGTCTCAGAGGCTCCCTCCTCGCTCCTGGTGAGCAAAATGCAGTTCCAGGCGCTGGCCTGCCCTGCGCTTCAGCGTTCACCAGAGCAAGCCCTGCACTGCGTGGAATCACATTCTAGCTGGGGGCACAGACCCTGAGCAAGAATCGCAAGTATATCTCATACAGAGAAACATGCTCCTAAGGAAAATGGAGCAATTAATAAAGGGGCGAGCGGCGGGGAGCAGTGGGGAGCAGGGGCAAGCAGTTATTTTGAAGGCTCCTCTAAAGGGTCCTGCTTTAGTGGAGGCCTGGTGAAGAGAAGGAGCGAACCCTTTAGGATTCTGAAGGAATATATTTTTATTTTTTAGAAAAGTTTAATTGAAATATAGTTGATTTACACTGCTATAGTTTCAGGTATACAGCAAAGTGATTCAGTTATAAGGGGATCAAACCAGTCAGCCCTACAGGAAATCAATCCTGCATATCCATGGGAAGGGCTGATGCTGAAGCTGAAGCTCCAACAATTTGGCCACCTGATGTGAAGGACTGACTCACTGGAAAAGACTGATGCTGAGAAAGATTGAGGGTAGGAGGAGAAGGGGACGACAGAGGATGAGATGGTTGGATGGCACCACCAACTCAAGGTACATGAGTTTCAGCAAACTCCGGGAGATGGTGATGGACAGGGAGGCCTGGCGTGCTGTAGTCCATGGGGTCACAAAGAGTGGGACATGACTGAGCAACTGAACAGCAACACCATATATATATATGTATAGTCTTTTTCAGATTCTCGTCCATTATAGATTATTACAAGATATTAAATAGAGTTCCCTGTGCTATACAGGAGGTCCTTGTTGGTTATCTATCTCTTTTTTAATGTTAGAAATTTATTATTATCTATTAAGCACCAGCTTAATACTGCAGACATTTCAAATCACCAGGCAACAATTCATTCTTCCCCACCCATCCCACCCCAAATTCTTGATAAAGAGCTCTTCAAGTAAAGACACACACTCTTCTCTCTGTATAAAACTTTATGAAATAAAGGGAAAAAACTGTGTACATCTTGCTGTGAATGCTGCCCACACCTCTGGAGCCGGGGTCCACCAGAGGCTGGCTTTATTGTCCAGGTCCTGAAAGATTCTTGTTCATGAACTGTCTCTTCACAAAGCAAGCCCACCACTTGCTGGGTTTATCATTTTGAGGGTCAAAAACTTTCTCACAAAGTCTCAGTCCAGTCTCTTGCCTCAACTGTTGTAAGTCGGCCCTCATCTCTTCATCTTCCTGTTTGCAGGTTTGGCATAAATGGCATTAAGTGGAAAACCAAGCTCTCCAGGAATGGGAAAATTAGTGATTCCCAGTGTATACATTTCTTTCTCGCCTTGGCTTTTAGAATTGCACTTTTGGAGTTTCTTTAGACACTCAGAAATGTAGAGAGTTATATATATCAAGGTCCTATCAGCTTCATTCTTAATTTCATAGTTTTTGAGGAAGACATTGGCCTTAAAGTGATAGATAGCTTCATCCACAATATCTGTATCTTTTGTCTCTCTAGGGGTAGGTCCTTTGAACTGGCTTCTGATAGGCAATAGTTCCATGTTTCCAATGAGTTTGGTGTTAGGGTCCATGAGGGAAGAGTGGTAAGTCAGCATCTTGGAGGCACCCGGGTCTCAACCCCAATGAGGAGAATCTCTGTTATCTATTTTATTTATAGTAGCGTGAGTCTGTTAATCCCAGCCCCATGTACCCCTTACCCACCCCTCCCGTTTGGTCACCATAAGTTTGCTTTCTCTGTCTGAGTCTTTCTGTTAGGATGAGCATTTTAGAAAGAGAAGACCCTCAAGCTGGGGCCAGCCTGCTGGCCTTGAGGACAACAGGAACTCAGCAGGGCTGAGGCAGGCCGAGAGGGGAAGTGAGTGTGGGCATAGAGCCCAGGGCCAAATGGACAAGCCACAGGTGCGTGAGGCGGTAAGCTGAGCGCTCTGGTCTGTGTTTACAAAGACGGTTTCCCTTGTACTTGGAGATGCCTGGGTGAGGGCCCGAGGGCTTGAACCAGGGCAGCAGAGCTGGAGAAAAGTGGTTGGATTTGGGAGCCATTTGGGGAGAGGGGCAGGATTTGCTGCTGGACCAGATGGAGGTGGGAGGGGCCTGGAGTTGTTTGAGAGGCACCAAGGGACCCCCCCCCAGCATGGGTGGGGGTGGGTGGGGAGGCAGTATTCACTGAGATGGGGAGTTCTGGGAGGGGGTATTGAGGGGAATCGGGAGCTCAATCCTGGACAAAGATCAGGTGGGACAAGATGGTGACTTCACCCAGCCACATCTCCAATCACACATGCATACATGCTTCGTCACTTCGGTCGTCCCCATGGACTGTAACCCACCAGCCTCCTCTGTGGGAGGCTGGGATTCTCCAGGCAAGAATACCATGCACTCCTCCAGGGGATCTTCCCGACCCAGGAACTGAACCCGAATCTCTTACATCTCCTGCACTGCTAAGCGGGTTCTTTACCACAAGCACCTCCTGGGAGCCCCATGTCTCTAACTGCCCCCCTCCAAATAAAGGGTACAGATTGTCAGATTTTTAAAAAGCAAGAGCCGACTATGTGCTGCCAATAAGAAACCCACTTTAAATATAAAGGCGCAGGGGCTTCCCCATGCCCAGTGGTTAAGAACCTGCCTTGAAATGCAGGGCATGCAGGCTCAGTCCCTGGTAGGGGAACTGAGATCCCAAGTGCCGCAGGACAGCTGAGCCCATATGCTGCGACTTCTGAGTGTGTGAGCAAGATCCCACCTGACACATGGAAGATCCCGCGGGCCATGACTAAGACCCGACACACCCAGGTAAATATTTTAAGTGAGTGTGTGTGTGTGTGCATGTGTGTAAGGGTGCAGACAGGGTAAAAGGAAAGGATGGAAAAATAAAGGAAATCAGTCCTGAATGTTCACTGGAAGGACTGATGCTGAACCTAAAACTCCAAAATTCTGGCCACCTGATGGGAAGAACTGACTCTTGGAAAAGACTCTGATGCTGGGAAAGATTGAAGGCAGGAGGAGAAGGGGACAACAGAGGATGAGATGGTTGGATGGCATCACCGACTCAATGGACATGGATTTGGGTGGACTCCGGGAGTTGGTGATGGACAGGGAAGCCTGGCGTGCTGCGGTTCATGGGGTCGCAAAGAGTCGGACACGACTGAGCGACTGAACTGAACCGAACTGAAAGGATGGAAAAGACATCACATTAACACTGATCCAGAGAAAGACGAGAGAATGTGCAGACAAAGTACATTTCAGAGCAAATAATTCCACTAGGACTAGGAGAGGCATTTCATAATGTTCGAGGAATCAATTCATGAAAAGGTCACAACCATGTGAAATGTTTATGTATCTAATAACAGAGTTGCAACATACAGGAATCAAAAACAGATTGAGCTGTGTGGAAAGACACAATTGCACAGTTATACGCTGAAAGTTCAATATATCTTTCAATAGAACGAGCAGCACAGATATAAAGTCTTAACACTTCAGCCAAGCTGGTTGGATAGTCATTTTCTGGAACACTCCATGTGATGACAGCAGGTGTGACTCCTAAGGTGTGGGGAGTCACTGTGCACATTTGTACTGAGTGTCACAGTATGTCCCAAGGTTGGGGGTCACCGTGCACATTTGTACTGAGTATCACAGGGCTCAGGAGTGTTGGCAGGACACACAAGACCCGCTGTGTCCACAGCACCCAAGAATCAAGAAAGAGGAGGACCCAGAAGGAGTCAGTGGATTTGCCCACGTGAAGGCCATCTGGTGACCTTCACCTCAGCACTTGCAGGTGGGGGCAGGGGGCGGCTGAGAGGCAGCCCCCAGCTACACTCATTTTCAAGGAGTTTTGCTGAATAGCATAAGCCCTGCTGGCAGGAGGTGTGGCAGGGGTTTCTCTTCTTTCTTTTCAAAGAAAGGGTGCATTGAGGAAGGCCGGACATGGCTGATGAGAGTCCAGGAGGTAGAGAGGGAATGTTTGAGAGGGCAGGGAAATTTCAGAGGCGATGTCCCTGAGAGGGGGTGGGCTCCAGCGCCCCCAGGGAGCAGTGGCCTTGGCTGGAAACACGGACTGTTCTCAGGTAAGAGAAGGGGCTGGGTCCCTCCAGAGAGGAGTGGTCAGGGCAGTGGGAGGCGTCTCAAAGGGCCTGGGGCTCAGGAGAGAGACTGAAGCGCCTGCTTTAGAGGCAAATTTCCCCAACTTTACCAATGAGTGGCGGGATGCAGGCGGGACCGCAGGCGGGCGTTCCCCCCCGGTCAGTGCCCTGGCTCGCTTGGCGCCTCTGCATCGGTCCCACGGGTGACCTTGGGAAGGTGAGCCTGGAGGCATCCATCCCTGGGATGGACCCGGCCAGCAGGCTGGGAGGAGGTCTCGGGCGGGAGACGGCTCCGGAGTGCCGGTCCTCCGCGGCACCACTAAAGGGCGCCACGACACCGCCCTGCTCCTTTGGGGCACTCCCCCTCGGCTCCCCAACCTCGCCAGGAGCCCGGGGCGCTTCCAGCCTCGCCCCGAGGCTCGCTGGATAGACAAGGCACAGACAGAAAAGGGGGTGGAGGCTGGGACGAGCGTCATCAGAGAGTGTCCTGCAGCCCGAGGAGCGATCGGTGGGTGGAGTCCCGCGCCGGCGCCGGGATGCCGCCGCCCGGTCTCAAGCAGCCGGGGAGGTTCCACACCTAACGTGCGCCCTGTGGACCAGCCGCCGCTGCCACCCCGCCCCGTTCCCCGGGCGTGAGGCCTTCGTTTCACAGCCATCAGCCAACCACCCGCCCATGTGGGTCCAGGCCCTGCTGGTGCTGGGAACCGGCCCATGAAATGAATGAACGAATGAATGGGCGAGCCCAGTGTGGAATTTCCCCGGGGGAGACAGGGACCCCAGGCGCAGAACCTTAAAGTGCTGGGCCAGCAGGGCTTGGGCTGAGAGCTCGTGTGGTCCAGGGTCAGGAGAAGGAGGGGAAAGGAGGGCTGAGAGCGAGTCCCCAACTTAGATCTGAAGCGCCATCCGGTGCAGTACAAGAAGGCAGGGGATGGACCCTGGAACAGTTCATCACCAATTTCAGATAAAATACAAGTGGTCCAGCAGCCACTCCCTTCCCCCACCACCTTAGAAAGGATTCTCTCGCCAGCGCGCACTGCCCACTGCCAACAGAAAGCAGATTCTACTCTGGACAAGAGAAAGCGGAGATGCAGGGGAGAAGGGGAGAGGCCACTTCTGGATGGACGGCCTGCACCCCCACGAAGAGTCAGCTTCCCAGGAAGCCCTGCCCCAGGAGGCCAAGGTGGCATCTCACAAAAATACCCCCTCCCCTGTCAGCCTGGGGCAGTCTAGCCAGCCCTCAGAACAAGGAATTTACAGTGCCTGGCACTCAATCAACGCTGACAATTCTTACTATGTATTTACTAAACGGTAAAAAAAAGTGGAAGTCGCGTCCAACTCTTTGTGACTCCATGGAGTATACAGTCAGTCCATGGATTTCTCCAGGCCAGAATACTGGAGTGGGTAGCCTTCCCCTTCTCAAGGGGATCTTCCCAACCCAGGTCGAACCCAGGTCTCCCGCACTGCAGGCGGATTATTTACCAACTGAGCTATCAGGAAAACATCTTTGGAAAACAGAAATGCAAGCACATTTGATCAATGTACGGATCCTGATTACTCAGGTTCCTCTGATTTCCATCCTTTTAGAAATAACACTTAATTTTGAAGCCATCAGACATATAGGGCTGCACCTCCGGAGCCGGATACTCTGGTGCCCTGACTCGGAGCCAGGCTGCAGACATTTGAGTCCCGTGGCGGCCCAAGTGCGTCTCCGGGGTGGTGCTGAGTCACCGTGCAGGCTGCAGGCAGCCTCTCTCCATCTGCCAGGTCACTGCTGGGTTTCTGGGGCTCAGACGGTGTGTAGTCAGTTCAGGGTTCACTAACCTGCACCTAATAGATCTTTTTCCATCCCAGCCCTACCCAAAAGGACATGAGGCAGGGAGCAACCCTCGGCAGAGTGCCTAGTAATGACGCACTGTCAGTGTTGGTTGTTAGTGGCATTACTGTTTTTCGTTACCTTTATGATCACAGCACAAACTCACTAAAGGTGCTTTATCTTTTCCCAGGAACATTAGTGAGGTCTGTTCAGGCATATGATACAAGAGTGGACTGATGTGAAATAACACAGACAGAAGACCAATATTATATGATAGTACTTCTGTGGAATCTAAAACAAATTATACAAATGAACTTATTTACAAAGCGGAAATAGACTCACAGACATAGCAAACAAACTTACGGTTACCAAAGGGAATAGCAGGGTAGGGTGAAAATGTTAGTCGTTCAGTTATGTCTGACTTTTTGTGACCCCCATGGACTGTAGCCCACCAGGCTCCTCAGTCCATGGAACTTTCCAGGCAAGAATACTGGAGTGGGTAGCTATCCCCTTCTCCAGGGCATCTTCCAATCCAGGATTGAACCCGGGTCTCCTACCTTTACCATCTGAGCCACCAGGGAAGCCCTATTGGGGTGGGCTAGGGGAGACAAATTAGGAGTTTGGAGCTGACATATACACATTACCATATATAAATCAGGCAAACAACAAGGACCTATTGTATAGCACAAGGAACTACACTCAATATCTTGTAATAACCTACAGTGGAAAAGAATTGGAAACAAAAAATACATACGTATACATATATATACACACACACATACATATGTGTGTATATATACTTTGCTATACACATGAAGCTATTAATAACCCAACACTGTAAATCAACTATACTTCAATTAAAAAAATTCCACACACAAAAAAGAATGGACTGATGGAGGTCAGGAAGAGGATGGGCTATTAACCTGTCCCTTCTTCCATGAGCTGCTTAAAGACTCATCTGATTAATCTTCATGTTCCAGCAGCTCCTGGGACTTGGCACCCAGTAATTGAGCAAGAATAGGCATACTGTATGTTTTGCAGTTTTCCAAAGATGATTTGGGGAAATTGAATCAGCCCATCGTCATTCCACCAATCAGGACTTAGCTCTCTGACTGTGCATTTTGATACAAAAATAGGGCCTTTGACTTCCCTTCCTCCACCCAACTTAAAAAGTAGAGTTATGAGTTTGAACTTTCAAAAGACAATTAACACTCTTTATAATAACTGTCACTTCTAAACCAAAAACTGAGCAGCATGGATTCTGGCCCTTAAGTCATCTTGGTGTACCAGAGGAGGCCCAGGTAGATGGGAGACGTACTGAGCAGGCACCACAGCCCCGACCTTGTGTGGCCCCCGAGGCTGAGACCCTCGGAAAGACAGTGCCAGCTCGGGATGCCAGAGGAGTTTCACCGTTCTATGCGGATGCTCTCATGTACGTCTCTCTCGGTCCTCGGGGCCTCCTGGGGGTAATCATTTTGCCATTAGCAACCGGGACCCGCAACAGCTTGGCTTCACCCCACGGTTCAAGTGTTACCTCCTGTGGCTTTCCCAGAGATCTCTCCTGCAGTCAGGCCTCTGTCTTTGCAGAAGCTGGTACCTGCGCTGGCAATGTCCCCTCCCAATCTTCCTCCTTCCGGGCTAGCAATGTGACACTCCCCTCTTCTCCTCCCCCTCTGAAAAAGATCCCCACTCTCCCTATGTGTGTTCTAAAACACAGAGAGCTATGTTTTAGCTCAACACATCGTAGTCATTCGTTCATTCAAAGAAAGAGCACAGGTTAAGGGATTAGAACCACATCAAGCAAGAGATAAGTGCTCTAAACGCGTTAACTGGTTAACACCATTCATTTATGCACTCATTCATTCATCCACTCAACATTGTTATAGTGTCTTAGGCTCTGTGCTGCTCCCTGAGGCCGCAGCCGTGAACAGGACAGAGCGGAGTCCCTGACCACCCCGCCCCGCGCCCAGCCAAGTTCCCACCTTCACGGGTCGAGGTGACTGGACGGCGGGGGCGCCGCCTAGCGCTGGAACTACGAGTCCCAGAAGGCGTCGCGGTGGGGGCCGCCGGGGTCGCATGCGCGCATGCGAGACGTCATGACGTAGGCGCCGCGAGAGGCGCCAGTGGCCGCGCCGGGAGGGCGCGCGACGTCCTGACGTAGACGGTGCGCGAGGCGTGGCCGCGGCGGGCGGGGCGTGGACGGCGGGCGGCGGCCTTTAGGGCGGAGCCGGCTCCCGCTCTCCCTCAGTCGGCCGCGGGTAGCGGACGATCGGCCCGCGCCGCCCGTTTCTCTCGCGCGCCGGCTCGCTCGCTCGCTCTCTCGCCGAGTCACGGCCGCCTCCTCAGCGCTGCGCGCGGGTCCCGAGCGCGGCGCCATGTCGGAGTCCGGGGGCGGCGGCGAGGACGGCTCGGCCGGCCTGGAGGTGTCGGCGGTGCAGAACGTGGCCGACGTGTCGGTGCTGCAGAAGCACCTGCGCAAGCTGGTGCCGCTGCTGCTGGAGGATGGCGGCGAGGCCCCGGCCGCGCTCGAGGCTGCGCTGGAGGAGAAGAGCGCCCTGGAGCAGATGCGCAAGTTCCTCTCGGACCCGCAGGTGCACACGGTCCTGGTGGAGCGCTCCACGCTCAAAGGTGCGGGGCCCGGGGCTGCGGCGGGGGCGCCCCCCCGGGGACGGAGACCCGCGGGGACAATGGGCTCGCTTTGTCTGCTCGGCCTCTCAAGATGGCCGAGTTGGGTGGAGACCGGCGTCTCCCGGGCTGGGCGCGGGCGGAGGCTGCATCCCGGCCTCCGCTGTCACATGAGCTCTTCGGTTTCGGTTTGTGTCCAGGCCGCGCCGGCCTCGGGAGGGATCCCGGACGGACGGCCTGGATTGTGGCCGCTTCGGTCGCCCGGATGTAGGGGGAGGGTCCGGCGGCCCACCTCCCGCCCCGTTCCGAGGCCAGGGCAGGGACCTTGGCAGCTCTGCCCCGCGGGGCTTCCCCTGTGCTGGGCTGGACAGCGCACGCAGCTCGGGCTTTTGGACCTCACGCTGTCCCCTGCCGAGGCGGGATGTATCACCCCCTCCCCCGCTTCAAACTCGAGAAAACTTGAGGCCCAGCTGAAACGACTGATCCAAGGTCACACCAGCTAATCCTCCTGAGACTGGGCCCAGCATCTCAGTTTCCAGTCTGCTTGTTTTCATTCAGACATACCTTGGTATTTGCGGAGTGCTCCCTGGTGGCTCAGACGGTAAAGCATCTGCCCGCAATGCGGGAGACCCGGGTTCGATCCCTGGGTGGGGACGATCCCCTGGAGAAGGGAATGGCAACCCATTCCAGTATTGCCTGGGAAAGCCCATAGGGTCACAAAGAGTCGGATACGACTGAGCGACTTCAGTTTCTTTTAAGATGATCCTAACGATGACCCAGCGGTCTTTGAATCTATTGGGTTGGTCAGAAAGTTCCTTCGGGTTTTCCTCCTAACATCTTATGGATGTTGAGCACGTTTTACCATCTTCAAAGCAGAGGGATTCGGGTTAGGCGCCGTGCTTGCTTTGGCAGCAGGTATACTGAAACAGGTTAGGCACCCAGTGAAGGGAGGGGGCCAAAGGTTTGCATATTCCAGCGGTTTCCTCCAGTAGTGACCTCCCTAAAGAAGGGCTGGACTCCTCTTGAGAGGAGAGCTAGCCTTCGACGAGGATTTCCCCTGGATGCTTTGACACCATCTGTAGCCAGTGGCCCGCGTGTCTTGACAGTTCAGTATGGGTGTGGCCGGGTGCATCCAGGAACCAAGAGGATGAGGACCAGGTAAATTCTAGCTTAGGACCGAGGATGGGGCATTGTCTGGAAGTGTTGGGGGTTAAGCTTGTAATCTCAAAAAGCTGTGCTGTCTGCTTCGTGGTCCTGTTCCCTGCCCCCTCCCCCCATACTTATATTTGTTTCAGATAATTTGTTTCTTTCAAAGACTTTCCTTATTCAGTAGATGCTTCATTGTAGCATTGGTCTCTGCAGGAGGGTCAGCGAGGGGGAAGGAGAATTTTTCTTAGATCCACAGAGAATGTTAAAAGCTAGTAAACCATCCAGGCATATTTTATGTTATATGAATATTAACGTTGTTTAGGGTTTTCTTTTATGTTTGGGATTGTCTTCCCACTTGGAAACCACCAGTGTTTGAAAAACTTTTTTTGAACTCATTTCCTTTTTTTTTTCTTTTATAAAGTATATGGTTGCAATAGAAAATTAAACAGATAATTAAAATCACCTGGAATCCTTCGACCTAGATATGACCACAGTCAGCCTTTTGGTGTCTGTGGTGGTTTTTCAGTGAACATACATTGTTTTGTTAAAATACATTTTAATCTGCATTGTTACTGTATTTTGAGTGGCTTGACCTTGGCTAATTCTTGATCATATTTTCATTGCACTGTGTGTGTTTTGAAATCAGTGATATCTACGTTAGGTCTCACTTTCTTTTTACGGACAATAAACTGTAAGTTTTGTTCTTTGCTTCTAGGGTTCTCTAGTGGTTCACTTGACTCAACATCCTAGGATCGAACTTTGCTCAAATGATTGGGGGCTAACCCTGTTTCTGTTGAGTGCTTTCTGGTACAAATCGCCTCTGTTTTCTTGATGGTCCATTTTCTGCTTTCAGGATCCAGGCATCCGAATCTTGGCTCCATAATGACTTGCACTTTTGAACATTGACTAAGGAATGAGACTGTCTAAAATTGAAATCCTACCTCATTCATGTATTTATAAAAGTTCCATAAGTATCTCTAGTAATTCAATTGGTCTGTAACTTATTTTTCACTTATAGAAATCTGAGGAAAACTTATGTGGTCCCGTAAGTCTAATTAGCATCCTGGCTGCGCTGGCATAATTTAGCCACAAGCGTAGGCCCAGGTCACTTAGTAGGAGGACTATCTGTCTTCCAGGTGGTTTTTTTGAGTTAGTGTTGCCATTTGCTCCTTTAAACAAATATGAACATCCAGTAGTTATTTACAGTGAAAAAGTAGGCTTCCATTATAATATTGAGAACAAATCTGAGTGGTTTAAACCGAATAAAGCCCTCCACCAACAATGAAGTCATATCATTTATTCAATGAATTTATTTACTTTTACTTTATCTTCCCCTCACTTCCCCCCTTTTCTTGTGGAAAGAATTTTCCAAACACATAATTGAATATAGAACCATTTTTTATATTGAAGATCGGTCTATTTCTGTCTCTCTTTTTTTTTTTAACTGCCGCCTCTAGCTTTAAACTTTTTTGGTAAAGTACAGCAGTGTAGAATAAAGGTTGTGAATTTAGCAGTTTATTTGGGGGGCTGCCCTGTGCAGCTTGCAGGATCTTAGTTCCCCAGTCAGGATTGAGCCCAGGCCCCCTGCAGTTAGGGCGCTGAGTCCTAACCACTGGACCACCAGGGAAGTGCCTAATAAAATTTTATTTTGATAGCGGAGAGTTGGTAGGAAAGGGAAGGTTAAACTGTGGCTCCTTGATATAAAAAGAGAAATCTCCCACCTGTAATTCCTGGCCTGTGGAAAAGTGTTTTCCTCATAGTGTACTTTTTGAAAGTATGACCAGGTAGGTGATCATTACAAGATGGGCATTTTACGATGGCAGTGACATTTCTGTAGCGTTTTTTACCTGACATGCATTTTTGTTTGAGTTCCATCTCCAGGAGAGGTTGGGTGGTGAAGGTGGGGAAGGTGTGCATGATCTGGGGTGCAGGTGCTGTGGGGTTCTAGTTTTATTGTGTTCCACTCAGATGTCTTATCCTCGGATGAGACTGAAAATAGTGGCTGCCTTTAGTCCATACTCAGCCTAAACTTGGAATTTTAGTTTGTTCTGACAGACGTTGTTGAGGGGGTTTCGCCTCCACTCCGCTGGTGCAGAGCTGGCCAGCGCCCGGAGTTTGAAAAGGAAGCTCGTGGTTTTTACAGGACTCGCCCCGCTGGAGACGTAGTGGTGTAGAAAGATGTGTGGGGAATATTTTTGTGGAGTTTGAATCATTATTTTTCCGAAGGCTTAATTTCCCTAAAAGATGAAGAAATAGATTGAGGAGTAAAATGTATTCCTTTCTGGCCTTTGCTTAGACCCCAGAATGGTTAATAATATGATTAAGAAATTAACAGGAACCGTTTCCTGTGACTCCGCACTGTCTCGGCGCGCTGGCCAGGAGTCCCTCGACCTGGACCTTACTGTCCTGCGCTGTAGGCACCCCCCGCCCCGGGAGGTCACAGCGGTCTGCAGCAGGTGAGTTTGGACGTGCAGTGCTTCATAGCGAGTGGAATTCATGGACAGGAAAGGAAAAACAGTCGTCACTACTTTTTGAGAGCTAAAAACAAATGGAAATTGCGTCGCTTGGCATTGCAAAGTATCTGGCTGGAAGCAGCGGGAGAGAGGTAGCCCAGCCCACTCCATCACGAGTAAGGAAACCGAAACTGCGGGCTTTTAAGACCGAGTTAGGAAAAGGATGCTTTTAAGGAGGGTTCTGAAACCTAAAACTAATTTATCTGTTCAGTTCCTTGGTATCCATTAAAAAGGGGTGTTCGTCCTTATTTACTTCATAGCGGTTCTTTTGACTTAGTATGAGCCTTAAAAAGCATTCGCTCTCTTAGGCATTACTGACTTATTCGTTTTTCTGGACGTGTCAAAATGAGTCCCCGACTTACTTAGCTAATGTACAAGGGGAACGTGGGGTTTAACCCTCCTTTCATATTCCCACTGGTGTTATGAGTGAAAAGGCTCAGGACTCTCCCCGAGAGTGTCACAGCCTCTGAAGGAGGGCCGAGGATGGACGTGGGGATGACTGGAGAAAGTCCCAGGGATGTGAAAGGAAAGAGATGGAGTGACCACTGGAGAAGAAGTGGAGGGTGTATGTGGTCACCATCGACCCAAATAATGTGCTATTAGCAGTACGCTGGGATTTTAAAAGGAAAAGAAGAGAAAAAGTAAAGAGAACCAGGAACATGTAACAAGTAATTTGGCCAAAGAAAATGAGCGGCCTCGTTTGCTTGGTTGCGAAGAGGCTCGCCCTGTGGCTGGAGGGAGGGGACAGTGGGCGCGGGAGTGACCACAGGCAGGCCAGCCTCACCTGGCCTCTTCACCAGACTGCAGACACGCACCCGCTCCACCTGGGAGAGGTGGTATGAGTCCTAAAGGAAGTGAACGTGTATCTGTTTGTATTTCATTCAGCGAGGGCTGTTGCTCACCTAATTCACAGTGTAATGATATAAATCATTTGCGGTTTGAGATACAGTCATCTTTCAATAGAAGTATGCGCAGAGTAGTGCTTAAAGACATTTCGAACATCTCTGGAAGTTTTGATAGACTCTCAGAAGTCTTATCAGAGAGATGTCCACAGGCCGCTGTAATGTGTATCGGGGTGGCTGGCAGCGGAGGAATTCGAGAGGCAGGCGTAGCACTGGGCTGGGACTTCAGTTCAGTGCGTGTTAACAGGCAGCCCAGTCTCAGTCTGTTGTGTATTCACCAGGAACTGTAGCATCGTTAGCAAACTGGCTCAGACTTTACGGAAAGTGGCATATTACCTGATAAACCATGCAGACTGTGTTTGTGTGTGTCTTTAATACTTGCAGGATTGATAGTCTGTTAGGAGTCAACTAATAAGTGTCTTTCTCTCCTCCAAACAAATTTTCTTTTAATGTTTCTGCAGAAGTAAAATTACTGTTCTTTGGAATATGTAATAATTTATGAAGAGGCAGAAAAGTTTAAATTGTTTGGCCATTTACAAAACAAGGTCCTGAGTTCTCCGCAATGGGACTCAGACCCACTCAGGCTTCGTGCGGTCCTTGTGTTTATGTGGACCAGGATTAAAAAGCCTAATTCAAAATGTGATCTTCAGCTGATTAATGACCACTTCCAGCAGTCACTGTCATCAGAGGCAGTTTTACGGAGCCGTGGAGGGCAGCTAATTGCACACCCTTGTCTGAGGGTGATGTCATGGGGCGTGCCTCCTGCTGCAATGCAGTGTGATTCCAGGGTGGGCTGGGCGGGCCCTACACAGCCGTCCTGAGAAGGAGACAGAGCCGGAGCCGGCCGGCCGTGACTCATTGCCTGGCCTCCTGCCCGCCTCCTTTAACCCCGTTTGCATTAGGACATGCGGGCAATGTGCTTAGATGCTGTTCCCAGTCGGCATGTTTGATTTCATTTATATAGAGGATGATGCTTTGTCCGGGAGGAAGAAATTATTCAAAGTTATTACTGTATTTTTTAATTATGTCAGTAATTTCCTTTGGTAATTATTTTCTGTTTATTGTTGGAGTGTTATTTTAATATGTATTTTATGTAACCCATAGAAGAACATTACTAAAAGTTCCAAAAATTGAGGAAAAAATTGTTACATAATCCCACCACCCTGACAGCTGCTTTAGTTTGGGAGTGTTCCTTATATTCTTTGTGCTCGTGTGTTACAGACTGAAGTTACATATTTGGTTGGTTTCAGGCAGTATGATTTATCTTATCTGTTGGTATGTCCACATTTCAGTAGTTAGAAAACTCCATTGGTTTGGGGTTTTTTTGAGGTAGTTGGTAATGTTTAAAAAACAGCTAGGAAGTCCTGGCACACTAGAGTGTCCTGCCGCTCACTCCTCCTTCCTGGAGATACAGCAAAAACAACATTTTGGAAGAGTTATTGTCTTCTTGATTAATATACCAATATTTTCTGTGCTTTTAGTGTGAATTTTGTATTTGTGTCATCTTAAAGCTAAAGAAGCAAGCTGCTTTTGCTCATAGACCACCTAGTTTAGTACCCAGCCCCTTTCTGAAGCTGCTTTTACATTTTACAGATTTGAAACTGAGGGGAAGAAAAATGACTTTCCCAAGATCATTTAGTTAAGTCTGCTGCCTTTGCTATCACACCATGACTTAGAAGTAAAGGCAAATCACATGTACCAAGTTAGATTAATTCTTCCGTATTTACTTTTCCTAATGTAGTTATTGCATGTAGTATGTCGTTGCAGAGATAACTCAACTAGTGGGTGTATGCATCTAGTTGATCAGTGCTACGTCTAGAGGTTTGGATTACTTCACCTTTTTATAGTTTTTTATATTTTTTTTCGATTTTGAGCTTTAGCTCTCCAGAAATTTCATTCTCATTGATCTTGAGTTGTCATAGTTTTACATTCCAGTACGCTTTTTGAAATTCCTGCTGCATTCGTAGGTTGGCCTCGGAGCAGGCCCTGAAAGTGAGAGCCCTGAGAGCAGAGGGGAAGCCAGGTGAACGCCCCCTTGTGGCCCTGGGGGCGTTTCTTGGTAGCAGTTTTCTTGATGGAGGGGGGAGGGCAGGCTGTTGACCCGTGAGGACCCCAGGTTTGGAATCAGACCTCTGCATTGTCCCTTTGTCCCTTTCTAGTCACGTGTCTGTAGGCAGTTTACTTACATGCTTTGCTTGGAAAATAAGGATAACAGTAGTCATGCCACCCCCGCAGGGTTGTGAGGGTTAAATGTGTGATACATTTGACCTGTATTGCCTGTCACATAGAGGGTGCCGAGTAGACAGCTGAGCAGAATACCCGGGGTGGCCTGCGTGTCAGGAGCGCCGGGATGGGACCGAGCGCTGGGATGGGGTGGGGGTCGGGGCTGGCCTGCGTGTCAGGAGCGCTGGGATGGGACCGAGCGCTGGGATGGGGTGGGGGGAACCTGGCCTTGGTGCGTGGACACAGCCGGCACCGCCTAAGGCCAGGCCTGCTCCGGGCATCCGAGCAGGCAGTCCTTCAACTGCCCAGGCACGCCAGCGCGCCCCTATTTACAAACAAGGAAGCAGAGAGGCCAGGAAGTTAAGAACCTTGCCTGGGATCACACAGCAAATAAGCGCCTGGATCTGTCGGCAGTCAGAAAAAAACGGGTGGAAGGGAAAATTAGGTCAAGCCACGTCACACGGGGTGTAAGTGCCAGGTTGGGGATGGGGTGAGGCTCATCAGGCTCTGAGGAGTTTATGAATTCAATTAAAAATTGAAATATTGACTTGAATTTGATATAATGTCTACTATGATTTGCAGAGGATGTCGGTGATGAAGGAGAAGAAGAAAAAGAATTTATTTCCTATAACATCAACATAGACATTCACTACGGAGTTAAGTCCAATAGGTGAGTAGTATGAATATACCATTATTTTGGACTATAAAACTTGTGAGAATTAAATATAAATCCTAATCAAGTCAGAGTTAGCAAGAAAACACTCGGAAGATTTCTACTCTTTAATTCAGTTTCTTGTCTTTGATTTTATCTACTGAAATTAAGAGGATTTCCAAGTCAGTATAAAGTTAAAGTATTTTAATTGCCATGTCAGGGCATTAGCCCTTGAGCCACAGTGTATTAATACTTAACATGTTTAATAATGCTCTGAGATTATATCTGAGTTTTCATTATTATAAGTAAGTAGCACACATTCATAGGTACAGGTCTGATTCTTGTTAGGATAAATCCCTAAAGATAGCACTACTGGTTTAGATACAGCATTAGAGTCTTGAACACCCTTTGCCCAATTTCCCACCTTTTAAAAAGATGGTGCCAATTTTTATGCTAGTAGACTTACTGAAATTCAAATACATAAATGTTTATTTTGCACTGGCTTTTTAAAACTTTTTATTTTGAATAATTTCAAGCTTACCAGAGTTGCCTGGACAGCGTATGGCCCCTCCCAGATATCAGTTAACCTTTCCCATGCCTGCATTATCATTTTTCCCCTGAGCCATCTGAGTTAGTTATCCATAGGCTGCCCCTCTGTCCCTAAACATTCTGCAGCCGTTTCTTAAGAACAGCCACATCGTTGCTCACTGCCTCAGTACAATTTTCGAATTGCCGAAATTTTAAAACAATTTACTCTAGGTACAATGCATACTCATATTTTCTCAGTACTTCCCCTTTGAGTATTTCTCCCATGATCCAGAATCCAGCTCCGTGTCTTTGATGACACTGGTGTCTTTGCTGAGCGCAGACAATAGTTTGATGGAGCGCCCTTGCCCTGGATCTGTCTGTTGCTTCTCCGTGCTTACATTCAAGTTGTACATTTTCGGCAGGAATACTGTTGTGACTGTGTTCCTTCTCAGCATGTCGCAGCAGGAGCTTCATGGACTTTTTAGAATAATAGGAAGTATTGTGTCTAGAGTCCATATACATAACATGAGAACTGGAAAATTCAGATATTGCTTCCCTTGAAGCTGTTGGTTCAGCCACCTTTGAGCACCTGTGTTATGTGCAAGATAACAGCAGTGGGTGTGCAAAGGAGTAAAACCTAAGTCCTGTTCCCCAGAAGTTCACGGTCTTTGGGGAGGAAGAGTGGCAGATACACAGCTAGCTGTATGACTTGGCAAAGTCTTAGCGGCGCAGAACGCCGTGGAGCCACAGGACCGAGGAGGCTGCTGCTGCTTGGGGAGGTCCCATAGAAGAAGGGATGCTGGGCTGGGTTTTGAAGGTTAACTTGGAATTTCAGCAGTTGACTATAGGCTTCTTAAGCAACTGCAGGGAAACACATGCTGTTTGGAGAAGAGGTCATGTAGTTTAAAGGGTGTCTCAAGTCGGGTATGGGGTGCCTAGCGGGAGATGAAACTAGAAGAGTTGGTTTAGGCCAGGTGTAAGGGCCTGGAATGTTCCCTCATCACTTTAACCTGCAGGTGACTTTTGTTGTGGTCAACCTGATATGTGATTTAATGTCATAAATGAATGGGACGGATTATAATGAGATCAGATTTAAATTCTTCAGAGCTTGTAACTTGCAGTTGTTAGGGAGGTTTGTTTTCATGAGGGCAAGATTATGAATTCAACCTCCATATAAGACAAATTAACTTGGCCTGGTTTCATGATCATGTGTTATAACCTTAACCTTGATTCCATAGTTCTCACATAAGTGAATAAAGAAAGAGAAGCAGTGTATTTCACTATTAGAAAAGCAACAATTTATTCTTAATATGATTTTGAAATTAAAACATTCAAATGAATTTTTAATTTATGTGCACCACAAAGAAGTCTGTAGTCATTGAGACTGATGAGGAATGAGACTATTTGTTCTAATGTTTTCTTTTCCTTTCTTTCAGCTTGGCGTTCATTAAACGAACTCCAGTGATTGATGCAGATAAGCCAGTTTCTTCCCAGCTCCGAGTCCTCACGCTCAGTGAAGACTCGCCATATGAAACCTTGCACTCTTTCATCAGCAATGCAGTGGCTCCTTTTTTTAAGTCCTATATCAGAGAGTCTGGCAAGGCAGACAGGTAAAAACCAGTTTTCCTTCGTTAGTTTGAATGTCGTATTTTCCTTAATGTTTATAACACCACGGAGAGAATGATGCAGTATTCAGAAACTGGGAGGATAAAGCTAGTAAACTCAGAGGATATGAATCGGCATTGACATTTGACAGACCTGAAGTAATAGAATCTCTTTGGAGACGATAGCGCACCAGGAGGTGAGATGTTTCTGTCTTTTCAGGGACGGCGATAAAATGGCCCCTTCGGTGGAGAAAAAGATCGCGGAGCTTGAGATGGGCCTCCTGCACCTGCAGCAGAACATTGAGATCCCAGAGATCAGCCTGCCCGTCCACCCGGCCATCACGAACGTTGCCAAGCAGTGTCATGAGCGCGGGGAGAAGCCCAAAGTCACAGACTTCGGAGATAAGGTTGAAGACCCGACCTTCCTCAATCAGTTACAGTCTGGGGTTAACCGCTGGATCCGAGAAATCCAAAAGGTAAGTGCGCCGTGCTGGAAGCGTCATGTAAGATGCTTTCCTCTTTAAAGTCTGTGAGAAAGCCAGTGCACATTCTTGTCGAGGAGGTGAATTCTGTGATCCTGTTGGCTCTCCCTCCCGCTGGTCCTGGGAGTGCTTGGTGGAGGACTAATGTCGCCGCATGCAGCGGTCGGGGTACCGTGTGACGTGGTTAAATACCGTCCCTGAGACAGCCTTAATCTCAGCGGTCTCAGTCCTTGGATTCCAAACTGAACCAGCTGTGTACAAGGACGGAAGTCTACTTGAAGTATTGACCCTACATTTTAATGTACATATTTAGTTAATGACCCTTTTTCTACCTTTGTTTAAATGCTGAGCGCTCTTGAACGTCATTTTGTATTTAAGGTGACCAAACTTGATCGAGATCCAGCCTCAGGAACTGCCTTACAGGAGATCAGTTTTTGGCTGAACTTGGAACGTGCGCTGTACCGCATCCAGGAAAAACGAGAGAGCCCAGAAGTTCTCCTGACTCTGGACATCTTGAAACACGGCAAGAGATTCCATGCCACCGTCAGCTTTGACACTGACACAGGTAAAGACTCAAGCTTGGAGCTCGGAGGCTGATGGAGTGAGCTCTCAACCTGGGTTTTGTGGTGAAAAGTAATAGATGCACTGTCTCCCCTGACTGCTCACTCCTTTGCATCTTATCTCATCCTTCCCCAGCTCTAGGCGATGGGAATGATCTTCCCAGCTACCTCCCTTTCCCTTTAGGGCTTTCGAGCTGGTGAGCCAGTTTCTAGGCCTGAGTGTAGGCAGCCCCAGGGGCTCCCCTCGGTGTCCCAGTTACTTGTTTCCCTGAACAGGCTGCGATTCTTCCCGTGTAAAGTTATGCATGCTTTTGACAGTCCAGGCAGGAACAGGGTTTATGTTAAGCAGAAGTTCTTTGCCCACAGGGCTGCGGAAGGGAAGGAGAGCTGGTCAGTACTTTCTCTTCTGCTATTCACCTGCCCCTCCTCCCATTCTCTGCCCTTGTCCCTGTTCCAAACAGTTGTCACGATAAAGGTAGTTTCTGAATGGGCAGCAGGGTACACATTGAATGAGCATGTACCGGGCGCTCAGATGTGGAGTGCCAGACGTGGCCAGACCTCGCTCTTCACCAGAGACATGTTAGAACCAGTCATCGGGACAGTAGTCGTCGTCATGTTCTTTTCCTGCCCCTCCGAAAAGGTTGTGTCCACATTTTAAATGTCAGAGGAAACCTTTTCAGTTCCTTAGACCACATTTCATATACTCACTAAGATATAGACATTCACTAGTACTGAAATGTATACTTTGAATTTTTTTTAATGTCTCTAAAACCTTTATTTCTTTCCTGATATATTTCTTTTTAAAAATCTTATGCCAAAGGAAGTTTAAAAAAAAAAGTCTAGGACCCAGGTTTTCCCGTGATCCATGTCTACAATACACCCCCCCTAACTTGAGCTATGTGTATAAAATTTAAATTTCAGTGTTCTTAATGCTGATAAAATTCAAGCTTTACAAAACTAATGTGGTATTACTAGAATGCTTAGATAGTATAGACACCAAACAAAGATGACATCTCTGGGACTACCACTCAGCCTTTGACTATGCATGAACTGACTGACACTCTTTAAAAGCAAAATTGAGACCACACTAGGATCACCTGTTAATAACATTGTTTTTTTCAAACAGCACAGTTTCTGTGTTTACTAAATATTTTGCAGCATCAAAATGTTCCATTGTGAGGATGTATTCTAGTTTACCTAACTCGTATTGGGTTCGCCAAAAAGTTCATTTGGGTTTTTCCATAACATGTTAAGGAACAAACTTTTTGGCCAACCCAGTATTTAAACCTAGAAGGAATACTCTTTTACTTTTTTAAAAAAAACTGAGGTGTAACTGACACATAACGTTGCATCCTGTAGTTGTCTCGCTTCATGTGAAAGCTATGAAACTGTTGAAACTTCCTGTGAAAAGTATATAACTGTGTCTCTGTTAATCTAGGTCTGAAACAGGCTTTGGAAACTGTGAACGACTACAACCCCCTGATGAAAGATTTCCCTCTGAATGACTTGCTGTCCGCCACCGAGCTGGACAAAATAAGGCAGGCACTCGTTGCGATTTTCACCCACTTGAGAAAGATCCGGAACACGAAGTATCCCATTCAGAGGGCACTGCGCTTGGTGGAGGCGATCTCAAGAGACCTGAGTTCTCAGTTGCTCAAAGTGTTAGGCACTAGAAAACTGATGCATGTTGCCTACGAAGAATTTGAAAAAGTAAGTTGTGATATATCAGGAAGCCAACTTTAGGGCATTTTGATGAAAATGTGCTTTAATAATAAGCTTCCCCTCTTAAATCATATCCCAGGTTATGGTCGCGTGCTTTGAAGTTTTTCAGACTTGGGATGATGAGTACGAGAAGCTCCAGGTGTTACTGAGAGACATTGTCAAAAGGAAGAGGGAGGAAAACCTGAAGATGGTGTGGCGCATCAACCCCGCTCACAGGAAGCTCCAGGCCCGCCTGGACCAGATGCGGAAGTTCCGGCGTCAGCACGAGCAGCTGAGGGCCGTCATCGTCAGGGTCCTGCGGCCGCAGGTGTGGCTCACGGTCTGAAACTTCACGCCTGCCTGGCTTGAGTGGCGCTTGCTCGCTCGCTCGCTCTTTTTTTTTTACAGTCGCCTGCTTGTTTCTCTTTTACACTGAGGTACTTCTCTAGCTCCATTTTCCTCTGTCACAGTCAGCTTGAAGATCTGCTGGTTCTGAATCATAGTGTTTGCGTTCCAAGCTTTAACGTTCTCCATGCATTCATTCCTGTCCCCAAACTGCATGGACCCTAGAGCCAGACCTCGTGGGTTTACATCCTAATTCAGCTGTTGGCCTGGCCATGTGACTGGCTCACTGTTCTGCTCTTCCTCAGACTCCTTATCTGTAAAACGTGGATAATAATTGCGTTTGGCTCGGATTTATTGAAACAATTAAATGACTCCTTTTCTTTCTTCATGCTTTTTTTTCCTCGCTTCTCAATTCACCACTTTTCTTGAGCACTGCTTTTCTCCCTTTAAACAGTCCAGTCCAGAAATAGCAGGTGGATTGATACATGTATAGGTAGACAAATTGGTAAACAGATAGATGTGTGATAAGGCCAGTGTATAGCCAGTGTTAATTGGTTGGTGTTAATCATAGGCTCTCGGTGGGGTCTTTCCTGTGTGTGTGTAGGATTCTTTCAGCCTTCCTGTAGTCTGAGAATTCTGTAGTGTTAGTTGGGGTGGGCGATCCGGTCTAGAAACCCTGCCATCTGGGATCATTCTCTGATGAGGAGCGCCTGCCACCCAGGGTGGGGCGGGTTGGTAACAGTGCTCGCTGTCTCCTGGCCTACCAGTCCTGATCCGTGTCTGCACGTCTGCACAGGTTGGTTTTACGTGTTAGCCCTTTACCGTGTCCGTGAGAGACCTGGGATGGGGACTGATTTGTCCTGGCTTAGGATGTCTCAGCCCTTCGTGCCGTGTCCTTCTCAGATAGCGCTGTTTTAAAACATCACTGTCTACTTTCCATTTGTAAACAAGGTGTATTACTGCCTTTTTGTTCGTAAAGTGTGTGATAAACTCGTGTGCAGGCATGCATTCTCAGGATGTTCTTATTGGAGGATTAGTCTGTTCACATTTAACAGTTATTGATAAGTTTGGATTCAGAGCTGCTGTTTGCTAGAGATTTAATAGCTGTATTTCTTTGAATTTTCTTTGTTAGTATTTCCTCTAGAGATTACTATCAGTTTCTAATTTATCATGATATACTCAGTACTGACTGAACCTCGTAATCAATATAGATCTCTTTGCTCCTGCTTGTCAAGTTTACAAGAGAAATAATGCTATTCTTACAATGCATATGTGTCACGTATATATTATGTGGTATTACTATTACATATGTTATAAACCCAGCACTACAGTGTTACAAGTTAAGCAGTCACATATTTCTTAGAAAAAATCAGCAGGTGAAAAGAAAAATAATGACATCATCTTCTACATTTGTCCCCGATTTATATTTTCCAGTTCTCTTCATTTCTTTCTGTGACCTAAGTTATCTCTGCCGTCTTCTCTCTGTAGCCTGAAGAAATGCTTTGCCATTTCTTGTCCCATAGGTTTGCTGGCAACACTCTCACATGATTCGAAGGATCGTTTCACTGATTATAGAACTGCTGGTTGCCAGCAAGTTGTAAATCTGTCCAGACTTCATTCTTGCAGGGCTCCCCAGGGTCTCCTGTGTGTATATGTCATTTACTCTGTTGGCCCTTGTCTGACTGTCTTTTCCAGAATCCCCCCTTTATTTGTTTTCTAAATTTTATGTGCTAGGTCTTGCTTGCTGCATGGGCTTTTGTCTAGTTGCGGCGAGGGGGGCGACTCTCTGTAGCCGCGTGTGGGCTTTTCTCATGGCGGTGGCTCCCCTTGTTGGGGAGCACAGGTTCTGGGGTGCCCGGACTTCAGCAGTAGCCGCTGCCGGGATCTAGAGCACTGGCTCTGTAGTTGTGGTGCCTGGGCGTAGTGGGATCCTCCTGGACCAGTGCAGGCAGATTCTCATCCCCTCAGGCGCCAGGGACGTCCCCAGAACCCCGTGCTGTAAGCTGCTCCCGCCTGCGAAGCTGCGAGTCTTCCTGCCCGAGCCGGGCATGCCTCCAGGCCGGACGGCCGTCGGCTCACTGCTCTCACCTGCTGTCAGCACACCTCAGGAGCTGGCTGCCTCTGGCGGTTGTCCGTTGTCCTGAAATGGCTGCTTAATAACTATATGCGGTTTTTGCTCCTATAGTGTCATTGCCAGAAGTTCTCAGAATGCACAGGTTTACAGAGAAACAGTTGTCCACAGTTTTGACGTTGTGCTCTATGGACAGTAATCTGTGTGCTTCTCCATGAACACATAAAAGAGCAAGACCTAGTGCCAGGCCCGAGAGGCCGCGTCTGGAGCAGTAACAGCATAAGCGAGCTCTCAGCATCACAGCAGCTGCCGTGTGACGTGGGAGGACACTGGGGACAGCTATAATGGTTGCCTACATTCATGACTGAAGAAAACGCTAAATTTAATTAGGCTTACTGAAAATGATTTTCCCCAAACACACAGACTGTCTGAACTTCATGTGCGGCTTCTGCGGACCCCAGGTCAAGCCCCCGCCCCGCGGTGGAATTCCACACGAGTGGCGTGAGCTGTACCTGGCGGCCCGCCGAGGCGCGGGGCCCGTGTGCTCCGCGCTCTGCCCAGGAGCGCGCGGCGGCTGAGCGGGACCCTCTCACTTACTGTTGTGCTCGACCTGTCCGTCTGCTGCAGTGTGGACCCTGGGCTGCAATCTGAAGTTCTAGAAATACAAATGAGAAGTGTATTGGATGCCGACTTTGTATGTAGCACTCCTGTGAAGTCCTGAGCTTTCCAGTGCAGTTTGAGGGAAGAACCCCAAACCCAGGTCTCAACACGTTTTTTTTTTTTAGCTTTGGCCACAAAACTACATTGTCTGAAGGTCTTTACAGCAGAGTTAAAATGTGCAGTATCGTGTCTTACACGGCCTTGAGCTGTGGCTGTAAAAAGGCTGAGTAAACGTTAGGCTTACGTGGTGGACTGGTCATCTTGTGTGGTGTGTGCTACTCAACGAGGTACAAGTCTTCCCTTGGCAGACCTGTTTGCTTCCAAATCCTGTCCTTGCAGGTCACAGCGGTTGCCCAGCAGAACCAAGGGGAGGTGCCCGAGCCCCAGGACATGAAGGTGGCCGAGGTGCTCTTCGACGCTGCCGACGCGAACGCCATCGAGGAGGTCAACCTGGCTTACGAGAACGTGAAGGAAGTGGATGGGCTGGACGTCTCCAAGGAGGGCACGGAGGCCTGGGAGGCCGCGATGAAGAGATACGACGAGAGGATCGACAGGGTAGAGACCCGGATCACCGCCCGCCTGCGAGACCAGCTGGGCACAGCCAAGAACGCCAACGAGATGTTCCGGATCTTCTCCAGGTTCAACGCGCTGTTCGTCCGGCCTCACATTCGCGGGGCCATCCGCGAGTACCAGACGCAGCTGATTCAGCGTGTGAAGGACGACATCGAGTCTCTTCACGACAAGTTCAAGGTCCAGTACCCGCAGAGCCAGGCGTGTAAGATGAGCCACGTGCGCGACCTGCCGCCCGTGTCCGGCTCCATCATCTGGGCCAAGCAGATCGACCGGCAGCTGACGGCCTACATGAAGCGCGTGGAGGACGTGCTGGGCAAGGGCTGGGAGAACCACGTGGAGGGCCAGAAGCTGAAACAGGACGGGGACAGCTTCCGCATGAAGCTCAACACGCAGGAGATCTTCGACGACTGGGCCCGCAAGGTGCAGCAGCGCAACCTGGGCGTGTCGGGCCGCATCTTCACCATCGAGAGCACGCGGGTCCGGGGCCGCGCCGGCAACGTCCTCAAGCTGAAGGTCAACTTCCTCCCCGAGATCATCACCCTCTCCAAAGAAGTGCGAAACCTCAAGTGGCTGGGCTTCCGCGTCCCGCTGGCAATCGTGAACAAGGCTCACCAAGCAAACCAGCTCTACCCATTCGCCATCTCGCTGATCGAGAGCGTGCGGACCTACGAGCGCACGTGCGAGAAGGTGGAGGAGCGGAGCACCATCTCCCTGCTGGTGGCAGGCCTGAAGAAGGAGGTGCAGGCGCTGATCGCCGAGGGCATCGCCCTGGTGTGGGAGTCCTACAAACTCGACCCGTACGTGCAGCGCTTGGCGGAGACGGTCTTCAACTTCCAGGAAAAGGTGCGTGCCGCTTCTGTCCTACCTGTCATGGAGGCTGGACAATCGGTTAGCAGTTAGCTCTCCACAGAGGTCGCCCACGGTCCCCACAGCTCAGGGCCATGTCCACCAAGCAGGAGAAGGAGGCTCTCCCCTCACCAGGCTGTTGGATGGTGTGGGGGCTTTCGGGAGGCCGTTCAGTGACAGTCCCTGTTTAGCTAGGGGGCTAGGGCAGAGGGCCCGAGAGCTCCATTACTGATAAAGCTGTGTGGACCGCGGGTTGGCGGCTCTTGGCCCGCCCCAGACCTGGCCCTCCTCCCCAGATCCCTGCCTGGCCATGCCGCACTCACCTCCTGGCCCTGCTCCTGCCTCCACAGGCAGGACAGAGTCCACTGGTCGGGTGCGCAGCTGGCTCCCAGGGAGGGAAGGTGCTGAGCAGCATGCACTGATGTCCTGCTCCCGCACGGGCAGTCGGAGGGCACCTTCCCGGGAGCGGGAGTGGGAAGGGGAGAGGCTGCCGATGTCCATGCCTTTCCCTTCCCTCCTCGGAGACGGGGGTGTGGTGTCAGGCCAGCATGTAGGGTTAGCTCCCTCGTACCTTCCTTTAGGTGGACGATCTACTGATTATCGAGGAGAAGATAGACCTGGAAGTCCGCTCCCTGGAGACATGCATGTACGATCACAAGACTTTCTCCGAGATCCTGAACAGAGTGCAGAAGGCCGTGGACGACCTAAACCTGCACTCCTACTCCAACCTGCCCATCTGGGTCAACAAGCTGGATATGGAGGTGGGCTGGCGCTGGCTACACGTGACATTGTCTGCCATCTGCCTGGGGGTGGCCCCGGTCCATAAGTCTTGTTAGTTCATCACTGAAAAGCTCTTTCTGTGGAGGTTATCAGTGACCATGACCATCCAGTTCTTTCCAGAAATCCCCTGTAGCTGACAGTGCAGCTGAACTGCGGTGCTGGCTGCAGTCACCCTCCTGCACCGGAAGCAGGGCTCTCCGGGGGAGGAGAGGAGTGCTCTCGTCTTCTGGGTGTTTGACAGCCTCCTACGTCAGCCCTGCTGATGATTGAGGTGGTTCTCCCTGGCCTCCCTCTCCGGGCCGCCTTGTCTGGCCACCCTGTCTTTCTCCACCAGCAGCCACGTACCTTTTGTTTCTGGTTTAGAGGATCTTGGCTCACCCTTGTGGGGTGGGTGTTGGAAGCACACTTAGCACCCTGTATGGCTTTCTGGTCAGCGGGTGTCAGAGCATCTGTGCAGTCTCTGCAGGGAGGGAGGGTGTCTTATGGCAGAGGTCACTCAGTGGACAGGTGGTAGCTGGTCAGTTCTGAACTTGTGTGTGGGTCACAGGTTTTCTCCTCTGAAGTGGATGAGTAGAATGCAGCAATTCCTCCAGTGGGCCCTGAACAGAGTGAACGTTCAGAAGCCCCAGTCTCCTGAATCGAGTGCAAGTCCCAGGTTTTCTCAGGCCGCCCCCACAGTGTTTCCAGGATGGTTGAGTGGCTCACAGCTAGGGGGACTCTAAGCAAGATGTGCGGACACCCTAGTCCTTGGAAATCTCCTCAGAGATCAGAGATTTCCGACTTCCTTCTTCACTTGTTGAAGGAAAATGGTCACTGTTGGGTGACTGATGTTGACTAGATTTACTGTGGCGATCATTTCACAAATAGGTATCTATATTGAATCCTTATGCTGTACATGGAAAACTACTGTTATAGCCAGGAGAATGGGGCGGCAGAGGATGAGACGGTCAGGTGGCATCACCAACTCAGTGGACACGAGCTTGCGCAAGCTCCAGGAGACGGTGAAGGACGGGGAGCCTGGGGCGCTGCAGCCCGTGGGGTCACAGAGTCAGACGTGACTTAGCAACTGAACAGCAACAATAGGGAAATCAGTTGTGCCTCAATTTAAAAAAGAATGGTTTCATCTCCAAATTATAGTTCTCTAGTTTTACACGTGAGGCTGGTTTTTGTTTGTAAGTTTTCTGTCATACTGAACATGTATCAAGACCTTCGCCACACCTGCGCGTTTGTGTTGGTCTTGTCGCT
Organism: Hydropotes inermis; assembly: GCA_020226075.1. Taxonomy (NCBI): domain Eukaryota; kingdom Metazoa; phylum Chordata; class Mammalia; order Artiodactyla; family Cervidae; genus Hydropotes; species Hydropotes inermis. The sequence continues at coordinate 62,442,561 of CM035284.1, forward strand.
TGTCAGCAGGAGTCTGCAGGTAGAAAGCACAGTCAGCCTGGTGGTCAGTGACCCGAGGCTGGAGGGTGAAGATGAGGCTGAGGAGCCAGGGGTGAAGGCTTGTGGTCAGGAACAGTCCGTCCTGGACCTGCAACATTGGTTTTCTGTCAGTATGCTCTGCGAGCTAACTTTGGGAGAAACACTGTTCTTAGATATGTTTTCTCTGTAGATCGAAAGGATACTGGGCGTCCGGCTGCAAGCTGGCCTGAGAGCTTGGACCCAGGTGCTCCTTGGACAAGCGGAGGATAAAGCAGAGGTTGACATGGATACAGATGCCCCTCAAGTTAGTCACAAGCCTGGAGGAGAGCCAAAGATCAAGGTGAGTATCTCCCAGGGCAGCCAGTCCCATAGGAAGTAAAGCACCAGTGGAAGCGCCAGTGAAAAGGCCACTGCGGTGGGCAGACCTGAGCCCGCTCAGCATCCCGGGGTGACGTGAGGTGAGAAGGGCTCTCCCCCCACCATCCGTGAGGACAGCGCCAGGCAGACCCAGCAGGAGGGCCACTCTACAGAGGGTGCCCCAAGTGCCAGGGCGTGAGAGAGGCTGAAAAAGCAGAGAGTGTCACAGAGCGGAAGGGAGAGAAGGGTTGTGACTGCCGGCGAAGTGTCCTGGGAGACCCGGCGAGGCTGACTGGAGCCCGTCCTTTAGCTGAGTCTGTCGAGGCTGCCATCCCCGGGGTCACAGAGCCCCCACGAGTGAGCGACTGGACGACAGGCTGGCGCTCATGTCTTTGCTTTGGTGATCACACCACTTGAGAGGAGGCTGGAGAGGGCATATACCTGTCCTCTTCACGCCTGCGTTAGAGCTCTGCTCTGCGTCAAGTTTCAGGAATAAGTGGGGCTTTACTCGTTTTGTCTGATGGCTGTGTCGCATCTTAGCCACAGTGCAGGGGGCTTCCTGCCGGTGCAGGCTCAGTAGCTGTGCTCACAGCTTCGTTATTAACGTGGGGCCTCAGTTCCCCCACCAGGGCGCGAACCCACGTCCCCTGCATTGGAAGGTAGATTCCTAACCCCTGGACCACCAGTGAAGTCCCAGGTTATTTTCCTCAATGGAGAATAAAACTTAGAATCTACACTGGGGGAAAATTTCTGTTCTCCTAGGATGTACGTAGGAAGCAATTTGAAGAACTGAATACAATGGTCTGCTGCAAGCAGAAGTTCAGACGGTGACCCTAAAGTGTCAGTTTTAATGAAAATCTGAGTAGAATTCTCATGGAGAGATGCATCAGCATGCTGGACAGCAGCCCTTGTCTCCAAGTGGCTGTTTCCCATTGTGTGGAGGGGGGACCTACTGGGGCCTGCAAGCTTCCCAGAAAGTTCTGTTTAAACTCTGCACGTGACACAGGTGGTGGTTATAAACGTGTCCACCTTACACTGATTCATTAAGCCATATATATTAGTTCTGTGTAGTTTACAGTGTTTGTGTTCTATTTACCAGTGAAAGTCTCCAAATCAGAAGCCTGATAGAACTGGGCAAATAGAAACTTTGATCTGAGAGAAACAATTGCCTTTTTTTTTTCCTACCCAGATGTCATGTTTTCTTTTAATACATACCTAAAATGTTTTCACTTTTGAATATTACAGATATTCATCCCCAGAGCATACTTTTTTAAAAAAATTACTGAGGTGCAGAAAAGCAAGTGTGGGTGTCTTGAGTTGATCGGATATGTAGCAGAGACGGAGCTGGAATTCTTAAATTGCCTCAAAGCACTGGTGGGTGGCACAGACTGATCCCAGCCTGTAAACCCATCAGTGAAGCCGGCCTCGTGTCACTGCTTTCTCAGGTTGCAAGGTCCTCCATGTCCAGACATCGTCACACACATCAGATTAGGCACTTCGCTGAGCACCTATTGTGTGTCCGACACCCAGGCGCTGGGCGCCCGGGAGGAGCCCACACAGAGCTGCCCTCTGACCTCCTCCGGGCTCTTGGGGAGGGCTGCAGTCCAAACGTGAACTCACAGAAGGCCGGATCTGTTAGTAACTTAGCAGAGTTTGTGGTTCACATGGAGCTAGTGTAACGATTCAGAGAGAGAAAATGGTATATACCAAAGCCCTTGTACTGAAATAGACTGCTGAGTCAAAACGACACCTTTGCTTTCCAGAACGTTGTTCACGAGCTGAGGATCACCAACCAGGTCATCTATTTGAACCCGCCCATCGAGGAGTGCAGGTACAAGTTGTACCAGGAGATGTTCGCCTGGAAGATGGTGGTGCTGTCTCTTCCCCGGATCCAGAGCCAGAGGTACCAGGTGAGCCCCCTCGCCCTCGCAAGGAAGCCCTGGACCTCAGCTCGGCGCTCTGGCGGAACTCTGGACAAGGCGCAGTGTGATCCGACACTTTCCCCATGGTTACTGCTCCACACAGTCCCAAGTGTATCTCCTTTCTTAGCTGTGCGTGTGGCTCCGTTCTCTCCTTCCTCCTCTGGGGCCCAGTCGTCACTCCCGGCTCCTCCAGCTCCCCTGCACCTCGCCGGCGCGTCCACATCACTGGTTCTTGTATGTTCCGTGCCCGCCCACCTCGGCCTCCGCATCCCATCCGGACTGCTGGTCATGAATACCAGCCGTGTGCTGGCCCTGCGAGCTCGTCTCCTCTGGTCCTTTCCCTAACTCCACGGGCCGGTCCTGCTGCCTCCTCGCGGCCCCACGTGGCCACCTGCAGACGCGTCATCTCTCAGTCCCCTCCCTCAGACCTGCGTCTCCCCCAGTCTTCTCTTCCCCACCCTCTAACCTGCTCAGGCCGCAGATCTTGACGTCACCCTGGACGCCCACCGTCTCCCTCTTCAGAGCTTACCCTGGTCTGTTTCTTGCGGTCCAGTGCTGCGGTCGAGCGGGGTGCATCTCTCCCCCAGGCCTAGTTAAGCCCCCTCCTCCCTGGTCTCTGCTCTTGTCCCTCTGAAAGCTGCGGTCAGCACAGCAGCCCAGAGTGCCTCTTAGGTGTGTGTGGACCCCGACGCTGCTGTTCTGGGAGGCTGGTAACGGCTTCCCCTCTCACCCACCACGGGGGCCTACGGGCCCCCTGCCTCGCCGCCCCCGGCTCTGCTGCGGCGCAGGGCCCGCCCGTCCTCACACAGGCCAGGCGGACGCTGGCCCCAGGCCTCTGCCCTTGCTCATCCCCTGCCCCCCTGGTGCCCCTCCTCGCCCAGTCTCTGCCCAGGGTCACCTCCTCAGTGAGGCCGCCTGTGCCTCCCCGCGTGAAACACGTCGTCCCCGCTGCAGTCCTTCCCACCCCCGTTTCTCCCCAGCCCTGCTCGCCGTCTGACGTCCTGTGTCTTTTGCTTTTCCCTTGGTGTCTCTCCCCTCCTGCAGAACCTAAGTCTGTGCCAGTAGACATCTTTCTCTGTTCATAATGCCTGCGGCAGTGCCTGGCCTGTGACCGGCCGCAGGTTGTTGACGCCGACGAGTGACTGTGTGCACGCTGGCGTTCACACTTGGTGGTGGGCCCTCGCTCCCCGAGGCGACACCCTGGTCCTGCCCTCTGGGGTGAGAGGCTCAGGTCTCGTGGGGCCCACTCTGGACACTCTGCTCCCCGCTCCGGAGGCACACCTGCTCAAACAGGGATGCCACACCTTCCAGCTTGTGCTTGATGTTCCTTTTCTTGGTTTGATGAGCTAAATATACTTAGGTCACTTGTGCCTGGGATGAGTGAACGTTGTCTGTTAAATAGCATTTCTTCCAGTTTATTTCAATTCACTGAAAGGTAGCTGAGGTTCACATTTCTGTACGCACTCCCTGCGTTCATTTCCGGCTTTGTTCGGTTAGGTGGGCGTCCACTACGAACTGACGGAAGAAGAGAAGTTCTACCGGAACGCCCTGACACGGATGCCGGACGGCCCCATGGCCCTGGAGGAGTCCTACTCTGCAGTCATGGGCATCGTCACCGAAGTCGAGCAGTACGTCAAGGTGAGGCGCTCCTCTCCCTCTGGTGCGCGTGATCCATCTTGGACACAGTGTGAGCTTGAATGAACATGCAGCTAAGAAGTCTTGACTAAATGTAATGTGATTTATGAGGTAATGTTTGCTACTTTAAAGCAAGCAGTGAACAATAGAATGAACCTTTTGGGGTATTAATCACTTTGGAAAGCAGAAAACTTTATTCTCTTTTGGTTGGGAAACTGAGCATTTAAAATGAGAGTTTATTCCTAAGAGTGATGAAAGAACACAAACCTTTTTAACAGATTACAACCATATGTATTCATGTTTCATAAAATGAGAAGTCGAGCTGTAGTGTGAAACTGCATTCTTCATTTGCAGGTCTGGCTTCAGTATCAGTGCTTGTGGGACATGCAAGCCGAGAACATCTATAACCGGCTCGGGGAAGATCTCAACAAGTGGCAAGCTCTCTTGGTCCAGATAAGGAAGGCCCGAGGAACCTTCGACAACGCAGAGACCAAGAAAGAGTTTGGGCCGGTGGTGATAGATTACGGCAAGGTAAGCCCCGCCGGCTTCCTGAAGGGCGGCCGTGACGCGGCCTCTGCCCGCAGGGAAGCTGCGGTATGAGCCCTGCTCCCCGCAGGTCCAGTCCAAGGTGAACCTGAAGTATGACTCCTGGCACAAGGAGGTGCTCAGCAAGTTCGGGCAGATGCTCGGCTCCAACATGGCCGAGTTCCACTCCCAGATCTCCAAGGTGAGGGGGCGGGAGCCCGCCGGGGCGGCAGGCCCGCCAGCCCCTGGGCGCCCCGACCGACACTGCTGTCCCCCCACAGTCCCGCCAGGAGCTGGAGCAGCACTCCGTGGACACAGCCAGCACCTCCGACGCGGTGACCTTCATCACCTACGTGCAGTCTCTGAAACGGAAGATCAAGCAGTTTGAGAAGCAAGTCGAGGTGAGCTCTGTCCTTCGCTGTGCCTTGGGGGTCCCCGGGGCATCTCTGTCGTCCCCCCTGCCATCCTGGAAAGGTGGACACCGGCGTCCTAGGCGGCGGCATTTTAGAAAGCTTTGCAGGTGATCCTTAGGTACTTCAGGGTTTGATAGCCACAGCTTCTTGTCTTTTGAAATCTTTTATTTTAGTTGTTGATCTTCAAGCCCTCAAACTTCAATTTCCTTCTCATAGTTTGGACCTAGGGTGTGAAGCCCAGTTCCGGGGCGCTCAGGCCCTGCTCGGGGCCGCCTCGGTGCAGCCGGGGCAGTCCCGGCGCTGGCCCAGCCGGGCCGCTTGGCCGCCCGCTGCCCTGTGGCCGCAGCGCGGCGGGGAGGGCAGGTTCCTGGCGGAGAGCGGGTGTGTTCTGTACCCACGGGTGTCTTCTTGGTGCAGTCTGCCCGTAGTTCCTGTTACCCTTCTAGAAGAAAAAGGCCCGTGTGTTTGCTCCCTCTCCAGCTCTACCGCAACGGCCAGCGGCTCCTGGAGAAGCAGAGGTTCCAGTTCCCGCCGTCCTGGCTCTACATCGACAACATCGAGGGGGAGTGGGGCGCCTTCAACGACATCATGAGGCGGAAGGACTCCGCCATCCAGCAGCAGGTGGCCAACCTGCAGATGAAGATCGTGCAGGAGGACCGGGCCGTGGAGAGCCGCACCACCGACCTGCTGACCGACTGGGAGAAAACCAAGCCCGTCACGGTGAGCCCCACGCAGCCCGCTTCCCGGCCCGCAGCGCCGGCCGTCCCTGCCGGCAGACCGATGCACCTCCACAGCTGGGCTCTCCAGGGTGAGGGCGCTTCCTTCCTGTAATTAAGGGAGCCGTCCTTGCAGAGAGTGGATGTGAAACTGAAAGCCAGCTTAGACAGACCTCTTTTTACCCAGACCCCTCACGACAGTCATTTAAGTCACGGAATGCTTCTAAAGCCTAACGTTTCTCTGCTCATGAGTTACCCTCTTAGCTGTACTCAGAAGTTGGACTTGTCCCTCTTGTGGACTCAGGCCAGGCGTCCCCCGGCCTGTGCGCTGGGGCCGTCCTGAGCTGTGTCGCTGTCCTCGCAGAGGTTAAGCCTCTCTGTGCCCAGAGGCTGCCGCAGCCAGGCCTCCACATTCATTTGAGTTTGTGTTGAGCACCAGCCGTGTTCTGGGCAGCAGGAACACAGCCGTGACCAGAGAGGAGCCTGGCCCCAGGGGGACATGCTCCCGCAGGAGCCGGAGGGGGAGAAGGGAACAGGAAGGACATGCACTTTAAGTCAGATGGAGATGAGTGCTGGGGGAATTGTGTTGGGGCCTCGCTGCTCGGCGGGGAGTCTGGCGTGTGGGTACCAGTGGGGGCAGGCCAGCGTGCCGAGGGGCGTGCAAACGGGCAGACAGGGTGCAGGCGTGGAGGTCACAGCCCGCCTGGTTCACTGGGTGGAATTCACAGGGAGGCACATGTGTAAACACCGCAGGAGAAGGATGTGCATGCATCCTAGATAGTAGAGGGGCGTGCAGACAGCCAGGGTGGGGTGCAGGGGTGGAGGTCACGGCCCGCCTGGTTCGCTGGGTGGAATTCACAGGGAGGCATACATGTAAACACCGCAGGAGAAGGATGTGAGTGCATCCTAGGTGCTGGTCGGGTTCTGTGGTCAGGGCTGCAGTTCTCCACACGAGGCCTGGGGACCGATCGGGCTCCCCGCCGCCCATCGGCACAGACGCACGTCTGCTGGGTCAGCCTCCGTCCTGCCCTCAGCCCATCGGTGCTGCTGGTCTGAGCTCCCGCTTTGTGTCTGGTTGGTTTGAGGGGCCCCGGGGCGAAGCAGGCTGTGCTTTGCTGATGCCGAGACTGCCAGGTCGTGTGGGGGAGTGAGGGCTGATCGGCAGGCAAGAATGCAGCACCTCAGCGTGGGCATCTGTGCCTCGCCTCACTGGCAATGTGTTATAGTTAGAACTCTCACTGAGGGAGTGCCCTGGGGGTCCAGTGGTTAGGACTCAGCACTCTCACTCCTGAGGGCCTGGCTTCACCCCCAGTCAGGGAGCTGAGGTCCCACAAGTCACACAGGGTGGCAAAAAAAGAGATAAAGAACTTGAATTGGTACTCGATATAGTCACTCTCAAAGGTTATTAAAGTGGAAAGAGATCTGTGAGTCGTGTTAGTGCATAAGCCGAGTGGCCTCTGGTGAGAACGGTGCTCTCCTCCTCACCTTCCCTCATCCCTGATGCCAGGGCCGTGCCCCCGGGGAGGGCGTGCCTGGCAGGGGTGGCCTGCTCCGGACCCAGGTCAGTTTCTCCCCGGCACTCCGCGAGGGGACGCCTGAGTTGACGGGTGCTCCCCTTGCCCGGGTCAGACCTGGAAGTAATGGGCACGATCGCCAGCGTGCACTTCTGAACATTTACATGCAGCACACTCAAGGAAGCACAAGGCGCTGACCACACAAAGCACAAAGCACTCAAGGCGCTGACCCCTCCAGCGCCTCGGAGCCGGGCCCCTCTCCCTGAGACCTGGCTCTGACTCGCTGGTCTTGACCACTTCAGGGCAACCTGCGTCCAGAGGAGGCGCTGCAGGCGCTCACCATATACGAAGGGAAGTTCGGCAGGCTGAAGGATGATCGCGAGAAGTGCGCGAAGGCCAAGGAGGCCCTGGAGCTGACCGACACGGGGCTTCTCAGCGGCAGCGAAGAGCGCGTCCAGGTACGAGCCACTCCTGTGGGTGCGTGGGCGCGGGCGCTTCGTGCCGACCTCGCCCCCAGCCCGGCTGCAGAGGCCCTGGCAGAGTCCGAGGTGGCTCCTCGCCCGAAGTGTAACTGCTCTGCTCTCCTCGATCGCAGGTGGCCTTAGAAGAGTTACAGGACCTCAAAGGCGTTTGGTCAGAGCTCTCTAAGGTCTGGGAGCAGATCGACCAGATGAAGGAGCAGCCGTGGGTTTCGGTGCAGCCTCGAAAGGTACATGTCAGTAAAATGGATACCATTTTGCCCTTCACATGTAGGAAGTTGGAGACTTTACTTAGGAACGTGGCAAGCAGGGAATTATACCGCGAGTTCACAAGAAGTCCCTTCCAGTCGTTTATTTGAAATTTCTTTTAAGGCTAATTTTTAAATGTTTCACCCTTAAAGGAACGTCGGCAAACTGAATACCACTTTGGGTTTCTCTTGACAGCTTCGACAGAATTTAGACGGCCTCCTGAACCAGCTGAAAAACTTCCCCGCCCGATTGAGGCAGTACGCGTCCTACGAGTTTGTGCAGAGGCTTCTGAAAGGTTACCTGAAGGTGGGTGACCCGGAGCTGCGGGCTGGGAGGCCAGCCAGAAACACGCCACGTGGGTGACTCGGCTCCCTCTCCCCACAGATAAACATGCTGGTGATCGAGCTCAAGTCCGAGGCGCTTAAGGACCGCCACTGGAAACAGCTGATGAAGCGGCTTCACGTGAACTGGGTGGTTTCTGAGCTGACCCTCGGCCAGATCTGGGACGTGGACCTGCAGAAGAACGAAGCTGTGGTCAAGGACGTGCTGCTCGTGGCCCAGGGGGAGATGGCTCTGGAGGAGTTCCTGAAGCAGGTGCGGGCCGGGCTGTGGCGCTGCCTGGGCTGTGAGACGGAGCCTCGCCTGAGTCCCTCGTGTCCCCGTGCTGTTGGCTCACCTGGCCACTTAGGTGGCTGGCCGACACCTGTGCGGTGATGACCTGCCTCTTTGGGTTTCAATTCAGATACGTGAAGTGTGGAACACGTACGAATTGGACTTGGTTAACTATCAGAACAAGTGTCGCCTGATCCGCGGCTGGGACGACCTCTTCAACAAGGTCAAAGAGCACATCAACAGCGTGTCCGCCATGAAACTTTCTCCGTATTACAAGGTACTACTGTGGCGGCTTCCCTCCCGCACGTCCGCCTTAATGCCTGCAGCCTCATGGGGACGTCCCGGGCAGTCCAGCAGTTAAGACTCCAGGCTTCCACTGCAGGGAGCACAGGTTCGATCCCTGGTCGGGGAACTAAGATCCCAAGTGCTACACGGCCTAAATAAATTAATAAATATTTTAAAAATAAAAACGGCCAGGCTCAGTTACCAGGGACCTGTTTTTAGGAAAAGTGAGTCACATAACTAGATCGGATGCTTGTCTGCGTCTTGGGGTAAGTTCTGGCGTATCTGAGAGGGGAGAGGGGTAGCAGTTGACCTCTGCCCCCTTCGCCCACAGGTGTTTGAGGAGGATGCCCTGAGCTGGGAAGACAAGCTGAACCGCATCATGGCCCTGTTCGACGTGTGGATCGACGTGCAGAGGCGCTGGGTCTACCTGGAGGGCATCTTCACGGGCAGTGCAGACATCAAGCACCTGCTGCCGGTGGAGACCCAGCGGTTCCAGAGGTTCGGCCTCCAGCGGGTGGGGGCAGAAGGGCTTGGCTGAGAACACTGCATGAAGGCTGACAGCAACCTTGCTTCTGATTTGACCTGTAGCATCAGCACGGAGTTCTTGGCTCTGATGAAGAAAGTATCGAAGTCTCCCCTGGTGATGGATGTTCTGAACATCCAGGGGGTGCAGAGGTCTCTGGAGAGATTGGCAGACCTGCTGGGAAAGATCCAGAAAGCCCTGGGAGAGTACCTGGAAAGAGAGCGCTCATCTTTCCCCAGGTGAGGGGGAGTCTCAGGTGTGGACTGAAGGGAAGTCCAGCTCTGCGGTTTCTTTCCTCCTGTCCTGTGTGTTGCTAACTCTGACATCAAGAGTTTTCTTACCAGTAACCCATTTAATGAATACTGTTTCCCTTTCATCGATTGAGTCCTCTTAATTTTCTACCGTGGGTTTTTATACTAAGTTCCATTTAAACTATTATTCTCCCTCCCAGGCAGCTTGCCTTTCTTAAAAAACTCACTCTGATGATTTTATTTTCTAAGTGGCTTTTTTTTTTTCTTTCTGAATAGTTTGAGTGAGTGAAAGTCGCTCAGTTGTGTCCGACTCTTTGCAACCCCATGGACTGTAGCCTGCCAGGCTCCTCTGTCCACGGGGATTTTTCAGGCAGGAATACTGGAGTGGGTTGCCAATACTCTCCAGGGGATCTTCCCAACCCAGGGATCGAACCCAGGTCTCCTGCACTGCAGGCAGATTCTTCATAGTCTGAGCCACCGGGGAAGCCCTCTAGATAGTTTACTTGTTATAAATAGAGCAGGTTTTTTAAAAATTGGTGAAGTGAAATGAATTATATGAAATGCATTCTATTTCTTTTCAGCGTCTTGTTAGGTGAGTGTGTCTCTTTTGCTGAGGACTAGAGAAAACCTGGATGTGATCTGCATTCAGGCTGGAGATGGTTCACACCATTCATGTCCACTCTCCTTTCTTAATATTTGATTCACCTTACTTCTGTACGTGTCATGTTTTAGCAACTTAAATGCTGTTTCGATTTTAGATTCTATTTTGTGGGTGATGAAGATTTGCTTGAAATCATTGGAAACAGTAAGAATGTAGCTAAGTTACAGAAACACTTCAAGAAAATGTTTGCTGGCGTTTCAAGCATCATCCTCAATGAAGACAACTCTGTTGTCCTGGGCATCTCGTCCCGTGAAGGAGAGGAGGTAGTTACATTTACGATCGTAACTCAGAAAATGTTGTTCCTGTCTTCGCATACCTTAATTCTTAGGTTTTCTTTATTTCAGGTTATGTTTAAAACCCCTGTGTCAATCACCGAACATCCCAAAATCAACGAGTGGCTCACGCTGGTGGAGAAGGAGATGCGGGTCACGCTGGCCAAACTCCTTGCTGAATCCGTTACTGAAGTCGAGATCTTTGGTAAAGCAACATCAATTGACCCAAATACCTACATCACCTGGATTGACAAATACCAGGTACTGTCCAGCAGAAGGGGGACGGTCTGGAGGTGAGGACACCGGTTGATCTTTAAAACCACTGTTTTGGGTCTCCTGTGTGCCGCGTCTCCCAGGCCCAGCTGGTGGTCCTGTCAGCCCAGATCGCCTGGTCTGAGAACGTGGAGACGGCCCTGAGCAGCATGGGTGGGAGCGGCGACGCGGCCCCCCTGCACTCCGTGCTGAGCAATGTGGAGGTCACCCTCAACGTGCTCGCTGACTCGGTCCTCATGGAGCAGCCCCCACTCCGCAGGCGCAAGCTGGAGCACTTGGTGAGTCCTCCTCCTCCTGATAAGGCTCCCCTACCCTCCCCTCGAGCCACTAGAAGAACCCAAGCCCGAGAAATATCCTCATTGGCGTCTGGGAGAAAAGCAAGTCGATGGCCTGTTGACAAGTGCTGGGTGGTCCTTGGTGCTCTCTTCCTGTTGAAAGGCAACCTTGTGGAACAGGAGCCAAATGCATGACCTCTTGGTACAGAGGGGGACCCCCGGTACAGAGGGGACCCCTGGTACAGAGAGGGGCCCCCAGTGTAGAGGGTGACCCTGGTATAGAGGGGACCCACAGTACAGAGAGGGAGACCCCCGGTACAGAGAGGGGCCCCCTGGTACAGTGGGGGACCCCCGGTACAGCGGGGCACCTGGTACCGAGGGTGACCCCTGCTGCAGAGGGGGATGCTCCGCCCTCAGGGTTTTCGCGAGCTCGCCCCGCCTTCCCAGCATGCCGCCTCGGGGGGAGTGCCTATGAGCCTCGTCACTTTACCACTGGGCTGGTGCCATCCTGTGCAGCAGGCAGTTAAGTCAGAGATGGCTCTTCTCCCATCATGTTTTATGCGAGTTGCAGAGTTTTTACTTAGAATAAGGTGTTTCTGTTGTTTCTTTATTTTTGTTGCAATTCTTTATTCTATGTATTCTATTTATTCTGGTGTGAACACCAGTTCTGTTGTTTTTAAAAGTAAATTTATGTTTCAGAATATTTATTTACCTCGTAACTGGACCTAGGATCTCAGTTTCAAAGTCTCCTCAGTAATGCGCGGTCCCAAAGGAGGCTACTGCAGGTAGTGTCGTTACGATAAACTCCTAAAGTGAGTCTCTCTTCAGATCACGGAGCTGGTTCACCAGAGAGACGTCACCAGGTCCCTGATCAAGAGCAAGGTCGACAACGCCAAGTCTTTCGAGTGGCTCAGCCAGATGCGGTTCTACTTTGACCCAAAACAGACCGACGTGTTGCAGCAGCTATCGATTCAGATGGCAAATGCCAAGTTTAACTATGGCTTTGAGTACCTGGGTGTTCAGGACAAGCTGGTCCAGACCCCCCTCACCGACCGCTGCTATTTGACGATGACGCAGGCCTTGGAGGCCAGGCTCGGGGGATCCCCATTCGGTGAGTCCCTCCACGCCCCTGGTCAGGTGAAGTCAAATGGTAAACCTACTTTTCAGAGATGAAGCAAATAATCTAAATGTATTTCTTAACTACGTGGCTGGTACTTTCTTAAGCTTTAAATCTTCACATCAGTTACTACATTTGTAGTTGACCTTTGAACAGCACTGGTTTGAACTGTGAGGGTCCACTTGGACACAGGTTTTTTAATAGATGTGCAGTCAGCCTTCCGTGTTCACAGGATTCACACCCTCAGACTGAACCAGCCGTGAATTGAAGCTTCCTTCTGAGGTTGGTTGAATCCATGGGTGTGGAACCTGTGGATATGGAGGGCCGACAGTGGGACCCAGTGGGATGTGCGCAGAGACAGAGGGCGAACTGTACTTTGATTTTTTGGAAAAGAATTGCTTTCTGCAGTTCTTAAAGCAGAAGACGTTCTCACTTGAGCTCTCGGCCCCCTTTCTTCACATGACAGGGCCTGCAGGGACCGGCAAGACCGAGTCCGTCAAAGCGCTCGGCCATCAGCTAGGGCGCTTTGTGCTAGTGTTCAACTGTGACGAGACCTTTGATTTCCAGGTGAGACGCCCCGAGGGGCTGCCGAGGGCTGAGGGCCGGGTGGGGGCACAGGCCTGCGCCTCTGGGGGCCGTGAGCCGTGCTCACAGCACTCTCCTTTGGGAACGGGGTGACTGGAGCTGTGTGAGGGGCCAGCTGGTGCGTGACACCGACTTGAGCTTCACGTCTCCAAGCTAACTCTTCGGTGTAATGTATTTTTCTGGTGTCTGTGGTTAGGAAAAACAAATAGGGAAGGTTGTTTTAAACAACAAAAAGTGCCAGCTTTGTCACTGGAGTTTTTTTGGGAGACGGAAAATAATACATTATATCTGTACAGCTGTGTATAGAGTACTTGCTATGTTTAGGGCTGGGCTCCTTGCCTCACTGGTGAAGCTGGGTCCACCTTCACAGCCTATCCCACCCCCCTGCACTCCTCCGGGAGGAAGGTGGTATTATTCCCGTTTCAAAGAGGAGCAGGCAGGTTTCAGGATGTGATTTGCCCGGGGTCGGACCCATCACCCAAGCCAGGATTGGAGCCCACACGGCCAGCGCTGAGGCCGTCTTTTAGTTCCTTTCTTCTCGTTTCAGGCAATGGGGCGCATCTTTGTGGGGCTCTGCCAGGTGGGGGCCTGGGGCTGCTTTGACGAGTTCAACCGCCTGGAGGAGCGGATGCTGTCCGCCGTGTCGCAGCAGGTGCAGTGCATCCAGGAGGCGCTGCGCGAGCACTCCAACCCCAGCTTCGATAAGAGTGAGGCTCATCTTCTTGCTAGTGACGCTGCTGTGGGTTAGAAATGAGCGAGGGTTTAGTGTGGCTCCCAGACCCGCAATTGCAGGCGGGGCGGGGCGACCTGATGGAAGACGCGGGCGGGGCCCAGGATGGCGCTGCCCCCCTCGCCCCATGGCAGCTAGCAGGCGGCTGGTCCTTCCTCTGCAGACAGAGGCCCCAGGCTCCCCCCGTGTCCCCGCAGAGCCAGGCCTCCTGGCCGGAGTGTTGGGACCAGACCCTGGTCATGTGTCTGAGGGTCCCTGGGAGCTAGTTCCACACAGAGCCTAGGCGCATGAGCTGGAGGAGTTAAATAAATCCGTGAAGGGTACTTTACCCGTTAGTTCTCCCTTTTATTCCCTAGTAATAGTATCTCGACTTACCAGTAAAACCCCAGTAAAACGACTGTCAGAAGAATGAGTGCCTCTGAGCTGCATGCCCACTTATGGAGGAAGTCTGGCCCCTGAGTGTGCAGAGCTGTGGGGGTTTGGTTTTGTGGAGTGTTTGGTTTGTGTGTGGGTTGTTTTTAGTGGCCCTAGGCGAGGGCCATGCCTGTGGTCTAAGCCAGTCGGCTTTATCACAGCTGGACCCGTTTTTGTTGCTGTAGCTACTGTCAGGCTGTGTTTCTGTTCTTCACTGACGCGGGACACCCAGCGGAGATGCGCAGATAGGGTAGTGGGCTTCCCGCTCCGGTGACTTGATCCATGCCACATCTGGGTGGCTCTTGCATGGGTGGGGAGGCTGGAAACGGGTCTCCCCGGGCAGAGGGTGTCGTGCTGCTGAGAGCCCGCAGAAAGGCCAGGCCGCGGCTCCCGTGGGGTCCCGGGCCAGCAGGGCGCTGGTTTTGAGGTTTCAGATTTTATGGTAGTTTTTTGACCGCAAGCCTTAACGCTATCACCTGAATTTCAGCCTCTGCCCCCATTACCTGTGAGCTGCTGAACAAACAAGTGAAGGTGAGCCCAGACATGGCCATCTTCATCACCATGAACCCCGGCTACGCGGGCCGGTCAAACCTCCCAGACAACTTGAAGAAGCTGTTCCGGAGCTTGGCCATGACCAAGCCCGACCGTCAGCTCATCGCCCAGGTCATGCTGTACTCTCAGGGCTTCCGCACTGCCGAGGTCCTCGCCAACAAGATCGTCCCTTTTTTCAAGTGAGTCTTCACGTCATTCCTAATCGTGCTTCTGGCACATGTTAACTGCACCATTTAAGCTTGGCCTGTGTAGTTACATTTCCTTCCACAGGTCCGCTTTGGTTTCTTGACGTTTGACGCTGCTTGGTGCCCAGCGGATGCTGTTCTTAAGGAACCCTTTCTCTTTCAGACTGTGTGACGAGCAGCTCTCTTCCCAAAGCCACTACGACTTTGGTCTGCGAGCCTTGAAGAGCGTGCTGGTGAGCGCGGGGAACGTGAAACGGGAGCGGATCCAGAAGATCAAGCGGGAGAAGGAGGAGCGCGGGGAGGCTGTCGATGAAGGAGAGATCGCAGAAAACCTGCCTGAGCAGGAGGTGAGCGGGCACTTTCCTGCTCGGCCGGGCCGGCTCGCCTCCCCCGCACCCAAGCCGTGGCTCCGTGTCCCAGGACGGACAGAGGAGACGCGTGCCAGACGGGCAGGGCTGGGTGGGGCAGGGTGCTGGGTCTCCGCGCTTGTTCTCAGGGCCCGCGGGCCTGGGTCGCTGCGGGGACAGAGCCGGGAACGCGGAGCCGCCGCCCCCGGAGCTCAGCCCGTCTCCCCCACAGATCCTGATCCAGAGCGTCTGCGAGACGATGGTGCCGAAGCTGGTGGCCGAAGACATCCCGCTGCTCTTCAGCCTCCTCTCGGACGTGTTCCCCGGCGTCCAGTACCACCGGGGCGAGATGACGGCGCTGCGGGAGGAGCTCAGGAAAGTGTGTCAGGAGATGTATCTCACCTACGGGGATGGAGAGGAGGTCGGCGGGATGTGGGTGGAGAAGGTGAGTGGGGCCTCGTGGCTGGAGCCTCACAGACCCCGGGGGCGGCGGGGCGGGAGCCTCACAGAGCCCCCCGGGGGCGGCGGGGCGGGAGCCTCATAGACCCGCGGGAGCCTCATAGACCCGCGGGAGCCTCATAGACCCCCGGGGGCCGCGGGGCGGGAGCCTCACAGACCCCCGGGGCCGCGGGGCGGGAGCCTCACAGACCCCCGGGGGCCGCGGGGCTGGAGCCTCATAGAGCCCCCAGGGGCAGCATGGCTGGAGCCTCATAGAGCACCCCAGGGGCCAAGAGCCGTCCAATGGCCCTGCCCACCCAGGAGGAGCTATGTCTGATCGGTCTCTGTCCCCCAGGCGTGTCATCTGTTTTGTGAACGTTTGTCCCCAAGTCCCCCGATAGGATTTTTTCTTAAGTGCAGTGATAGTAAAACTACCTGAAATGTTCACTCACGTGATATAGTTTGCTCTCTGAAAATGCTGGCTAAAGGGGAATGACAGACCCTGGAAAAAAGCGTCTGTGATAGTAGGTCTGTCCAGCATCACAGTTAACAACATAAACGTGCCCTTCGGTACAGTTTACACTCTCTTCTGCACTGGCTACTTCCCTCTGTTCTCCTCTGTGAGTCACTCAGGAAGAAGAGTGTCATGTGCACAGGCTGAGTCTGTGACCCTGAGCCTCGCTTCCAGGTTAGACGGGGGCTCCTCCAGCTGCTCTCCATCCTGGCAGGGGCCTCTCCTGAGGCGGCTTGCTGAGCAGCTCCCGTTCCACCGGCTGCGGCCTCCCTGACTCCTCAGACAGCTCTTCAGTGCAGTTAAACCCTTCCCTACCCGCTGTGGTTGTGGCCGGCTGGAGGGCTCGGGTTAGAAATCGCAGGCATTTCCTGGAGGGCTCCCAGCACGCGTCTCTTGCTGGGTGCAGTGAGAAGCGGGAAGGAGCCTTCGCGTGCCTTCTCTCGGTGCTGATGGCGCCGCTGGGTTTGCCCCCAGGTTCTCCAGCTCTATCAGATCACCCAGATCAACCATGGCCTGATGATGGTGGGGCCCTCGGGCAGTGGGAAGAGCATGGCCTGGCGCGTCCTTCTGAAGGCTCTGGAGAGGCTTGAGGGTGTGGAGGGCGTGGCCCACATCATCGACCCCAAAGCCATCAGCAAAGACCACCTGTACGGAACCCTGGACCCCAACACCCGGGAGTGGACAGACGGGCTCTTCACACACGTTCTGAGAAAGTGAGTGCACGTGGGCTGGGCCGGGGCCTCCAGAGAACCAGGGCCTGGCGTCCTGTCTTTGCCAACACATGCGTTGTTCTCACGCAGTATGGGAACGCCTGAGAGCGTTTCAGTCTGAGTCATGCTCTCTCAACCCCTTCCCCTGCAGGATCATCGACAATGTGAGAGGTGAGCTGCAGAAGCGCCAGTGGATCGTCTTTGACGGCGACGTGGACCCCGAGTGGGTGGAGAACCTGAACTCGGTGCTGGACGACAACAAGCTGCTGACGCTGCCCAACGGGGAGCGCCTCAGCCTGCCGCCCAACGTACGGCTGCATGCGCGCCGCGCCCAGCGTGCCCGGCCCGGAGGGGCCCGGGCGTCCGTGGCTGCGCAGTCGGCGCCTCTCTGCCAGGCTAGGGCTGCTGCACCCACGGGGCCAGGGAGAGGTGTTCCAGAGGGTTCATTCGTAACCTGCCGCAGCTCACTGTTAGGCACGCTCTGTAACCTTCAGTCAGCCTTCCCTGCAGCCCTGGGGGCAGGGTTGTGGGGATTTCTGGGAAGTGGCGCAGTGAGGGACTTAGACGTGGACCTCACGGTCGTCCCTCGGAAAGGAGCGTCTGGTGCGGGTCCTTCTGACTACAACACCTGATGGGTGGGGAACCACGCGCCGGCCTGACGTGGACGTGTGTTCGTGCTTTGACCCCGTGTTTATGGAGCGCCGCTGTGTGCTGGGCCCCTTCTACATGCTGCAAATGCAGCCGTAACCAACACGGACAAAACCCCTGCTCTGCCGGGGCTCACAGAGGTGGCCACGGACAGACGGGAGCAGTGGGCACGGGGCCACGCGAGGGCAGGCGGGAGTAGTGTGGCTGAGGCGGAGGTCGCTCCATCGGGGCTTCACGGGGACGCTGGCGGCTTCAGTGCAGACTGGGGCCTGAGGGAGCGGCTCCTGGGGCTCCCGGGCATTCGGATGGAGGCCTGGTGGCGGGAGGAGCCCCTGGGCGTGCCCACACATGCCGGGACGAGGGGGACGGTTGGCCGGCACGGAGGGACGTAGGGCCAGGACCCGAGGGGAAACAGGCCTGGGGTCACCAAGGGCTGGAGCTTGCCTGCCAGGGTAAGCTGGGAGGCCGTAGGGATACTGAGAAGTGACTGAGTTGTGGGTGTGAGTTAAAGCACGTGCCAGTGGGATCTGCTGGTAGGTTGAGGGAACGGAGGCTCCAGCAGGGCCTCTGAGTGGGTGAGTGGGTACTCTTATCACGACAGAGGGTCACCATTAGCGGTTATGTTACTTGAGAAACTAAGATGCAGGTCTAGGAATACACACTCAGCAGACGAGTGTCTTGATGTAATTTGTCAGGTTCTGTCCTCAGCTCATCACCCGGTAGATTCTGACTGTTTTGGGGAAGGTGGGAGCTCCTGGTGAGGCACATTAGCCCTGAGGTGAAGGCTCAGGAATCCAACTCTCTGTTTTGCCTCTCAGCCCCACCGGCTACTAGCAGTGGACCCGGTGAGGCTGCCAACCCCCTGTGCAGATGGAAGCCCTGCTGGCTGGCCTGGCAGGTTCAAGTGCAAGGGCCTGGCCACAGCCCCTCATTGTGGGCCCCACTGTCCAGGGAGCCATGCCTCTGTCCCATTGGAGCTCCCAGTTCTCCCAACCACGCAGGTTTTTTTTCCTGCCCAGGTTCTTAGGGAGAGAGGTTGGTGGGTGTTGTAATGATGCAGACTAAGGTGTTTTTACTTCTGAATGGAGTGTGGAGAGATTAGAGTTAAATTGCTCTTTCAGTAGGTAGGTAGATAAACCAACTTTTAACTCTCTGATCTCTACCTAAAAAAAAATCTGCTTACCGGTCTCCCTCCAGGTACGGATCATGTTTGAGGTGCAGGACTTGAAGTACGCCACGCTGGCTACCGTGTCACGCTGCGGCATGGTCTGGTTCAGCGAGGACGTGCTGAGCACGGACATGATCTTCAACAACTTCCTGGCCAGGCTACGCAGCATCCCGCTGGACGAGGGGGAGGATGAGGCCCAGCGCCGGCGCAAGGGCAAGGAAGACGAGGGCGAGGAGGCCGCCTCCCCGATGCTGCAGGTGCGGGCAGGGCTGGGAGTGCGCGCCCAAGGGGTCCCCCACCCTCGCGAATCCAGGCATGCCACAGCAGCGCTGCCCCCGCTGCAGCTTGGCATTCCTGGGAGGGTAGCATAATCAGCGTCGTCTCACACCAGCCTCTGAGGAAGCCAGTGGTCAGTTGCAAAAAAATGGCCTATTTTCGGTTTCGATGGTAAAAACCAGTGTTCCCAGGAAACGTGATTTTTTTGAGAACCGCCAGGATGAAGGAGTGGGATTGGTCACTGAAGCCTCGGTTCCTCATTTTTCAACCCATAAAACTGTTTTCATCATGACGGGGCCCTTTCCCGGGCCCGGGTTAAAGCAGGTGAAAGTCCCCTGGCCTTACTGGCTGGCCTCTGAGCACCATTGACCCGCCCTCGCAGATCCAGAGGGACGCGGCGACAATCATGCAGCCATACTTCACGTCCAACGGACTGGTCACCAAGGCACTGGAGCATGCCTTCAAGCTGGAGCACATCATGGACCTGACGCGCCTGCGCTGCCTGGGCGCCCTCTTCTCCATGCTGCACCAGGCCTGCCGCAACGTGGCGCAGTACAACGCCAACCACCCTGACTTCCCCATGCAGATCGAGCAGCTGGAGCGCTATATCCAGGTCTGGGGCGGTGCGGGGGTGCTCCGGGCACCGCGGCTTCAGGGCTGACGTCGCTGTACCTGTCTCCTTGAATGTTGCAACTCCACTCAAATGGGGATCTGCCTCCTCCCCCCGCAGCGGTACCTGGTCTATGCCATCCTCTGGTCCTTGTCTGGAGACAGCAGGCTGAAGATGAGGGCAGAGCTGGGCGAGTATATCAGGAGGATCACCACGGTGCCGCTGCCCACCGCGCCCAACATCCCCATCATCGACTACGAGGCACGTGCCAGGGGGCGGTGTCCTCCCTGGTTCTCACCCCACAGCAGCCTCGCCTGCCCTTAATCAGCCTTTCCTGTCATAAAGGGATCTTGTCCCTTTAGTCTTCCATGGTACAGGGAAGGCGGGTTAACTTGGAGGTCCTGACTTGGGTGAAAGGGAGCAGGTGCTGCAGGCAGGCAGGCTCGGGGACCCCTGGCTGACCCTCGCCCGCCCATGTGCAGGTGTCCATCAGTGGGGAGTGGTCGCCGTGGCAGGCCAAGGTGCCGCAGATTGAAGTGGAGACGCACAAGGTGGCCGCCCCGGACGTGGTGGTGCCCACTCTGGACACCGTCCGCCACGAGGCCCTCCTCTACACCTGGCTGGCTGAGCACAAGCCGCTGGTCCTGTGCGGGCCCCCTGGGTCCGGCAAGACCATGACGCTCTTCAGTGCGCTGCGGGCCCTGCCCGACATGGAGGTAAAGGGGCAGGGACGGGCGGCCGGCCTCGGGGGCCGGGGACGGGATCGGCCTCCCACCACCCTCCTGGCCTCTGCCCTCCTGCAGGTCGTGGGTCTTAACTTCTCGAGCGCAACCACCCCCGAGCTCCTGCTGAAGACCTTTGACCACTACTGCGAGTATAGACGCACCCCAAACGGGGTTGTCCTGGCCCCCGTGCAGCTCGGCAAGTGGCTGGTGTTGTTCTGTGACGAGATCAACCTGCCAGACATGGATAAATACGGGACTCAGAGGGTCATATCCTTCATCAGACAGGTCCGCCCCCATCCGTGAGGCCCCGGCTGCCCACCCAGGCTGCTGCTGACCTCTGCTCCTGACGCGTCACCCCCTTTTCCTCAGATGGTGGAGCACGGAGGCTTTTACCGAACCTCCGACCAGACCTGGGTGAAGCTGGAGAGGATCCAGTTTGTGGGGGCTTGTAACCCGCCCACCGACCCTGGGAGAAAGCCCCTCTCCCACAGGTAACACCGCTGGAAGACTTCCCTGGGCTCACACACACAAATGCCAGGATTGCTTTAAACACAGCATAACAGAAACACGGTTTGATGATAGAAAAAGGTCACAGAATACTGCTCGTCAGTGGGGTTCCTCTGGGTTTCCCTCCATTGTGCTGGGAACCTGGGAAACACACTCAGGACGAAAGCATAGAGAGCGGCCAAGACCTGCCTGCAGGGCCCGGGTGAGGCTGAAATAAGCCCGAGTCGTCTTCCCACCTCCGCTGGCTTCATACTCGGGTTTCTGCAGCTGCCGCTCGGTGTGAGACCGCCCTGGGCTGGGACGCGGAGCGTGGGGCGGGCCGGGGCGGGGAGGCGGTCCTGGGGCGGGCATGCTGCTCCGCGCTGAGCCGGGCTCTTCCCGCAGGTTCCTGCGCCACGTGCCCGTGGTCTACGTGGATTACCCGGGCCCCGCCTCGCTGACACAGATCTACGGCACCTTCAACCGGGCCATGCTGAGGCTCATCCCGTCGCTGCGCACCTACGCGGAGCCGCTCACCGCCGCGATGGTGGAGTTCTACACCATGTCCCAGGTGCGCGGCCTCCCTGCCCCCTCCCGGGCGCGGGCTCTGTTAAGAGTCTGAGCTCCGTCTGGCGCGCCTACTCAGCGCGGAGGCTTCCCCTGGAGCCCTCATCAGGTCACTCCTCCAGCCGGTACCGCAACCGGGCGCTTCATTCTGTGTTCTGCTGTGCTGGTCTGGCCTGTATGCGCCATTCATTCCCTGGTGAAGCTGAGACTGGACGGTGCGCTCTCTAAGCGGGTGTGCGCACTTCTGTCTTAGCAGACCCAACCTGGGCACGTGGGTCTGCACTCTTCCGTGGTGTTTGTGGCCACCACACTCAGGCTGGACCAGTCACACTCCCAGCATGGTGCCTCGTCCAGTCAGCCTTGGAAAAAGGCTGATTCAAACCATCTTTGCTCATTGGATGAGCAGAGGTGCTTCTCGTGGGGTTTTTTTTGTTTGTTTCTATCAGGGGGAAAAAAAAGAAATCTTAAGGACAGTTATCACTTGCTGCCAAATTGAGGGTAGTCTTTCTCCAGTGGTTTAGTCGCTAGGTCATGTCTGACTCTTGCAACCCCATGGATTGTAGCCTGCCAGGCTCCTTTGTCCATGGGGTTCTCCAGGCAAGAATACTGGAGTGGGTTGCAATTTCCTTCTCCATTCTCATGGTTTTGATTGGCATTCCTCTGTTAGTTTCTAACCAGGGCTCCTGCAGGAGAGCCACCAATATTGCCCTGAGACATGGTTTAGCTTGGAGTCCTGTGTGCGAACTCCCTTGTCGTGTTATTGCAAATGCTTTAGACTTTGTATGATTGCAGCCCTTTACCTGCCTGTTTTAAATGTCATGAAGTATAAACTTTTTTCTTTGTTTCTCTTTTTGAGTTAATGCTTAGAAAAGCTTTCCTTCAGCTTAGGAAGTACATTTTTTAAAGCATTTCTATAAGAATTTTTCTGTAGTTTATTAACTTTTAGTTTTCTCAATGTAAGTTCTAAGACATAATTAATTTCAACATAAAGTGAGCACCTTGGATCTAACTGTACTAAGTCATAGCCCCAGTGTTATTTGTCATTTCCTTCTTAAATACCACGGGGTCTGCATTCTTTAGTTTAACGTACGCGTGTTGCGCATCTTCTGCCGTTGCCGCTTTTCTCGCCGGGCCTTGACCCGGGGCTTGGTCTCCCCACAGGAGCGATTCACGCAGGACACACAGCCGCACTACATCTACTCACCCCGGGAGATGACCCGCTGGGTGCGCGGGATCTTCGAGGCCCTGCGGCCCCTGGAGACGCTGCCTGTGGAAGGCCTCATCCGCATCTGGGCGCACGAGGCGCTCCGGCTCTTCCAGGACAGGTGAAGCCGAGGGTCCGGGTAGCTCCATGCTCCCCTATGTTGACCGCCCGAGCTAGGGTCTGCACGAGGCTGGCCTGCCCTCGTGGTGGAGGGGAGCCTGGCGTCTGGGAATCGATCACGGCCGCTCCCTGTCTGGGATGTTGGCACTGTGACTGCCCTGCTGGTTACCTCTGGACCTTGGGCAAGGCATTTTAATTCACCTCTCTCCCTGTTGGGTGGGCCCCACGCAAGGTCAGAGTGCAGAGGTCACAGGTGATTTCAGTGCCTTCTCACTACAGCCTGGGGTGCCGTCCTGTAGCCATGAGCCCTCCCTCGTTCTTAGTCTTTACTCT
This sequence comes from Hydropotes inermis, assembly GCA_020226075.1. Lineage (NCBI taxonomy): Eukaryota > Metazoa > Chordata > Mammalia > Artiodactyla > Cervidae > Hydropotes > Hydropotes inermis. Next base: position 62,465,270 of record CM035284.1, read on the forward strand.
CAAAAGAGGATTTGCGGATGTGTCTCAGGGGCTTTGGTTTTTCTCTTATCTGTTAACCACTTATATCAAGTGTAAGCTTTGATCACTTACATCACTTGTAAGCTTTTCACTTTTCCTGGTTATGTGACCAGTACCAAGGGGAAGGCTTGCTAACAGCTGTAGTTGGTGTTCAGCATGGATCACAGGAGGTTCTTTGGTTTGAACCAATGTGTCAGTAAAAGGTTGAGTCTTTTTATCTTTTAAGGAATCTTAAAAATTACTGATTTTTAAAAATCAGAACCTTTTTCTTACACTCTTTGTTCATAGCTTTGTACAACCTTTGTTTTATGACAGATTCTTAGTTTCCCTAGTTCCTGCTTTGTCATTTTTATTATTTTTCTTTTATTTTTAATTTCATGTGTTTGAGCACTGCACTGTAACATCTACATTCTGGATCACTTAAGCCCACTTGAGTTCAGATTCTTTGGTTCTTCCGTTTGCAGAAAATGAAGGCTTCTGGTAGAAGGCTAATGCCAGGCCTTGGGGTAGCCCACAGCACCCTCAGAGCCTGGTGTTTCCTCATCATGGCCTGTCTTTTCCTCTGCAGACTCGTGGAGGACGAGGAGAGGCGCTGGACCGACGAGAACATCGATATGGTTGCTCTGAAGCACTTCCCCAACATCGACAAGGAGAAGGCCATGAGCCGGCCCATCCTGTACAGCAACTGGCTGTCAAAGGTGACGCGTCTGCACCATGTCTGCAGTCCTTTTCCCCTGTCCTTTTAGTTAGGAGCATCATCTGATCAGAAGCGTCTTTGACTTGCACTTACTGTAAAGGATGGCATGGTTACAAGCGTGATGTTGTTGTTTAGTCGGTCAGTCGTGTCCAACTCTTTGCGACCCCGTGGACTGCAGCACACCAGGCTTCCCCGTCCTTCACCATCTCCCGGAGCTTGCTCAAACTCATGTCCATTGAGTTGGTGATGCCATCCAAGCACCTCGTCCTCTGTCAACCTCTTCTCCTGCCCTCAATCTTCCCCAGCATCAGGGTCTTTTCCAATGAGTCAGGTCTTTGCATCAGGTGGCCAAAGTATTGGAGCTTCAGCATCAGTCCTTCCAATTAATATTCAGGGTTTATTTCCTTTATAAATGAATGGTTTGCTCTCCTTGAAGTCCAAGGCATTCTTAAGAGTCTTCTCCAACACCCCAGTTCAAAAGCATCAATTCTTTGGTGCTCAGCCTTTTTTATGCTCCAACTCTCACATCACAGCGGTGTGATAGGCTGCAGAATTGTAGCAGTGGATAATTTAGGGCAGACGATCCCAGGAGCAGGCTGCTTTGAGAGTGGCGGATACTGACCAGCAGAAGATGTGGTTCAGCATGTGTGCATTGAAGGGAGTCTTTGCCTCACCTTCTTTTACTTTCCTGACAGTAAAAACAAGGCATTGTGGGTAAATTGTGTGAAAGTGTTCTGTGTACTGATATCCTAGGCAGAGTTGATGTTTTGAGAATAGCCGGGGGTTGTCCTTTTCTCAGGAAGGGAGCAGGGTGTCTTAGAAGGTTGCAGCCTTGGCATGCATTTCTTCAGTGGGCAGTGCTGACTTGGGCCCGAGAACAGTCTTCCTTTAGGAGCTCAGACTCACAGGGTGAAAGAAGCTCCATCTTGGGAGGGCTGACCCCGGCGTGGGGGCTCAGGTGAGTGTTCACAGGCCTTCATCTGGGTGTCAGGAAGGGCATGGCAGACCGAGGGGCTTTGGGAATCAGGGGCACAGAAGCAGGAAGAACGGGAGGTTTGTGCAGTGTTGCTGGAATTTCCTATTTATTTCTAGGCTCTAGATACTATTCCTGTTTCACTGATAGGCAACATCTTCTACCAGTGGCTTGTCTTTTCACTTTGTTGATAGAGTTGTTGGAAGAATGCGCATTCTTAACGCACTGTCATTTAAATCCTCAATCTGAATTGAGTTAGCGTATGGGGTTCCCCGAGTGCATGTCCACGGCCTGGCGCTGGGGCTCTGCAGGATTGCTCTGTCACTTGGGTTTTTGCAGGATCCTTTTACAGAGCTCTGTCCTGTTGGCTGGTTCGTTCGTTGCTGTCTGGGCTAAAGCCACGTGGTCGTGATCATGGCTGTGAGTCTGCCTGCTGGGATCACAGTGTCTCACACATGGTTCTTCTCTTGGCGGGGGTCCTTCCATTCTGGGCCTTTCCTCTTCCAAATGAAATCTGGAGCTGGCTTGTCAGGCTGCGCCAGTGCGACTTCCACCACTGAGTCTGACAGGGATCACAGTGAATCCGTGTGCCGCTTGGGGGACTGGCATGGTTACAGTCCTGTGTTTCTCTCTCCATGACTAATGTGTCTCTTCATTTACTGACACGTTCTGTGAATCTTTCAGCCAAGTTCCATTTTCTCTACAAAGATTTTCCATGTAATCTTTAGATCTCATCCTAGTTTACTTCCATTTTTGTTGCCATGTTGTAAATACCTGCTTCTCTCTCCTTCTTTATGACAGTTTCTCAGTATGTAGAGATGTGATCCGCTTTGCTGTAAGAACTCAGGTGATTTCTTCCTAGTTAAGTGAATCTTCCCTTCCTTGCTACAGGACTACATCCCAGTAGACCAAGAGGAGTTAAGAGATTATGTCAAAGCCAGGCTGAAAGTCTTCTACGAGGAGGAGCTGGATGTGCCTCTGGTCCTGTTCAATGAAGTCTTGGACCATGTGCTCAGGATTGACCGGTGGGCTTTTGATTTTTGCAGCCTCACTATTCACCCATGCTGCTCTTAATGATGGGGGGAGGGCTCATGCCAGGCCTCATGCTGGCCTCCTGACAGGCCCCCACGCCTCCACCAATGATTCCCGCTTCGCCTCTGAGTCCAGCTCTACTGTCCCCAGCATCCCCACTAAGCAGAGCCGCATTCTGCCTCTCCAGGCGCCTCCTACCTGCCTTGGTTACGGCCGCTTACCCTCTTGCTCAAGTTACCAGAATGTCTGGGTACAGGGTCATGTCTTTTTTGACCTTTGCTGCCTCACTGGCAAATAACAGTTGCTCCACGGATGTTTAATATGCAAATACAAGTTGAAAGGCATTCCAAATATTGTAGACTGGATCCTGAAAAAGGTTAGCATTTGAGTGTCCAAGGGGGAGTGGAGCATAAAAGCCTCAACCTGCATCCCTTCTGATGATGTTCCAGAATATTCCGTCAGCCTCAGGGCCACTTGCTTCTGATTGGCGTCAGTGGAGCGGGCAAAACCACCCTGTCGCGTTTTGTGGCCTGGATGAACGGGCTGAGCGTGTACCAGATTAAGGTGGGTCTGGCCAGAGCCCCTTGATCCCCACGGTGGCTCCCTGCTCATGCACGCAGCTCCTTGAGCGAGGACGGGGCTGACTCGCCCCGCTCCCGCAGGTCCACAGGAAGTACACGGGCGAGGACTTCGACGAAGACCTCCGCACGGTGCTGCGGCGTTCCGGCTGTAAAAATGAGAAGATCGCGTTCATCATGGACGAGTCCAACGTGCTGGACTCCGGGTTCCTGGAGCGGATGAACACCCTGCTGGCCAACGGCGAGGTAATTACTCCCTGACACGCTGCGGCAGGTCGAGTTCCGTGGTGCCGGGCTCCGAGGCCCCGCAGGCCAGGGTACCACTGTGTTTCCCAGGTGCCCGGCCTCTTCGAGGGAGACGAGTACGCCACCCTGATGACACAGTGCAAGGAGGGGGCCCAGAAGGAGGGCCTGATGCTGGACTCCCACGAGGAGCTATACAAGTGGTTCACCAGCCAGGTCATCCGCAACCTGCACGTCGTCTTCACCATGAACCCGTCCTCCGAGGGCCTCAAGGACCGTGCGGCCACCTCCCCCGCGCTGTTCAACAGGTACGCCCCTGCGCCTGGCTCCGCTTCCCTGGGCAGGCCCCCCCCTCAGGAGCCGCTCCGAGACCTGGGCGTCTTTGCAGGTGTGTACTGAACTGGTTTGGGGACTGGTCCACAGAAGCGCTCTACCAGGTTGGCAAAGAATTCACCAGTAAGATGGACCTGGAGAAGCCCAACTACATCGTGCCCGATTACATGCCGGTCGTCTACGACAAGCTGCCACAGCCGCCCTCTCACCGCGAGGCCATCGTGAACAGCTGTGTGTTTGTTCATCAGACTCTTCACCAGGTGGGTTCTGTCTTGAGGTCACGAGAGACATGAAACTGACCACCGTGCTGACATGGAACTGAGCTGATGTAGAAGTAGCCCAAGGCACTTTGGGTCTGACACTGTACCATCGCCTGGGAAAGATGCGCCTGGTTCTCGCCTGTTTCCTGCCTCGCCTGCTCGGGGCCGGATGCAGGTTCTGGGGCTGTCTGGCCCCTCCCCACGTTGACTCCATCTGCCCTGGCTTGCTGCCTTTGTCCAGGCCCACGTCTCCCCGGAGCAGGGGCCATGCTCTCTCTGTGACGGGCCAGCTGGGTGGTGGTTCCGGCCTCGGGGTCCCTGCTCATCCTCCCTGCTCTGCGGCTGTGGCGTGAGAGCCTCGTGGCCATGAGCAAGCAGGAGCCCCATGTGCGGAGGCTGCCCCCCGGGGCGTGACCTCCTTTCCCTGGCCAGCTGTCCCTCCGTGGGCTCTCTGTATCAGGGAGTCCAGCCTGCCCCCATCAGAGGGCTCTCTGAAGAGCACTCTGACCTGCGGGCATCCTGTGGGCTCTGCCCTCCCGCTCCCGCAGGCCACCCCCACTGCCCCCGCCCTCTGCACGCCTCCCTCCACCGGCGGGGACTGGGCCAGCTGATCTGCCTCACCCTTCTCAATGCCGTTTCTTATTTTGGTTCTGCTGAAGATCAGCAGAAGGTAGAGGCGGTATGCTGACACCCACGTAGAGACGACCAGCGTTGGGGGTCTTCCTGGGAAGTGCACCCCTGTGGCAGCCAGCACCACCCTCCTCCTCTCAGAGAAGGTGGGAGGGCTTCTCGGCACCTCACGGGAGGCAGCCGGAGACGGTCTTAAGTGCCAGGACTGCTGAGGTCTGGGGCCATGCCGCCACGTCACACCAGCAAAACAGATACGTTCTGATGTTCAGTCACAGTGTGTTGAGGCTAAATCGCGCAGAAATAACAGGGTCTTCATTTTCCAAAAGGCTAACGCTCGGCTCGCCAAGCGAGGGGGCCGCACCATGGCCATCACGCCCCGCCACTACCTGGACTTCATCAACCACTACGCCAACCTGTTCCACGAGAAGCGCAGTGAGCTGGAGGAGCAGCAGATGCACCTGAACGTGGGGCTCAGGAAGATCAAGGAGACGGTCGACCAGGTACAGCACGGCGCGAGCGGCCCTCACTGGGAGGGAGCGGCCCTCACTGGGAGGAAGCGGCCCTCACTGGGAGGGAGCGGCCCTCACTGGGAGGGAGCGGCCCGTGTGTATAGGCGAGCCATGCATGTTTCTCTTGCTCTGACATGGCTTTTGCTCCTCAGGTGGAAGAGCTGCGTCGGGACCTCAGGATAAAGAGCCAGGAGCTGGAGGTGAAGAACGCGGCAGCCAACGACAAGCTGAAGAAGATGGTGAAGGACCAGCAGGAGGCCGAGAAGAAAAAGGTGCTGTTTCTTGTCCCAGGAACTATGGCCTGTGTGGGCCGCACGCCTCCGTCTCTCGGATTTGTGTGTGCATGCATGTGTGTGTGTGATGTGGGTGCGCAGGCGGCGTGAGCAGTGCTGTCTGGGGTTTCATTCAGCCAGTTAGCAGCGCGCACCCCAGGTCTGAGCCGTCCTCTGTCTCTAGGTCATGAGCCAAGACATCCAGGAGCAGCTGCATAAGCAACAGGAGGTCATCGCGGACAAGCAGATGAGTGTGAAGGAGGACCTGGACAAGGTGGAGCCGGCCGTCATCGAGGCCCAGAACGGTGGGTGCGGGCCTCGGGGCGAGAGTGTCAGGGATAGGTCTCAGAAACCTCTAGCTACTTCAGACTGTCTTCATCTCTGACAGCAAAGTACCCGTGGAGCTAGTCCACTTTCCCCATGTGTGCATGCCAAGGTGCTTCAGTTGTGTCCAGCTCTTTGCGATCCCATGAACTATAGCCTGCCAGGCTCCTCCATCCATGGGATTCTCCAGGCAAGAATACTGGGGTGTGTTGGCATGCACTCCTCCAGGGGATCTTCCTGACCCAGGGATCAAACCCACATCTCTTACATCTTCTGCAATGCAGGCGGATTCTTTACCACTAGCACCACCTGGGCCTTTTTTATGAGAAAAAGTTAACAAGATAAGTTTTTCATCAATACATTTTCTTAACCTGGTAATGATTTTCTAAGTAGGCTGTTTGCAAATCCTTGGCTTGAATGTCATCTAGGAGTGTCATGAAGTGTGCAGTTTTGCCGTAACTGTTAGTGTCCTGGTTGTGGCTGGCAGTGACGAGTCTAATTACTGGCAGCCTCCCCCCACCTCCCTCTTGCACCCCATGTGCTGAGACATGCTCAGGAGGAGATCACGACCCGGGCCCCTGGCCTCGTCAGCCCCGCACCGGGAGCGGCCTCCATCCCGGCCCTCCCGCCCACCAGCCTCAGACTTGTTTCAGGTCACCTGATGGCTTGTAGTCGTCACGTTACACCACAGAGGAGTGGAAGTGACCTTCCAAACCATGGCTTTTCATTCAGAGTTGGATTTGAATTAGAATTTAATTTAGGTCTCACCTGCCAGGTGATTACTTTTAAAAGTGTTTTAATGAAAGTTCAGGCTGAAAAAAAATGCATATTTCTGCTTGTAGAATGTGTTGGCCATTTTTTTTTTGAGCTGTTAATGCCACGTCTTCAGCCAGCCAATAAAGACAACTTCTAAAGTATGGACTGATAATGCCTCCGTTGAATGGGTATAACATAAATGAGCAATTTCATTCCTTAAAAAAGTATTTACATCTTTATAGAGGTAAAGGAGTCAGGGTTTTTGAGACATTTTTACAGATAACTGTCCATTTTCCAGAATGTTGCGATCTGGGCTCGGCACTGTAAGGTCCTGGTAGTCGTTCTGGCCGCTGCAGCTATTCCAGAGGGTTTTGAGATAGGACGCCCCACGTTCGCTCAGACCTGCACAGGCGCCCGTCTCTGGCGGGAGCTGAAGCGTCGCGGCGGTCTGGCCCCCTCACCGTGTGCCCCCTCCCTGTGCTCCAGCCGTGAAGTCCATCAAGAAGCAGCACCTGGTGGAGGTGCGGTCCATGGCCAACCCTCCTGCCGCCGTGAAGCTGGCGCTCGAGTCCATCTGCCTGCTGCTGGGGGAGAGCACGGCGGACTGGAAGCAGATCCGCTCCATCATCATGAGGGAGAACTTCATCCCCACCATCGTCAACTTCTCCGCCGAGGAGATCAGGTGGGCAGGCGGGCGCGGGCCTGGTGTCTCTGACACGGCCTCCGCAGAAGGCACTGTTGGCTCACAGATCACACAGATGCCTCCCCATGCCATTTGCACCCCAGACAGCCAGATTCCCTCTCCCAGCTCCTGACGGCAGTTCTCTGATCCCTTGACCCCTGCGATCCCCACCAGTGGCTAGAGGCGCAGAGCTGGCCCTGCGGACCAGGGAAGGGGTGGGAGGTGAGCGCCACGGTCTGGAGTGTCCTCCGTGGTCAACCACGTGGCAGAGGGGAACTGGCTCTTGATTTCCAAAAAGCTCCCCTTCACTTTTGCCCTCCACGTGCTTAGAAACAGCTCCTCTTTTGCAGTGACGCCATAAGGGAGAAGATGAAGAAGAACTACATGTCCAACCCCAGCTACAACTATGAAATCGTCAACCGGGCCTCCCTGGCCTGTGGGCCTATGGTGAAGTGGGCTATCGCCCAGGTGAGCAGCCCGGCCAGGAGCCCCCGGGGGCGGGCCCCCTCACCTGGTCACATCTAAAAACCACCTGTCCGCCTCGGCAGCTTAACTACGCCGACATGTTGAAGCGCGTGGAGCCGCTGCGCAACGAGCTGCAGAAGCTGGAGGATGACGCCAAGGACAACCAGCAGAAGGCCAACGAGGTGGAGCAGATGATCCGCGACCTGGAGGCCAGCATTGCCCGCTACAAGGAGGAGTACGCCGTGCTCATCTCCGAGGCCCAGGCCATCAAGGCGGACCTGGCGGCCGTGGAAGCCAAGGTCGGGTTGTCCTCAGGAGCTCGGCTTCCTGCCGCCCCGGAAGCGCCGCTGTGCGCAGGGCTCGCCCGGTGGGAAAGGGATGCGTCCACGAGTGCTGCCTGTGCCGCGGTCGTCTTGGGGACGAGCTCTTTAACGTCCTGGAGGGCCCTGGGGACGCCTTCCTGCGCGTTGACTGACTGGTATTAGGTAGATAGCTGCCGGCCGTCTAAAGCCGGGGACCTCCCGCCCGCCCCCCACCATGGTCAGCTCCAGACCCTTGTGTTCTCACGCCTCCGGCTTTGTCGGCTGTGTCACCAAGGCCTCCCTGTCGGGGCCTCCTGTCCCTCCCCTTGCCCCCTCTGCAGCCCCCATCACTCACACCCACCCACTCACACCTTGGTCTGCCGCGGGCGTCTCACCCCTCCAGCTCAGCCCTCCCCTGGAGGCCCCTGCCCTTACTTCTGCTCACGCACACGTCCCAGGGCTGGCCCTTCCTTCCCTCCACTCATCTTAGGCCCTCAGACTCTAGGACTGTGTTCCTCCCCACTCGTGTGTGATCTGGGTCCCACCCCCTTGGGGTCTGAACACTGAGCTTGCTCCTCTCTGCAGCCCGCCTGAACCCTGTCTGCAGGGGACAGGAACCAATTTGCACTTTTCAGCACAAGTCCTGTTTGATTTGGGCTTCCTCTGTGGCTCAGCTGGTAAAGAATCCGCCTGCAATGCAGGAGACCTGGGTTCGATCCCTGGGTTGGGAAGATCTCCTGGAGAAGGGAAAGGCTACCCACTCCAGTTTTCTAGCCTGGAGGATTTCATGGACCCTATAGTTTATGGGGTCACAGACAGTCAGACACGACTGAGCAACTTTCACTTCACTAACTAACCTACCTGTTTGATTTTCCTTTTAGGTGAACCGGAGCACGGCTCTTCTGAAGAGCTTGTCTGCTGAACGGGAACGGTGGGAGAAGACGAGTGAAACTTTCAAGAACCAGATGTCCACCATCGCCGGGGACTGTCTCCTGTCAGCCGCCTTTATCGCTTACGCAGGTTACTTCGACCAGCAGATGCGCCAGAACTTGTTTACCACCTGGTCCCACCACCTCCAGCAAGCCAACATCCAGGTAACTGTCTGCAGAGACGCTCAGGAAGGCGGGGCCAGAGTGAGGGTCGGTGGGCTCTCCGCGGCCTCACCGGAAGCCACGCCATCCGCCCCCCTCTCAGTTCCGCACAGACATCGCAAGGACAGAGTACCTCTCCAACGCCGACGAGCGTCTCCGCTGGCAGGCCAGCTCCCTCCCCGCGGACGACCTGTGCACAGAAAACGCCATCATGCTGAAGAGGTTCAACAGGTAACGTGTGCATGCGTGGCGGGGGACGGGGAGAGGCCTGTGGGCCGTGCTCCCATGTCCTTGGGAAGAGGTGAACAGAAGGCTGGCAGTGGGCCAGCACGCTTACCTCTGACGGTGGGCTGTGCATGGTTCCCTTCGTTGCTGTGTTGGGACTGTCCACACTGACTCTGCACGAGGGGTCCCCGGCCACCTTGTGAAGTTGATAGGCGTGGCTGTGATGGGCGAATGTTAAAACGGACCCTCTCTTAAAGTATTGTAAGAACTGAAAACGTCTAGCTGGAGTTAAGGGAGACTTCTGCCTGGTTCTGGCTCAAGGAGGCTGGAGTGAGAGGAGGAGCAGGCCTGCCGTGGAGGGGGCTAGTGGTGCCATCCACAGGCGCCCCCAGGACCGAGCCTGCACAGAGGTCCGCAGCCGACCCTCCTCCGCGGCAGCTCCCAGCCCCAGGCACCCTGGGGCTTCTTTCCGTTTTCAAAACTAAGCCGCAGCTTCCTGTCTCTCCTTACCTGTGCCTCTCGCCGCTGCCCCGGGGTCCAAAGAGGGGCCGACGAGGACAGAGTGTGTCCTAGCGAAGGCCCGGAAATGCCGCAGACGCCCCTCGTTCGGGTCAGTGACCAGGTCGCTGTCTGTCTCCCCCCGGCCCCGGCAGGAAGCTGGGAGCCCCTCTTCCAGAGCCCCACACGAGGGTGGCTGCAGCGGATGGCAGGCCCGGCTGGGTGCACACACAGCAGAAGCCGGAGGCGGCAGGTTCTCACCACGCGCCCTGTGCTAGCCTCTGAGTCCTGGGCAATCGCACACACGTGTTACAGTATTTTAAACACCCGAACTGGCTGTGTGGCCCTGGACAGAGGACATTCGCCCCTCTGTGGCTCGTCTCCTCCATAAATGAGACGGGTGTGGCGATCACACCTGTCTGCAGGGTCCCCGTGAGCGCTGAGTGGGAGGGCCCGCATGCCTGCAGCTCGTGGGCCTGAGGGTCGGGGCTGCCAGTTCCTGCTCTCAGGGGTCTGCCCCGCGGGCCAGCGAATCCTCCCAGCCAGCCAAGTGCCTATGCTTGGCCTTCACAGAGCAGCGTCCTTGGCGCGGAGGGACAGCGCTTTGGCGGTAGCCATTCTGAGCAGTTTGCTTGAGTCACTGCCCCTCACAGGAGGTCCTCAGAACGAGGATTTTAGCACCAAGCCTTGGGTCACATGGTTTCTTCTGTAAACTTGGACCCCACATCTGAGCCTGGGACACCTCCCCCCGCCCTGCCAGGCTCTGCCTGTCACGCCCTCGGGCTCCCCTGGCATCTGCCCATCCTCTGCCCATCCCCAGGTACCCGCTGATCATCGACCCCTCGGGGCAGGCCACAGAGTTCATCATGAACGAGTACAAGGACCGGAAGATCACGCGGACCAGCTTCCTGGACGACGCCTTCAGGAAGAACCTGGAAAGTGCGCTGAGGTTCGGCAACCCCCTCCTGGTCCAGGTGTGTGTGCCTCTCCGCTGCCAGAGGGAAGGCCTTCGGGCTGTGTTAGCTTTCTGCAGACGCAGCTGATGTGAGTCACGAGGCACTACAGTGCCACCTTCTGGACTTTGTGAGAAAGGAGTTCCCTGGCAGTTCAGTGGTCAGGACTCAGCACTTTCGCTGCTGGGGTGTGGATTTAGTCCCTGGTTGGGGACCTAAGATCCCACAAGCCGTGCAACACAGCCCAGAAAGAAAATTAAGCAGGGATAAAGCTGTGAGACAGCTCTGTAAAACTGCAGCAGAGGCAGTGTTTGCTCTCTAACTCCACTTAGTCTGGACGGCCCCATCCCCTGGGGCTTGGTGAAACCTGTGCTGAGAGCAAGGAGCAGAGCCCTTCATCTGCTGAAGTGGCTGTGGGCGCCTAGTGGCCACGTGAATGGCTGGGTGGCTGCTGGGGAGATGTATTTATTTGGAGTAGGAAGTCAGTTAAACGTGGGTGGAAACACACACTAAAACACTGTTGACGACACGTCGCGTATCCACACGTAGGACGTGGAGAGCTACGACCCAGTTCTGAACCCAGTTCTGAACCGCGAAGTCCGGCGAACAGGAGGCAGAGTGCTGATCACCCTCGGCGACCAGGACATAGACTTGTCACCATCCTTTGTCATCTTCCTGTCCACTCGCGACCCCACCGTAAGGCCCAGGGCCCACCTCCACGGAGACGGGGCAGCGATGGGTAGGGCCAGGGATGTGACAACGCTGACCGGCCCGTCACCCCTCTTGGCAGGTCGAGTTCCCCCCGGATCTCTGCTCCCGGGTGACCTTCGTCAACTTCACCGTCACCCGTAGCAGTCTGCAGAGCCAGTGTCTCAACGAAGTCCTCAAAGCAGAAAGACCTGATGTGGATGAGAAACGGTCCGACCTTCTGAAACTCCAAGGTACGGTTCCCGGTCCCTGGCTCTCTGTGCAGGTCGGGGCTGAGCTTCCCCAGGACGAGGTGCCCCGGGCCCGTGTCTCAGCATCACGGCGGCACCAGGGTAAACTCTGCGCCTTCTGGTCCTTTAAGGGGAGTTTCAGCTGCGCCTGCGTCAGCTGGAGAAGTCTCTGCTGCAAGCTCTGAACGAGGTCAAGGGGCGCATCCTGGACGACGACACGATCATCACAACGCTGGAGAACCTCAAGAGGGAGGCAGCCGAGGTGACGAGGAAGGTGGAGGAGACGGACATCGTGATGCAGGAGGTGGAGACCGTGTCCCAGCAGTACCTCCCGCTGTCCACCGCCTGTAGCAGCATCTACTTCACCATGGAGTCGCTCAAGCAGGTGGGCGGGCCGCGCCGGGCCGGAGGCTCCCCGCCCCCCGCGCTCGGGCGCTCATGGCCCCTCACGGCCCCCCTCCGCCCCCTGCAGATCCACTTTCTGTACCAGTACTCGCTGCAGTTCTTCCTGGACATCTACCACAACGTCCTGTACGAGAACCCCAACCTGAAGGGCGTCACCGACCACACGCAGCGCCTGTCCATCATCACCAAGGACCTCTTCCAGGTACAGCGCGGGCCGGCTCCCCTGGTGTGGGGGTGCGCCTGGGATGGGGGGCGGGGGTGCGCGTCCAGGGACGGCAGTGTTCTGATGGCACGCTGCGCGCCTTGTCTCCAGGTGGCGTTCAACCGCGTGGCCCGAGGCATGCTGCACCAGGACCACATCACCTTCGCCATGCTGCTGGCCAGGATCAAGCTCAAGGGCACCGTCGGGTGAGTCGGCCGCCCTAGCACGTGTCTCCCCAGAGGATGCTGTTGTCTCAGTGACAGCAGACGGGACTCCCGCCGAGAGGCCCTGGCTGACGGCTGTCCCCACTCCAGGGAGCCCGCCTACGACGCTGAATTCCAGCACTTCCTGAGGGGCAAGGAGATCGTGCTGAGTGCAGGCTCGACACCCAAGATCCAGGGCCTGACTGGGGAGCAGGCCGAGGCCGTGGTAAGGCTGAGCTGCCTGCCTGCCTTCAAGGATCTGATCGCCAAGGTCCAGGCAGACGAGGTGAGAATCTCGTGAGCGTGCCCGGCGGGGAGCTGGCCTCCGCCCAGGGAAGTCGCCTGTCCTGTAAAGCCCAGAACGTCGTGTTGCGTTCTCTACCTTCAGACGTCTGACCCGTCAGTCTGACCGCTCTGCCCAGAGGTGGGCAGAGCCCACGGCAACGCATCCTCTGTTGTCCCCACAGCAATTTGGCATCTGGCTGGATAGCAGTTCCCCTGAGCAGACCGTGCCGTACCTCTGGAGTGAGGAGAACCCCTCAAGTAAGCCCTCAGGGCTTGCCCCGTTGTGGCCGCTCTGAACCTGGGCGTGGAATGCACTTTGCTGGCTGAATGCAGGGACAGGCCAGGGACAGAAAGTCACTGACGCCTGAGATTCGCGTCTCAGTGCTAAAACCTGCGGGGGCGGCGTGGACATGGGAAAGCAAAAAATTCCCTGTTCCTATTGCAGCCCCTGCTGAAAGACCAAGAGAGGACTAGCCGGAAGGTCCCTGCCCGGGCTTAGGCGTTAGGAGAAGGGGGCTGTTTCTGAGTGTGCGGCTCCGGGCTGGCCGGGCCCCAGGAGGGGGTAGCAGGGGCTGCATGGATACAGGTTGCCGGTGGCTGCCGGGTCTCTGGGGCTTTTCGGGGTCCTTCCCAAATGGGCAGTGTGTGGTCATTCAGAGTCAGTAGCCGCTCGTCACCCGTGGAAGGCCCCAGGCGGAGGTCTTGTCACAGCTGTGCCCAGAGGGTGCCGTGGTGAGGTGGGTGCTGGCGATTCTTGGGCAGAGAGGACGAGGGGCCGTCCTGATCTCTGGGGTGGTGTTTGTGGGGCAGGGGCCCGTAGCGGGGACAGCCAGGGGGCATCTCAGGCCTGTGCTGTCGCCAACCCTCCCCCCGGCTCCGTTCCAGCTCCCATCGGGCAGGCCATCCACCGCCTGCTCCTGATCCAGGCTTTCCGCCCTGACCGCCTGCTGGCCATGGCACACATGTTCGTGTCCACCAACCTCGGAGAGTCCTTCATGTCCATCATGGAGCAGCCGCTCGACCTGACCCACATCGTGGACACGGAGGTGCGCACTGGCCCCGTGGCCTCTGAGCTGCCCATCTGCACAAGCCCCCACAGGGCCCTCCCCGCCGACAGGTGCGCTGTTGGTGGGCCTCCCCCTCACCGAAGCCCGACTTCCCGGCCTGCAGGTCAAGCCGAACACGCCCGTCCTCATGTGCTCTGTGCCCGGGTACGACGCCAGCGGGCACGTGGAGGATCTTGCCGCTGAGCAGAACACGCAGATCACATCCATTGCCATCGGTAAGGGTGGTCGGTCTGTCCCCTCCCCAGGACTTCACGGTGGGGGGCCCTAGCGTCCAAGTCCGCCTGCTGAGCCTTCAGCTGTTTGTTCCCAGGCTCCGCAGAAGGCTTTAACCAGGCAGACAAGGCAATAAACACAGCCGTGAAGTCAGGCAGGTAGGCTGGTTTGGTTTTGCTTTGAGACCCGAGTCCCCAAGGATTCCGGCTGGAGACATGAGGTGAGGCCACGGCCTTCTCCCTGCCCGCAGGTGGGTGATGCTGAAGAACGTCCACCTGGCCCCGGGCTGGCTGATGCAGCTGGAGAAGAAGCTCCACTCGCTACAGCCACACGCCTGCTTCAGGCTCTTCCTCACCATGGAGATCAACCCCAAGGTGCGGGGTTTGAGGGCGCCGGCCTGGCCCCAGGGGGTGAGTGGGGGCGGCGGAGCCGAGCGCTCACGGGGGGCGGGCCCCGTGTCCTCCTCAGGTGCCCGTGAACCTGCTCCGAGCGGGCCGCATCTTCGTGTTCGAGCCGCCCCCGGGCGTCAAGGCCAATATGCTGAGGACCTTCAGCAGCATCCCCGTGTCTCGGATATGCAAGGTGAGCGCTGCGGAGCCTGCTGTTGGGCTGGGATGCAGGGCTGCATGGATGTCTGGGCTCCAAGCAGAGGCCAGAGCTTGTGGGTGGGAGGAGGGGTCGTGGCAGGAATTTTGCATCACAGGACTTCCCTGGAGGCCCAGTGGCCAAGAATCTGCAATTCTGCAGGGGACCTGGGCCCAGTCCCTGGTCAGAGAGCTAAAATCCCACATGCCGCACGACGTGGCCTTAAAAAAAAAAAATTTATATCAATTCTATGTTTCTTAAGTGCTATTTTGGGCCATAATCCACCCTTTCTGCCATTTTTAGAAACTTGTCTTCTATGTACTTTGTTGGCTGTATAATTTAGCTTAGCAGTGTAATCAGGAGCACGTCTTTATTAACAGAAAACTGAGTGGTTTTCTCTTAGCAGCACCATTCGCATTAATGACTGAGGTCAGGGTGGTCCCAGTGTGAGTATGTGCAGAGCGCTTTTTAAGACCTTGATTGCAGCAAGCCCTGGACTGTCTTCTTAGTTAGGACAGGCCTACGTCCCAGTGACCCTGTGTTGCTAACTCCCCACCTAGTCTCCCAACGAGCGTGCTCGCCTGTACTTCCTGCTGGCCTGGTTCCACGCCATCATCCAGGAGCGCTTACGATACGCACCCCTGGGCTGGTCGAAGAAGTACGAGTTCGGGGAGTCTGACCTGCGGTCGGCCTGCGACACGGTGGATACGTGGCTGGACGACACAGCCAAGGCAAGCGCGGGCCGTGCCTCGGGAGGGGGACCCATGAGGAGCGCGCCTCCGCCCCAGCCGTGACCTGCCTCTCCTCCTGCAGGGGAGACAGAACATCTCGCCAGACAAGATTCCCTGGTCTGCACTCAAGACCCTGATGGCCCAGTCCATCTATGGCGGCCGGGTGGACAATGAGTTCGACCAACGTCTGCTCAACACCTTCCTGGAGCGCCTATTCACCACCCGGAGTTTCGACAGCGAGTTCAAGCTAGCCTGCAAGGTCGACGGGCACAAAGACATCCAGATGCCGGACGGCATCAGGTGTGTGTCCTCCCCACCACCACGGGGCAGGGACCGGGGCACCGGGCACTTCCGGCCACGGGAACGTGTTAACCGACATGCTGTTGTTCCAGGAGAGAGGAGTTCGTGCAGTGGGTGGAGCTGCTCCCCGACACACAGACACCTTCCTGGCTGGGCCTGCCCAACAACGCCGAGAAGGTTCTCCTCACCACGCAGGGTGGGTACCCTGGCCCACTGGCCAGCCGGGCACTCCTCCTCCAACCACCCTCGGGGAGGCAGGGAAACCCTCGGTCCAGGCCGTGCCTGTTCTGCAGCCTCCATTCTGGGACACAGGCTCGGTAGCGAGTATGTAGGGTCTGGAAACTGTATTTAGGTTTCTGTTTTGGCTTTAGAAATGATGTCATCTTTCTTCCTGTTCAATTTTTTTTTTTTTTTTTAAGTTCCTGGCATTAAGTGACATCTTAGAACTATTAGTCTCTTTCTGGAATGTACTTTTATTAGAACTTCAAGACTAGTCAAGAGATCATCTAATGCAGTGGTTCTCATAAGTGTGGTCCCTGACCAACAGCCTCAGACTGACTGCAGCTTTAGAGACGCATGTCCTCGGGCCCCCACCCCGGGCATCAGAACTGTGGGTGCTGGGACACTCAGGTGTGAGAACCGCTCTGAGCCAGGCTTCTCTTTATGGGAGAAGACCGACGTGCCCAAGGACCCATAGCTGTGGGGCCCACCTCCGGCCTGAGGACCACCTTGAAGCTAGCGTCTCGCTGTGGGGTCACAGTGGTGGGCCCCACGGTGACCACGAGGGAGGTGGGGCTGTCTGCGGTTGAGTCGTGGTTTAGTCGGGACACAGAGGAGGGTCTGAGGCAGGGGCTGGGTGGGCGCCCTCAGTATGGAAGTGTGCGCTGAGAGCACGCAGGGTGCTGACTGCAGTGCTGCCTGCCAGGAGCAGCCGCGGGGTCCCCTCGGACCACAGTGAGGCTGTCTGAGCCCGGGCAAGCCGGGGCTCTGCAGAGACACTCACCCCCAGGCCTGTGCAGGAGGCCCCAGGCTAACGGTGCCCAAGGTCGTGTGTCCCACGTGGAGGCCATGAGGTTTGAGCCCCGGGGGACAGCTCAGCGCTGGACTGGGAGGGCGCGCGCTCTGGGGCCGGGACCCTGGGCACCGGCCGAGCCCGGGGTGCTCAGGAGGTTGCCTGCTCCCTGATGACAGTGGACACGTGGGTCTTGGAGCTGCCTCTGGTGTCTGTGCGCAGCCTCTGCTGCGGCCCTGGCGGTCGTGACCCCGCCTGTGGTGCTGGGCCTCCTCCCCACCCACCTGTCCTTGGTGCTGTAGGAACAGGGGCCCGCGGGACACCTCACAGGGCGCAGTGTCCCCCAGGTAGACGCAGGGAGGCCTCCGCGCTCAACCTGCCCTCTGCACCCCCGCGCAGGTGTGGACATGATCAGCAAGATGCTGAAGATGCAGATGCTGGAGGACGAGGATGACCTGGCCTACGCAGAGACTGAGAAGAAGGCACGGCCCGACTCCTCGTCCGACGGGCGCCCCGCCTGGATGCGGACGCTGCACACCACCGCCTCCAACTGGCTGCAGCTCATCCCACAGACGCTCAGCCACCTGAAGCGCACGGTGGAGAACATCAAGGTGCCGGCGCCCCGCCTCACGTCGGGGGCTCAGGGCTGTCCTCGCGGGGGGGCCGGGCCGGGTGAGGTCAGCGCTGTCTTGGGGCGGCTGTGCGCCTGGGCCTGGCCAGAGGGCTCGGCTTGGAACGCCTGAGAGTGCAGGTGGTCAGTGACCCTCCGGGACGCAGGGGTGCTTCCCCCTCTTCACGGGGTGGTCTGGAGCTGCTGTGGTCAGGGGCCCACAGCTTCACGCCAGGTCTGGTTCAAGGTCCAGTTCCGGCGATGCTGTGAACCCGGGCTCCCCAAGGCCGAGTTACTTCCGGTGCTCTTCCTCTTCCCTGACCCCCCTCCCCGCTCCACTCCAGCCTTCTGTTCTCTTCCAACGACCGTAGGATCCTCTGTTCCGATTCTTCGAGAGAGAAGTGAAGATGGGCGCCAGGTTGCTGCAGGATGTGCGCCAGGACCTTGCCGACGTCGTGCAGGTGTGCGAAGGCAGGAAGAAGCAGACCAACTACCTCCGCACACTCATCAACGAGCTGGTGAAAGGTGGGCCGCGGGGGCTCCCGGCAGCTCTGCATCGCCCCGACCTCCCCTCCCCCGGGCCCACACGCCCAGTTCCTGGCTCCTGCTGCCTCACTGAGCATCCGCCAAGGCCTGGCCTTGCCTCCTGCAGTCCCCGGAGTTCCAAGAGCGAGGGCGGGCAGGGCAGGACCTCAGGCATCTCCATCGGCTCGGGAGCCTGACCCGGCTGCACCGCCGGTGAGGGGGTGTCTGCAGCTGCGGTTTCTCGGGGCGGTCGTGCTCCCGCACTCACTCCCTCGGGGGTCACATGCACCGGGGGGGCCCGCTGGCGCTCGGCGGGGGCCTGTGGGTGCTGACGCTGGCCGGGCCCTCCCTGCAGGGATCCTGCCTCGGAGCTGGTCGCACTACACAGTGCCCGCCGGCATGACCGTCATCCAGTGGGTCTCCGACTTCAGCGAGCGGGTCAAGCAGCTGCAGAACATCTCACAGGCGGCCGCCTCCGGGGGCGCCAAGGAGCTGAAGGTGAGGGCAGCTCCCCAAGGCTCAGGCAGGCCTGGGCGGGGGCCCTCGAGTGGGGGTTGGCCCTCACGCCCCACTCTCCCCGCAGAACATCCACGTGTGCCTGGGCGGGCTGTTCGTGCCCGAGGCCTACATCACCGCCACCCGGCAGTACGTGGCCCAGGCCAACAGCTGGTCCCTGGAGGAGCTCTGTCTGGAGGTGAACGTCACCACCTCCCAGAGCGCCACGCTGGACGCCTGCAGCTTCGGGGTCACCGGTGAGCGGGGGCGCCCTGTCCCCCACCTGCGGCTCAGCCACTGCCCCTCACGGGCTGCCTGCTAGAGGTGACACTGGGCCGTGCCCACATAGCAGAGGCCCCCGGGGTCTTAACCACCCCTCCCCACCCCCACAGGCCTGAAGCTCCAAGGGGCCACGTGCGGCAACAACAAGCTGTCACTCTCCAACGCCATCTCCACCGTCCTGCCCCTGACGCAGCTGCGCTGGGTCAAGCAGACAAATGCAGAGAAGAAGGCTAACGTGGTGAGTGCCCCCTTCCCTTCTCTGGGCATTCCCACTGGGCACTCGGGCTGTGTGTCCCCCCCCCAGGGGTACTCAGCATCCCTTCCTTCTCTGTGCGAGCCCCTCCCCTCGCACAGCCAGCACCCCCGCCTTCTTTGCAGGTGACGCTGCCTGTCTACCTGAACTTCACCCGCGCCGACCTCATCTTCACGGTCGACTTCGAAATTGCTACCAAGGAGGACCCACGCAGCTTCTACGAGCGGGGCGTGGCCGTCCTCTGCACCGAGTGAGGCTGCCTTTTCTAGTCCCCTTTGTGTAACAGTAAAATTAATATTTAATGTTTATTCATTATTAAAACGTACTGAAGGTTCATTGTTAAAAGTATATGGACTTGTTAAGGGAACGTCGATGCAAGGCTGGCAGCTGCAGGAAGCGGAAAGAAGTCGGACGGTTGGGAGGTGGAGCTGGGAGGGACCCAGGGCCGCGGTTCTGAAGGCCGAGGCAGGGCTTGTTTTATGAAATAAAACACTAAGCATGACGCGGCTCCGGCCTCTCGTCTCGTCTCTGGCTCCTGGGGACACCTGGGCGCCCGCGGCCTCCGGGGCCTCTGTCCCCACGGTCTTGGGGTGCTGGATGCGGCCTCCTGTGGAGCGGGTTCCCAGCGCGTTCGGAGCCCCAAGAGCTCCCGGCTGGCTCATCCTGCGGTGGGAAGCAAGCTGGGCTCTGGAGGAACAGCCCGAGGCCCGACGGCACCGCCTTTCTAGCCCCGCCCCCACCCCAGACGTCCGGGGCTGCAGAGCCAGAGCCGCCCACCTGGCTCCGGGCCGCGGGCCCTGGGGTCCCTCGGGGGCCGAGCGCCATCCAGAGCTGTGTTCAACTGAAAATGGCCCATTTTGAATGCTTTCCTCTGAGCCAACAAATAGGGCTTTTTAGCTTCTCTTCGTCACCCCGAGCGTTTAGCAGTGCCCCAGTCTCTCACCCAGAAGCTGGCACCACCGAGAAGAGCCCTTGGAAAGCCCACTGCGGGCGATGCTCCCACGCCCACCCCGTTTACGGTACAGGTCCCGACACAGGCCCGCTGGTGCCGGGCAGGGGTTCTGGGTGCAAAAGGACCACCGTCCTCGATGGCCCCGAAGGCCTGGCTGGGGAGGAGGGGCAGCTGCCAGGGGCAGGAGAAGCCATTGCAGCCGCCAGACCCTGATGCCCAAGTGTCCTGGGGTGGGTTTAGGGCACTGCAGGCCCAGGACCAAGCTGCCCGTCGGGGGTCCACATGGACCCCACCAGGAGTTCCTGGGGCCCCTACTTGCTGCCTCCCAGCCTCACCCTGGCGTGAGCTCAGTCCCCCTTGGACCCCACTTAGATCACTCCTCACCTGCCTTTGGGGCGGGTCAGGCTGGACAGCGGGCAGAGCTGGCAGAGAGGGGGTCCAGAAGGGACCTGGGGGAGGGCAGACAGCACCTCCTGGGCACTGCCATCCACCCAGTGCCCTGGAGGAGCCTCGGGGGCCCCCCAGACCAGGAGAGATGAGACCATGCACCTCACCCACTGAGGTGTCCACTGAGACGCCCCTTTATGGGGACCGTGTGCTCCTGGGCAGCGAACACAGCAAGGGGGGCGCCCATCCTCCCTGCCAGGAAGGTCCTAAAAGGCTCCATGAGAAAAAGCACCTCCACACCCGGGTGTCACCCCACTGGGGCCACGATCGCAGGACCCCACGCTCAGCAGACCCCGTCCCCAAGGGGAGACACAACCCGAGAAACGGATGGGACGGCCCCGGGGCTGCGGCCTTGCCTCCACCCCCACTGAACGCCCCCCGCATTGCAGCTGTTCTCAGCGACCCTGGGAGCCGAGCCCTGTGGAGGCAGCTGCGCGTGAGCAACTCTGGGGTAAACAGTCACAGCCAGGACGGGCGGAGGCGGGCTAGAGGACCGCGGGCCCCAGCCTCCGAGTCAAGGTTTTAAAAATACAGACGTATTTACTAAAAGTAAGGGAATTCTCTGCGACTCAGACAGGCAGGTGGGGCCTTTTCCTGAGCTGGAGACACTCTCAGCGCAGTGGAGGGGCCCAGAGACTTTATTTACAACATAAACAACTAACACCTGCATATTTACAACATAAATGACTAACACACCCTAATCTTCGTGGACCATCAGTTCCCGAAGATACATTTCTGTTGTTTGAACCTTACAAGAAGACACAAAAGGAGCCACATGTTTCATGGAAGAACATGTTTCATGGAAGCTTTTTTTTAATGCTCATCAACATCGTCCTCACCTCTGAGGCCCTGGCCCATCGTCACCAGTCGCCCCGCTCACCTGATCTAGGCCACATACTTCTTCTTTCGCTTACTCTTCTCCGGCTCTGTGAGTAAAAGTTCCAGTTTCCTCTTGGAGAGGGTGACCTTGGGACACCTGTCCCTCTCGGTCCCGAGTCTGGGGGGCGGGCGTGACCCTCTGGCCCTGCCCTGGGGTCTGCCAGCCTTGGGGGACCCCCGGTCCTCCTCCATCATCCCTGAGTCCTCCAGGGGTCCAGGCAGCCGGGCCATCCGCCCCCGCGCCTCCAGGCCACCGGCCTCCACGGGTTGCATGTCCACGTCGCTGCCTCCCGGGGCTGCTGGGGCCCAGCCAGTGGCTGTCAGGACCAGGAGTGGAAGGTTCACCGAGAGGGGGTCTTCTATGCTCACATCCCCTGGACCCCTGGGCTTGAGCGTGTGCAGAGGCCCGTCACAGTTCGCGGCACCCAGGGAGCAGCCGTTGAAATGACAGGAGGCGTGACCACGGGCCTCTTCCCACTCAGCGTCGTAAGGATCTAAAAGCTGACGACAGAAGGGCTTCTGAGCTGGCGAGCGGGGGAATCATGGAGAACACACGCCTTACACGCACGCACAGTTTCTTCCGTCATGGACCTTGGCAGATTTTGCATGATCTGCCCTGCAAATTAATCTTCAAAAATGCCTTTGATAAGGGCTTCCCTGGGGGCTCAGTTGCTCAAGAAGCTGATTGCCAAGCCAAGAGACGTGGGTTTGATCCCTGGTCCAGGAAGATTCATATGTCAAGCAGCAGCAAAACTAGGGCAGAAGACCCTGGGCCCTGAGGCCCAGGCTCTGCAACAGGAGAAACCACTGCAGTGAGACGCCCCTGCTCCCCACACCTGGAGAGAGCATGCGTGCGGCAACGAAGACCCAGCACAGGCAAAAACATGTTTTAAATTATTTTTTAAACGCGTTTGATGAGGACTTCTCAGGTGGTCCAGTAGCCAAGACTCCGTGCTCCCAATGCGGGGGGCCCAGGTTCAATCCCTGGTCGGGAAACTAGATCCCGCATGCCGCAACTAAGACCCAGGGCAGCCACATAAATAAATATTTGTTAACGCATCTGATAACTATCCCAGAGCCTCCTAGAAGCCCAAGGGCTCCCCACTGTGGGGGTGTCCCGGCCGAGCCCCATCGTTTAAAGCCCTCCTTCCAGCACTGGCAGCCCCTGTCCACCACCTCAGTCTGAGCTCATTTTCCTGCTCTGAGCCCGGTGAGGGCCTCGAAGGCCGGCCATGGGCCCCTCAGGGGCAGGCGACACCCCAGGGCAGCCAAACGCCCCACCCCCCACCTCGACCACTGCCACCGGGGGCCACAGAGCTTTCTGGACCCTCCTCACACCACCCGGGGGCCGAAGGGTCCTGTTCCTTACTCGTTCACTCCTGCCCCAGGGCTCTGGCTGGAACGGTCTCTACGGAAAGCCCAGGTACCCACAACCAGGGACCACCCCCTGCTGCACGGAGACCTTTCCAGACGGGCTCCACCCGCAAACCAGCAGGCTGATCCGCACGCCTCGGCCCGTGAGCACCTCCTCCCGCTGACCCACGGCCTCGGTCACATGCACAGAGGGACCCCAGGCCCGAGTCAGCAGGGGACCCCCCTGGGGCCCTTTCCCTCGGGTGGTGACAACTCCCGAGAAAGCTCACTTGCTCTTTGGACAGCTGACATTCATTTATTCCAGAGGGAGAAAATGAACGTAAACACCGTAATCTACCAGCAGCTGTAACCACTGCAGATCCAGAAACTGGTCAGAATTGCTGGCATTCACAAAGCAGACACTCGCGCTTGTGACCCCACCCCCAGCAAAGCAGTGAGTGTCCCCGAGAGGCCCCAGCCCAGAGGCCCCCCCCTCTGGCCTCAGCCCACAGAATCTTTCCTGGCAAACCAAGAAACGCCCAGCTAGGCCCTCCAGTCACTGGTTCGGGGTAGAACTTAGCAGCACGCCTGCCCTGTTCAGGGGCACCTGGCGTCTTAAAGCACTGTGAGGCCAGGGTTACCTACTACACCTGTGTGATCCATGAAAGTGAATTTAATTTGACTGAGATTCATTTTGAGATTGACTAATTGCAAACCCATGGTCTCATCAATCTATCTTCCAGTAAACTACCTGAAGCCTTCTGTTCTTACTTTTAAAAATTGGGAAGAGGAATGAAAAACCAACGTAAATGTCATGGTGAAACTTTTTCTAAAATGTAGCCACACCACTGGGCTGGGCAGAGTTCTCGGAGCAGGCCTGCGACTGCCCTCCTGAGGAAGATCTGCCTGCAAGGCTGCCTGGCTTCTGGGAACTTGGACTTGAGGGGGCCCCCAACCGTCCCCAGAGACAGGAGCGGCTGCTGGCTGCCTTGTTCGGGAACGTACCTCTCTCCAGATGCCTTCAACAAAGTCCAGGTGATTCTTCCTATGACTGGCCTGGAAAAGCAAGGGGTTTGGGTCATCCTCTCTAAGAAGGAGGGCAGACAGCACATTCAAGTTCAGGGGCAAGGATCCAGGGGCTCACTTCCCCGGCCAGCAGTCCTGCCCTGCCCACACTCGTGGACAGTGGCCCACGGTGGGTGCTGACGAGGAAAGCCCACCCCCAGGAAGCTAAGCACAGGCAGGGACCCCCTTCAAGAGTGTGTTTGTAGGACTTAAGATGCAAACCTGGGCCGCTCAAGAGGGGAAATCAGAACCAGGAATGTGACTGGGAGATGGCCAGGTTCAACCTCAACAGCCAGGTTCAATCGCCCGCCATCGCACCAGGAAGGACCTCCGAGTCTACACAGCACCCGGCACGTGTGCTGGACCCAAAGCCAGAGACGGTAGAAGGTTCTAGGTCATCCATCCCAAACCCTCCCTTTGTAGACACAGAAGCCGAGGCCCACACAGGGGCCAGGCCTTGCTCAGGATCCCTGGGAAGAACCCAAGGCTGGTATCACATATTCCAGAACCTTCCCCTCTAACACCAGGCTACCGGTAAAAGCAACTCTTGGTCTTCATCAAAAGACAGACTCTCAAAGGACAGGAATTTGAACATCGCTAGTTGTGGGGGAGAGAAGACCCGAGAAGCTGACACCAGGAACCACAGAGAAGACTAATTCCGAGAAGGGGGTGGGGTCCTGGCAAGGGCTCCTGCTCTCTCCTGGGGTCCCGGTCTGCCCTATAGCCTCCAGCCCCCTCCACCCGCCCCACCAAGAGGGGAGGGGTACCTTAAGGCGATGGAGCCTGTTTCTCTGCCTCTTCTGGAAGCCGGCCCTGGTGCTGGCCGTGAAGGCGGCCCGGATGCAGCTGCGATGGCCGTTCCGCAGACCAGCCATGGCTCAGGGGCTGGGGGGGGTGGACCTTTCACTTAACTGCAGAGCGTCAGGGACAAGGCACAGGTCAGTGGTGGGAGGGGTGGGGGCGGGCTGACCACAGGGCCGTGGAGGGAACTTTCTGGAGCCCCGGAGCTGTTGGTCTCCACTGGGCTGATGCAGTCGTCACAAGTCAGGACTCTGTGCCCAAAGGGGTGATTGTGACTGTGAGTGATAGCTCAGCAAAACAAACCTAGGGAGTTTACAAAAAGTTTTTTAACTAAAAGGAAAGCCACAGGCAGCTGGTGGCCTGGGAGGGCCGCGCAGGAGCAGCGCCTTGGTTCGGGGAAAGCCCCTTCGCACCCAGACACCCAGCCGTGTAGGAGTCATGGGTGAAGTCACACGTCCTTGACACCGAAAGCTCTATCTAGGCTGGAGCAGGGACGGGGGTCACGCATCCAGCTCCCATGTCCTCCCCACTTTGGTTTGTTTTTAATAGATGAGAAAAATAAGCCCAGATACTGTGGACAGACTCGCCCAAGGTGACAAACCCAGACAGCACTCCCCCCGCCCCCTCCCCGAGAAAGCACTAGGTCGTCAAAAGCATTTGACAATTTTTTTAAAAAAACCATGCAGCCCAAGAAGAGCAGAGAAAACGTCCACTCAAAACAAAAGACAGATCACGGTGCGACTTACTGAGAGGAGAGACCACACACCTCCGTGCTGTTTCATGTCACTTGCTTCCCTCCAGAATCCCGGGGGCCGGCGGCCTAGGCCCTGCAGGAAACACGTCCGTTGCAGACACACACCACCCTCCACCCAGGGCGCCACGCGTGGCCCGCTCAGGGGTCCCCACACTGGACTCCCTGGAACACCAGGTCTGAGGCAGAAACACCAAAAGCTACAAATCAGACCCTAAAGCACCATTTGCGTTAGCATTTTATTTTTTTAAAGATGCTTATTTTTATTTATTTTTTGCCTATGCCACATGGCTTGCGGGATCTTGGTTCCCCAACCAGGGATCGAACTGGACCCCCCCTGGAACTGAAGTACAGACAGGGAAGCCCCTCATTCTTTTTATTTTTAAATTTCTTTCTTTCTTTTTAAAAAGGCTTGGTCTTCGTTGCTACACGCAGGGGCTACTCCTTGTCATGCCCCAGCTTCTCACTGCGGTCGCTTCTCGTTGTGGAGCTCGGGCTGTAGGGCGCACAGACTTCAGTAGCTGCAACACACGGGCTCAGCTGCCCCTTGGCACGTGGAATCCTTCCAGACCAGGGATGGAACCCGTGTCCCCTGCCCTGGCAGGCAGATTACTAACCTCTGTGCTACGCCACCAGGAAGTCCCTCTATTCGCATTTTAAAGGCTAGAAAAGCTCCCGGTAAGATCCAAAAATCTTTTCTTTTTTGTATTAAGTCCATAAATTCGGATATCATTAATTTTCCCCAAAGTCATTTTCTGTCCCAGGATCCCACCCAGGACGCCCCATCACATTTCGTTCATGTCTCCCGAGGCTCCTCTTGGCCTTGAGTGTCTCGGACGCCCCTGCCGTTGATGACCCTGACCGTCCTGGTGGGCTGTCCCTCAGCTGGGATCCGCCCCTGCTCTCCCGTGCACACGCGGGGCCCGGGGAGTGGGAGGACCACCGGAGGTGAGGTGCCTTCTCCTGTTGAGGGCGTCACGGGAGCAGCCATCACTCTGGCGTGTCCCATCCTGCTGAGGCCGTGCCCCACAGGCTTCCCTACCAGAAAGGGTCCTGGTCTCACCTCCCCCTCCATCCTGCCCTCTTTGAAAAGACCCCTCTGTGCAGCACCCACTCACTTGCGGAGGGTTAGGCCAGCGCCCTTGGAGGGAAACAGCTGCCTAAATTTCTTGGCTGGGGTGGTTTTTCTCCCACCTGTTGATTTGTTCATTGTTTGGCATCACCCACTCAATGGACAGGAGTCTGAGCCAACTCCAAGAGATGGTGAAGGACAGGGAAGTTCTGTGTGCTGCCGTCCATGGGGTTGCAAAGAGTCGGACACGACTGAGCGACTGAACAACGACTGATTTGTTCAATCATCGATTCATATCAGCACGGACTCATTTAATTCTATATTGTTGTCATTCAGTTGCGTCCAGCTCTTTGAGACCCCATGGACTGCGTCAGGCCCAGCTTCTCCATCCTTCACCGTCTCCCAGAGTTTGCTCAAGCTCATGTCCAGTAAGTCGGTGATGCCATCCAACCAGCTCACCTGTTGCCTCCGTCTCCACCTGCCTTCAATCTTTCCCAGCATCAGGGCCTTTTCCAATCAGTCAGCTATTCGCATCAGGTGGCCAAAGTATTGGAGCCTCAGCTTCAGCATCAGTCCTTCCAGTGAATATTCAGGGTTGATTTCCTTCAGGATTAACTGGTTTCACCTCCAAGCTTCCCAGGGACTCTCAAGAGTATTGAGACTCTTCTGTACTTCAGTCAGTTCAGTCGTGTCCGACTCTTTGTGGCCCCATGAACTGCAGCACGCCAGGCTTCCCTGTCCATCACCAACTCCCAGAATTTGCTCAAACTCATGTCCATCGAGTCAGTGATGCCATTCAACCATCTCATCCTCTGTCATCCCCTTCTCCCACCTTCAATCTCTCCCAGCATCTATACTCGGGTTGTAATAAAGACATCATTGATTTTGTTCTGACTTTGGCTGGAACTTCAGTTGGCTCCAGTTGGCTTCTGTTGGCTTCTCTAACAGGACCAGCCCAAATTAATTTTAATTTCCAAAAGAATACACCCTGTGAGTTACTTAGGACTCTCTTATGGGCTTCCCAGGTGGCCTAGGGGTAAAGAACCCTCCTGCCAGTGAAGGAGACAGAAGAGATGTGAGTTTGACCCCCGGGTCGGGAACATCCCCTGGAGGAGGACATGGTAACCCATTCCAGTATTCTTGTCTGGGGAGTCTCAAGGACAGAGGAGCCTGGCGGGCTGCAGCCCACGGGGTCAGAAAGAGTCAGACGTGCCCTCTAGGCCAAGGTGAACAGGAGGGCGGGGGCAGAGCGCCACCTTTGAAAGAAGGACATTGCCCGAGGGCACAACAGAAACCGACTAGAATCAAATAGAATCGATTCAGCTTCCACCAGACCTTGATCCTCCGTGCGCGCTCAAGCTAGATGACACACCCTGAGATGCCAGGACCGTTCCAACTGTCAAAGACCAAAAAGTGGGTGGTGGCCCAGTTCCTGGAAATCTCTGCCCCTTCCCCGAATGGTTGAAATAATCTTCCCACTCATTAGCTTTGGATAGCAGCTGGTCCTAGTGGCTGGGCTGTTTCCCTACACACACACACACAGACACACACAGACACACATATACACACACACTATATGTCACCAGGGGGATGTCCTGGGCCCCAAGGTCTCAGGGCCCGCCCCCTACTCCCTGGCCCAGCAGCTTCTCCAGCAGAGCAAAGACAGAAATTCCTAACACCCCAGGTCTCTCCCCTCCACTCTCCCCCTCCCCGCACGCCCTCACAGGTTACATTAAAAAGCCCTTATCTTGCAGATCTACTGGAGAATTCTTTGAAACCAAACCTATTATTATTGAAGACACCGGGTGACACACACCCTGCAGTCCTTCCTGGCCACTCCTTCTGGACCCTTCTTCCCAGTCAAGGTCAAAGTGGGCCTTGGGCAGGCCCCAGCCCCCATCCCCACCCCACCCTCCCTGCTCCATCCGGGAGGGGGCTCTGCCCCAGGATCCCAAGCCCTTCGCAGCTGCCGAGCAGCACCTCCGCTCCTGGGGCCTCTGTAGCCACCCTCCTCTCTTCCCTCCTCTGCTGAGAGACCACAACCTAACCCAGCTGACTACTCAGGGGCTCCCCCATCTGGGAGATGTCCACGGGCTTTCTCTCCAGACACTTCCTGAGGAAGAGTTAGAGGTGACCCTCTGTCTGAGAGCCAGCCACACAATCGCCACCTGCAGGTCCTGTCCAGGAAGCTCTCCCCCTGAGTGTCCCTGCTCACCTGGCATCTGCCTGCTGCACACACCTGTGTCTGCACACACATACACGCACACACACAGGCCACACCCACAGGCCACTCCCCGCACCGTCCGTCGCCAGCACCACTCCTCCGGGCCCTAATGCCCAGCCTGCTCTAGGGTCTCTAATAGGTTCTTCCAAATTGACTCGGCCATGATCAAATGGCTGATCTTTCCCCCGAATGGCCCCACTGGGGTCCTCCCAGCTTGGTGAAGCTACAACAACCTTCCCATCATATGACGACTCCTTTCTCCCAAGCCCCACATTCAGTGAGCAACCACACGGATTGTGCTTCCCGTGAGCCCAGAATTCAGCCACTGCCCCCACTTCCCTGACCCAGCCACTCTCCTCTGTGTCTCCTCACTGGCCTACCCCCCCCCCAGCCCCCCCGACCCCCCTCACCACCATCCGCACCCCCACACTCGCCTAGCCCTGCCCAGTCCTCAGCCCGGAGCGATGCCCTGCCCAGTCCCCAACCCAGAGCGATGCCCTGCCCGGTCCTCAGCCCAGAGCGATGCCCCTGCACCCAGCCCTCCTGCAGTGCCCACCGGGCCCCTCCCACCCCTAGGGCTCAGCCCCCCTCGATCTGCACCTGGCGGGCCCCTCCCTTCCATCCTGTCTTTTGTAGTTCAGTCACTCAGTCACGTCGGACTCTGCAACCCCAAAGACTGCAGTCCACCAGGCTTCTCTGTCCTTCACCATCTCCCGTGTTATTCAGGTGCTAAGCCCTGTCCGACCCCTTGGATGGCAGTTCACCAGGCTCCTCTGTCTTCCACCACCCCCCAGACTTTGGTCAAACTCATGTCCATTGAGTCGGTGATGCTATCTAACCATCTCATCCTGTTGCCCCCTTCTCTTTCCTCCCTCAATCTTTCCCAGCATCAAGGTTCTCCAGTGAGTCAGCTCTTCGCATCAGGTGGCCAAAGTACTGGAGCTTCAGCTTCAGCATCAGTCCTTCCAGTGAATAGTTAGAGTTGATGCACTGGTTGGATCTCCTTGCTTCCAAGGGACTCTCGAGAGTCTTCTCCAGCACCACAGTTTGAAAGCACCAGTTCTTGATAGAGACACCTTATCTCCTGTGAGTTCATCGTCCTCATCTTCACTGCCAATCCTCTCGCTCACACACAGGCTACACTTGTCTCCCTGGTCCTCATCTCTAACATTCTCTGTACCTTCCTTGTCTGTCTCCAGGGTCTGCAGTCCCTTTAACCAACTCACACTCGCCCGGGCTTTTCACTGCTATGTCCACAGCTGTGTCCCCCAGGCCTGGCCCGGAGCAGAGCACTGGCCAGTGTTCAGTGAGTGTTCCCGGGATAAACCACACACATCACTCCACTGAACCTAAAGGGCTCCACCATCATCCCAGATCCCTGAGCCAGAAACCAAAAAGATTCTCCTGGAAGCTGAAGAGCTGCCAGTCCTGGGACCACGCTTCCTGGGCCCAAAACCCAGGTCTGCTACCAACCTGGCTGTAGGACTTCAGACGTCTAAAGGAGTTGCTCCTTGGAATCCCTGGAAGTCCAGTTGTTAGGACTTGGCACCAGCACTGCCGGGTCCCAGGTTCAATTCTTGGTTGGGGAACCAAGATCACACAAGCCACGCAGCAGGCCAATAAAAAAATAAAGTGGCTTCTCCCGACTCATATACAAAATGGAAACAGACCCACAGACTCAGAAGACCCAGAAAACAGGTAACCCCTATGGTTACCAAAGGGGAAGAGGGAGGGATAAATGAGGAGTTTTGAATGTAACAGATGTTGTTCTGTCACTCAGTCATGTCCAACTCTTTGCGATACCATAGACTGCAGCATGCCAGGCTTCCCTATCCTTCACCATCTCCCAGAGCTTGCTCAAACTCATGTTCATTGAGTCAGTGATGCCATCCAACCATCTCATCCTCTGTTGTCCCCTTCTCCTCCTGCCCTCAATCTTTCCTAATATCAGGGTCTTTTCCAATGAGTCAGTTCTTCACATCAGGTGGCCAAAGTATTGGAGTTTCAGCTTCAGCATCAGCCCTTCCAATGAATATTCACAACTGATTTCCTTTAGGATTGACTGGTTTGATCTCCTTGCAGTCTGAGTCTCTCAAGAGTCTTTTCCAGCACCACAGTTGGAAAGCATCAATTCTTTAGTGCTCAGCTTTATGGTCCAATTCTCACATCTATACATGACTGCTGGAAAAACCACAGCTTTGACTAGACGGACCTTTGTTGGCAAAATAACAACTCTCTGCTTTTTAATATGCTGTCTAGGTTGGTCATAGCTTTTCTTCCAAGGAGCATCTTTTAATTTCATGGCTACAATCCCCATCTGCAGTGATTTTAGAGCCCCCCAAAATAGTCTCTCACGGTTTCCACTGTGTCCCCATCTATTTGCCATGAAGTGATGGGACTGGATGCCATGATCCTCATTTTTTCAATGTTGAGTTTTAAGCCAGCTTTTTCACTCTCCTCTTTCACTTTCACCAAGAGGCTCTTTAGTTCCTCTTCTCTTTCTGCCATAAGGGTGGTGTCATCTGCGTATCTGAGGTTACTGATACTTCTCCCAGCAATCTTGATTCCAGCTTGCGCTTCAGCCAGCCCAGCGTTTCTCATGATGTACTCTGCATATAAGTTAAATGAGCAGGGTGACAACATACAGCCTTGACGTACTCCTTTCCCAATTTGGAACCAGTCTGTCGTTCCATGTCCAGTTCTAACTGTTGCTTCTTGACCTGCATACAGATTTCTCAGGAGGCAGGTAAGGCGGTCTGGTATTCCCATCTCTTGAAGAATTTTCCAGTCTGTTGTGATCCACACAGTCAAAGGTTTTGACATAGTCAATGAAGCAGAAATAGATGTTTTTCAAGATGGTAGGAAGGGCAAAATGGTGTTTAGAATCAAACTTCATACCCACCAGAGATGCTTAGAGGCCGCAAGCAAAACCCTTGTGTGCACCAGGACCCAGAGAAAGGAGCAGTGACCCCTACAAGAGACTGAGGCAGACCTGCCTTTGAGTGTCTGGGGGTCTCCTGTGGAGGCACAGGTCGGCAGTGCCCTGCCGCAGGGACAGGGGCTCTGGCTGCGGCAGCCCTGGGACGCATGGCGTGTGGCTTGAGTCCTCTTGGAGGAGGTTGCCATTAGCCCCGCCGTAGAGCCGCTGAGCAGACGACCCACAAACTGGAGCATAATTATAGCAAAGAAGTTCTCGCACTTTTGCAAAAGTTCTAGGGCCGACAACAGGTTTCCCAACCTGGAGATCCAGCAAAGGGACTGAGAACCCCCAAGAAATATAAGATATGCATGCATGCTAAGTCACTTCAGTCGTGTCTGACTCTTTGCGACCTCAGGGACTGTAACCCGCCAGACTCCTCTGTCCATGGGGATACTCCAGGCAAGAATACTCGAGTGGGTTGCCATGCCCTCCTCCAGGGGCTCTTCCCAACCCAGGGATCAAATCCAGGTTTCTTATGTCTCTTGCATTGGCAGGGGGGTTCTTTACCACTTAGCACCACCTGCGAAGCCCATAAATCAACTATACTTGGTTTTTAAAGAAAATGCCTGCTAATGTGTCCCTTGTGGTCCAGTGGTTAAGAATCTGAATGTCAGTGCGGGGTACACAAAGGAAATAAGATCCCACATGCCTCAGAGCAACTAAGCCATCATGCCGTAACGACTACAGCCAGGCTGTGCTCCACAATGAGACACCCACTGCAGTGAGTGCCCACGAGCCACAGCTCAAGAGTAGCCCCTGCTCATCCAAACAAGAGAAAACCCACGCGCAGCAACGAAGCCCCAGCACAGACATGATTTTTTAAATGCCTGTTCACTAGGCAGAAAGAGGGAAAAGATAGGGGCCTTCCCCAAACAGACCAAAGCCCAGAGCCTGGGGTGGCCTTCTCTCTGCAGCCCGAGTTAGTTGGCTCCCTCCTCCTCCCTTCCTGGACCCCCCCCCCGGCCCCTACGCTTACAAGGAGCGCCCCGAGGAACAGGCCAGACTCCAAACTGGAGCCCCTTGTGAAGGTTCCTACCTGGAGTCCAGGAGCAGCCAGGAGCAGAGGCTGCAGACAGAAGGTGGAGGCGAAGTCCAGAGGGCCGGCTTCTGCGAGCAGAGGAGTTGGGAGGAAGCAACGCTGGTCTGAAGAAGAGAACAGAGACGCAAGTGGTCTTTGGCCAAAGAGGGGCTCAGCCAGTCTACTCTCAAGATCTGCCAAGGAGGAGAGAAAACATCATGAACCGCCTCGACCCCAGACTCCACAGGGCCCCACGGACGAGGCACGCTGGGGACCAAGGGGTCTGGGGTGCAGAACAGGGCATCTCTAAGTTGGCCTCCGTGCTTTACTCAATTTTGCATTTCCGCTTTAAAGGAAAAACACACTCAAAAAGCTCTCCCTTAACAATATTCAAAA
The DNA here is from genome assembly GCA_020226075.1 of Hydropotes inermis. Taxonomy (NCBI): domain Eukaryota; kingdom Metazoa; phylum Chordata; class Mammalia; order Artiodactyla; family Cervidae; genus Hydropotes; species Hydropotes inermis. The sequence goes on from CM035284.1 coordinate 62,498,155, forward strand.
GCTAACCAGCAGTTCAAAACAGGCGTCTTTTCCTTGCAATAAAATTTGCCCTGAAAGATTTCCCAAGCTCCTCTTCCCCCAAAAGCGGTTTCTAAGGCAGCATGGAAATGGTCTGTCGTTTCACAGGATGCTGGGTCTTTATGTCTCTGCCCACGTGAAACCAAGATCTGGGTCAAGTTTCGAATATCTGAGCACCTTTCCTGGACTGGGAACCTGAGAGAGCAAGAAGTCTTTGAAGGTCAAATTTCTAAAGATAAACTCCTGCACACACACACACACACATTGACAAGAAACAATCCTGGGTGTGTACATCTTCCAAGGACACCTTCACAAGCTCAACTTCCACCCCCTGCACCACAGCAGGTGCTCAGGAAATACTGTTCAAGTGTAATAAGCTAACGGGAGGCCAGAAGGCTGAACATTACCCCCTGCACCTCCTGGAACCCTCCGGAACTTCCCTGGCAGTCCACAGTGGTTAAGACTCCTCGCTTCCACTACAGGAGGCATGGGTTTGATCCCTGGCTTAAAATAAAGAAAGGAAGAATGCACACCCCAAAGAATTACGTTCTGCCTAGTATATTCGGTCAGGTTCTTGGGAGAGGCAGGGGACAATAAAATCTGTATTTTCATGCACAAACTACAGGGAAAGTTTCTTCTGTTTTTTTTTCTCTAGTGTTAACTGTTTAAATATATATATATTTATTTATTTATGGGTGTGCTGGGTCTTCTTTGCTGCTCAGGCTTTTCTCTAGTTGCAGCGAGCAGAGCATAGGCTACTCTCTAGCTGCAGTATACGGGCTTCTCAGTGAGCTGGCTTCTCTTGTGAAGTACATGTTCTAGGGTATTCGGGCTTCGGTAGTTGCAGCTTCCGGACTCTAGAGCAAGGGCTCAGTCGTTGTGGCTCAGGGGCTCGGCTGTTGAGCAGCATGTGGAATCTTTCCAAAGCAGGGATTGAACCTGTGTCTCCTGCATTGACAGGTGGGTTCTTTACCACCGGGCCACCAGTGAAGCCCTCCAGTGTTAACTTTTTTTTTCTTTTCAGTGTTAACTTTTAAGATGAACCCCTTCATACCATACTTGCTATTATTTTGATCAGACACTTTGGGGTACCATTATTCTGAGATAAAGTTTTTTTTAAATGACAGTGGATTTTTTCTTTTTTTCATTTTGCAATCTCCTGTCTGAACTGCCTGATCAAAACTCACAACTCCACTTCAAGACAGTGTTGACCAAGCTTTAAAGGGAGAGGCAGTTTCAGAGGCGGCCACATCTCACGATACCTTGTGTGTGGGGGTCGGCCTCTCCAGAGCTCCCAGGCTCCTCTCAGAATCCATCAAGGTCACCCAGTTCTGCACCCAAAACAGAAGAAATCCCATTCAGGCTGAAGGAACCCACATAAAAGCCAGAGACCATCTGAGGTTTTCTTATTTTAAATTAGTTTGTGTAGGGGGAACTACAGGTTAGAATAATATTTTATTTTGAAAAAATATGGGCAACTTGCCACACAGACATGAATGTTGTTGTTGTTCAGTCACTAAGCCACATTGTTGTACAGTCAGTCTCTGCCACCCCATGGACTGTAGCCCGCCAGGCTCCTCTATTCGTGGGACTTCCCAGGCAAGAAGACTGGAGTCGGTTGCCATTGCCTCCTCCATCGGACCTTCCCAACCCCGGGATGGAACATGCTTCAAGTAAATTCCTAGGTGTCTCAGAGTTCTTCTGTGGGTTTGGGGCAGGGGAATTTCCAGGCTGCTAGAGGTCCCAGGAGGGTCACCCCACTCTCACCTGGTCAGGGCTGGCCCAGGCCACCCCACCTTGGCGGGGAGCTGCGCCCCTTCTCAAGCCCTCACTCCACACCTGAGGATGACGGTACCGCAGCCCGCACCGCCCCGGCCAGGGGAGTAGGGGAGGACAGCATAGCTCAGTTGGAAAAGGATCCGTCTGCAAGGCAGGAGACTCTGGTTCGGTTCCTGGGTTGGGAAGATCCCCTAGAGAAGGGATAGGCTACCCATTCCAGTATTCCTGGGCTTCCCTGGTGGCTCAGCTGGTAAAGAATCCACCCGCAATGCAGGAGACCTGAGTTCTATCCCTGGGTTGGGAAGATCCCCTGGAGAGGGGAAAGGCCACCCACTCCAGTATCCTGGCCTGGAGAATTCCGTGGATGGCATAGTCCGTGGGGTCGCAGAGTGGGACACTGAGTGACTTTCACTTCGCTTCACTTCAACAGATATTTCTCCTTAAGGGGGAAAGAGGGGGGCTCTCACCGAGGCAGGGACCCCGGTCCCGGGGAGGAGGAGCCATCCTCACTGCTCATACCAGAGATGCCCCAAAGTGCTGGCTGGGCTTCTTCAGCCACGAGTCAGGGGTCCCACCACGGGGGAAGGCTTCCTTCACTCCCGCACGGCAGGGCCCACCCCCGGGGCTGGCGGTCCTCCCCCCAAGGGGCAGGGAGCCTTCGCAGGGTCCGGGCTCTGCCGCTGAGGCCCCCGGCGACCTAAGGCGGCCCGCGTGGCTTTAATGCGCCCCCTGCGCGCGGGAAAGGCGCCCCGTGCGGGGCGGGAGCACCTGGCGGCGCCCGTGGCCGCACACCTGCGCCC
>CM035284.1:62500851-62623384 GCA_020226075.1 Hydropotes inermis
CCGCACACCTGCGCCCACCCGCACACCTGCGCCCGTGGCCGCACACCTGCGCCCACCCGCACACCTGCGCCCACCCGCACACCTGCGCCCGTGGCCTCACACCTGCGCCCACCCGCACACCTGCGCCCACCCGCACACCTGCGCCCACCCGCACACCTGCGCCCGTGGCCGCACACCTGCGCCCACCCGCACACCTGCCCCACCTGCCCGAGACCCGCAGCGCCCCCTGCGGCTCCAGGCGCAGCGAGGAACTGGCTCCCAAGGGCGACTCCGAGGGGGCGGACTGTTCACTCAGGTGAGGGCCGGGGTGAGGTTGCTCAGGTGAGGTGGGCACCGGGTGCTGTTTATTCAGAGCAGCTGGGGTCGCAGGGCACAGGCCTGTCACTGCGGGCCTACCTTCTGAACGGCATGTCCATTTTGTTCCCAGTGTGACCATCCACTGGGTCGAGAAGGAAGGTCTTGCGGCCCGACCGGTGTGACGTCACAGGCATCTCCATGACAACGCATCCTGCGGCTAGCCACCCGCCCGCGGCCCCCGCGCTCCGGCGGTTCGACCCCGCGGCCCCTTCGCGAAGCTCCCGAGACCCCGCTGCACTAGGCGCCCCCATCCCGACTCCACTCGCGGACACAATTTTGCCGCAAAACCTTGAGTGACCCCCGGGCCAGGGGAAGACCCTCAAACCGTAACCCCACGTTCCCTAACAGCGGCATCCAGACCTAAAAGCCGCGCCTGGCCCCACCTCTCCTTCCAGATGCCGGAAGTTACCGAGAACCCTCCCTCCCAACCACCCCGGGCTCTGACTTCTGCTGGAAAGGCTTCCATCTCCTTGCCCCCACCCCTGACTTTTTATCCTCTTCCTCTTAGTTTGGCACCTCCTCCAGGAAGCCTTCCTTGACCTGAAAGTCTTGGGTAGGAGCCATTTCTCGGCACTCCCACCCACAGCGGGCCAGACCAGCCTGTATGGTATAATCAAGCTGCCTATTAATTTCTACCTGGTTCGCTAGACTGTCTGTCACCCTGTGAGCCAAGGAACTTTCAGTCCTAAGCTCAGCCATGTGCTCGTTGTTCAGTCGCTAAGTCCCATCCTCTTCGGACCACAGGGAGTGCAACACATGCCAGGTTTCCCTGTTCTTCACTGTCTGCCCTTAGAGTGGTGTCATCTGCATATCTGAAGTTGTTGATATTTCTCCTGGAAATTTTGATTCCAGCTTGTGATTCATCCAGCCTGGCATTTCACATGATGTACTCTGCATATAAGTTAAGTAAGCAGGGTGACAATATACAGCCTTGATGTACTCCTTTCCCAATTTTGAACCAGTCGGTTGTTCCATGTCTGGTTCTAACTGTTGCTTTTTGAGCAGCATACAGGTTTCTCAGGAGACAGGTAAGGTTGTCTGGTGTTCCAGATTTTCTCTGGAATTCCTTTGCTTTTTCGATGATCCAACAGATGTTGGCAGTTTGATCTCTGGTTCCTCTGCCTTTTCTAAATCCAGGTTGTACATCTGTAAGTTCTCAGTTCATGTACTGCTGAAGCCTGACTTGGAGGATTTTGAGCATTACCTTGCTAGCATGTGAAATGAGTGCAATTGTGCGGTAATCTGAACATTCTTTGGGATTGCCCTTCTTTGAGATTGGAGTGAAAACTGACCTTTTCCAGTCCTGTGGCCACTGCTGAGTTGCTGACATATTGAGTGCAGCACTTTAACAGCACCATCTTTTAGGAGCTGAAATAGCTCAGCTGGAATTCCATCACCTCCCCTAGCTTTGTTCATAGAGATGCTTCTTAGGCCCACTTAACTTCACACTCCAGAGTGTCTAGCTCTAGGTGAGTGATGACATCATCATGGTTATCTGGATCATTACGATTTTTATTTTCTTTTTTAGTATAATTCTATGTATAATTGCCACCTCTTAATCTCTTCGGCTTCTGTTAAGTCCTTACCATTTCTGTCCTTTATAGTGTCCATCCTTGCATGAAATGTTCCCTTGATATCTCTAATTTTCTTGAAGAGATCTCTAGTCTTCTCCATTCTATTGTTTTCCTCTATTTCTTTGCATGCATTGTTCATTTAAGAAAGCTTTCTTATCTCTCCTTGCTATTCTCTGGAACTCTGCATTCAGTTGGGTTTACTTTTAATTTCTCCCTTGCCTCTCACTTCTCTTCTTTCCTCAGCTATGTGTAAAGCCTCCTCAGATGGCCACTGTGCCTTCTTGCATTTCTTTTTATTGGGGATAGTGGTTATATGCACAGCACAACAACTGCTCAAAAGTGTTTTTTTTTTCAGTGAATGATGAAAGGAATTACCAAATTAATATGCCACAAATATTAGCTGCACAGTTACTAATTTTTTTAATTGAAATATAGTTGATTTACAATGTTGTATTTAATTTCCAGTGACAGTGATTCAGTATTTTTACAGATTATATTCCATTGTAGGTTAATGGGTTTAGTTACCCATGCTATACAGTAAGTCCTTCTTGCTTATCTATTTTATACATAGTAGTTTGTTAAGCCCATACTGCTAATTCATCCTTCCCCCTTCCCTCTGCCCTTTGGTAATTACTAATTTGGTTTCTATGCCTGTGAATCTGTTTCTGTTTTGTATATACATTCATTAGTAGTATTTTTTTAGATTTCACATACACATGATATTTGTCTCTGTTTTTCTGACCTATTTCATTAAGCACAATATTCCACATTATCACAAATGGCAGTATTTCACTCTTTTTATGGCCGAGTAATAGTCCGCTCTGTGTGTGTGTGTATGTGTGTGTATGTGTGTGAGTGTGAGTGTGTGTATGTGTGTTCCTTACAGGTTTCCATGTAGACGATCATGTCATCAACAAACAGAGATCACTTTTACTCTCTGTCCAATCAGGGTGCTTTTTATCTTGACTACCTGCCCTAGCTGAAACCTCCAGGATGGTGTTAAATTCAGGTGGTAGAAATGAATATCCTGCCTTATTTTTTGAATCTGCGTTTATTATTTATTTCATTTCTGGCTGCGCTGGGTCCTCCTTGCGTCGCAGGCTCTTCTCTAGCCTCGGTGGGCGGGGAGGCCCCTCAGCCCGGGGCGCCAGCTCTCCGTGCGTGGCGGCTCCTGCGGGCCCGGGCTCTGGGGCCCAGGCTCGGTAGTTACGGCACACGGCGCTTAGTTGCTCTGTGGCATGTGGAGTCTTCCCCCACCAGGGATCAAACACATACCTCCTGCGTTAGCAGGTGGATTCTTACCCACCGCAACACCAGGGATGTCCCATCCTGTCTAGTTTTTAATTTTGCATTTTAAATTGTAGTGCCAAGCACCTTGAGTCTGTTTGAATTACAAAGAAATGTTAAAGAAAAGATGGAATACTTACAGATGAAATGATTCAATGAAATTCTGAAACTGCTTCAGAAAGCCTGGGCGACAGAAGCGGGTTGTACAGAGTGTGGGCGGGACTGGCCTCCACCACTTGGCTGATGGGAACAATGATGGGCGCATGGGGTTCCATGCACAGTGAATGGAGTTCAGATGTGAAGTGTTTGATTGGCTTCATCCATCCAGCCTTTTTTTGGCCGCACCTTGCTGCCTGTGGGATGTGGGATCTTTTCGCTCTCCAAACAGGGATTGAACCCGAGCCCTCAGCCGTGCGAACACAGCATCCTAACCTCTGGACGGCCGGGGAATTCCCTATCCATTCAGCTTTTTTAAAAGGTGGGGAGCTGACACCAATTTTTTCACTCTGATTTATTAGTTCTTTTTATTTTTTACCTTGGAATTAAAAAAAACACAACAGTGCATTTTGGGCCATGTTTAAAGTTCTAGAACTTTCACTGATCAAGTGTCAAGGCTTTAAAGTACTTTCATAAGGAGGTGATTATGTTCTGAGCAGACATATACACTTGGCAAAAAATATGCTCAGCTCCTTGGAGCCGAAACAGCGTCACAGGATCTTTGTTCAGACTTTGATGGTGCTATTAATACACCATGACTCACAAAGAGCCCTGCTTCCTGGAATGTTCCTTCCTATAGAAGACTAATCTGTTATCACACTTTCAAAGGTTCGAGAAGATCTTGAAGGCTTAGAAAAGGGATGAACATCTTCCCAAATTATACAATTGTATAAACAATTTGCCATCCCCACAGGAAAGGGGGAAATACCAGTTGTGTGCGCCAATTATTCATTCAGTCCACAAATATATATCAGGTGCTCTGGGCTGGCAGTGGACAAACTGGATACACACTTGACCTTCACGTCCAACAGGCACTGGAGAGGCAGGAAGATGGACTGCAGGCTAATCATTGCAGGACAGTGGTGAGAAATGCGTCAAAGAAAGGGGGAGGGTGCAGGGTAAACTGAGGCCGGACGGGGAGAGGATCAGGTGCCATCAATCACACACTTTGAATGGGATCACTGAATGGAAAGCTGGTGTGGGAGAAAAACCGTGGGTCTGTGGACACCCCACTAAGGAGTCAGTAGTGGCAGACACAGTCCATTCATGGTGCCCCCTCTTACCCGGGACCACTCGTAGCTGCAAGGGCCTCATCTGTCAAAGGGATGAATAATGATCCTTAGAAGATTCCAGGGCTTCCCTGGTGATTCAGTGGTAAAGAATCCACCTGCCAGTGCAGGAGGCACGGGTCTGATGCCTGATATGGGAGGACCCCACGTGCTGAGGAGCAATGAAACCGACGCACCACACTTACTGAAGCCTGTGTGCCCTAGAGCTGTGTTCTGAAACAAGAAGCCACTGCACTGAGAAGCCAATGCCACGCAACTGAAAAGGAGCCCCAGCTCACCACAACTAGAGAAAAGCCTAATGAAGACCCAGAGCAGTCATAAGTAAATAAAATTATAGATAAAAAAGAAGATTCCAAACTCAAGTGAGATGCGTAACGATAATTGTTGATGCTGGCTGATGGGAATGTAGCAGCTCACAAAACAGTTCCTTCAGCTTCGTGTGTGAAAATAGATGTGACATAAACGTCACCATTTTAACCATTTATAAATGGACATGAGAGTTGGACCATGAAGAAGGTTGAGCGCCGAAGAATTGATGCTTTTGAACTGTGGTGTTGCAGAAGACTCTTGAGAGTCCCTTGGGCTGCAAGGAAATCCAACCAGTCCATCCTAACGGAGATCAGTCCTAAATATTCATTGGAAGGACTGATGCTGAAGCTGAGAGTCCAATACTTTGATGCAAAGAGCTGACTCATTAGAAAAGACCCTGATGCTGGGAAAGATTGAAGGCGGGAGGAGAAGAGGACGACAGAGGATGAGATGGTTGGAGGATAGACATGAGTTTGAGCAAGCTCCAAGAGATGGTGAAGGACAAAGAGGCCTGGTATGCTGCAGTCCATGGGGTCACAAAGAGTCGCACATGACTCAGAGACTGAACAACAACAGCAATCATTTTTAAGTGTACAGGTCGTGGAATCAAGCACAATTACATCATTGTGCCCCCAAGCACTACCATCCATCTCTAGAACTTTCCATCATATCCAGCTGAAACTCTGTCCACATTAAATACCAACTGCCCCTCCCCCAGCCCTGGCAATCACCCTTGTACTGTGTGTCTATGAACTTGACTCCTCTTGATACCTCATACCAAGTGGAATCATACATGGCAATTCCCTGCTAGTCCAGTGATTATGACTCAGCTCTTTTGCGGTTGTGGCCTGGGGTTCGATTCCTGGTTGGGAAACTAAGATCTGCAAATTGTGCAACACAGGCAAAAAAAAATTTTTTTATTTTAACAAATAAATGGAATCATACAACAAAAAGCCTGCACAGCCAAAAATTTTTGAACGTGTACAGTTCACTGACTTTTATTTATTTATTTATTTTAGTTCACTGACTTTTAGTATTTTCACTCTCCATGTCTCTTCCCCAAGGTCGCTGGCCAACCATGCAGCCACGTTCTGTCTCTGTGGATTTGCCTATTCTGGACATTTCATATGAGTGAGATCATGGAATAAAAATGTGGCCCTTTGTGACTGATTTCTTTCACTTGGCATAGTTTTCAAGGTACATTCATATTATAGTGTGAATCAGCACTTCATTCCTTCCTATGGCAATAATATTCCATTGCAATGGAATATTTATTTTCCATTCATCAGTTGATGGACATTTGGTTTGTCTACACCCTTTGGCTTTTATGAATAATTGTTCAGTCGCTAAGTTGTGTCCGACTCTTTGTGACTCCGTGGACTGCAGGCTCTCCTGTCTTTCACTGTCTCCTGCGGTTTGCCCAGATTCATGTCCATTGAGTGGGTGATGCTGTCTGACCATCTCATCCTCTGCTGCCCCCTTCTCCTTTTGCCTTCAGTCTTTCCTAGCATCAAGGCCTTTTCCCATGAGTCCACTCTTTGCATCAAGTGGCCAAAGTACTGGAGCTTCAGCTTCAGGAGCAGTCCTTCCAATGAATATTCATGGTTGATTTCCTTTAGGATTGATAACACTGCTACGAAAATGTGTGCACACATGTCCTGAGGACACAGAGGGCTGACTTCACCCTTCTCTTCATACGAGAGACTTGAGCATCCTGATTTTGGTGTCCTCGGGGGTCCTGGAACAAAGCCCCTGAGGGACAGACAGCCTGGGAGGACTGTGTGTTTTTGTGGACATATGTTTTCATTTCTCCTAGGTACATACCTAGGAGTGGAATTGCTGGATCACATGGTAATTCTATGTTTAACTTTTCCAGGAACTACCAGACTGTTTTCCAAAATGGCATGACTTTACATTCCCATCATCGGTGTGTGAGGGCTCCGATCACTGTGTGTCCTTGTCAACACTTACTCGTCTCTCTCCACTTCTGCATGCACTTTAGAAATCTGCAAAAGTTGGAGAAGGAAATGGCAACCCACTCCAGTGTTCTTGCCTGAAAAAGTCCATGGACAGAGGAGCCTGGCGGGCTGCAGTCCATGGGGTTACATGACTGAGCATGTGTGAGATGGGTTGGTAGCTGTAAACTGGTAGAACTAAAAAAAAAAAAAAATAGATAACTAATAAAGAGCTGTATAGGACAGGAAATTCAGTCCTCTGTAATAGCCTATAAGAGAAGAGGATTCCAATGTGTTTGTATGTATAACTGATTCAGTTTACTGTGTATCTGAAACTAACATTGTAAATCAACTATACCCCAATAAAATTTTTTAATGGTAAAAAAAAAAAAGAAATGTACAAAAGAAAAGTTGGCAAAGAAACTAGAAACTATAAGTTAAAGTGTTTGTAAACTGTGAAGGTCTGAGACTCATTTGTAAACAGATATCTGAGTGCCTACCATGTGCCAAACATGAAGTATTTTGGATACAGATACTTAACCAAACAAACACGTCTATGTTTGGGAGTCAGAACTGGTCCTGCTGGCTCTTCCTAAGCCCCATCACTGAAGGCAGGATCGTCAGACCGAAGTGTGGGATGGCCAGTGTGGCCGGGCCCTGGGTTTCTCAGGGCTGTTTTTCCCACGTGTAGGGTAAGCTGGAACGAGGGTGCACCTGGCACAAAGATGAGACAACTTCACAGAGATGGTGGCGCTGACTCATCATGCCAAATCCACCCTGTATTCCTGCTATTGAGGACGTTTCCCTGTTCTGAAAAAGCAGCCCCATGGCAGAGCACAGCGACCTTCTTCCCATCACCTAAGTGGCTGGACAGTCTCCAACCCAGGCCCAAGGCTGATTGTTCAAGGTGCACTCAGCTTCTAGCTTTCTCTCATCATTCAGACGCTCAAGGGTCTCTTCTCAAGACCTAACACATCCAGGCTCTCAAGACTTGGTTACACTGGAAAGCACCCCCCACTTCTTTGTTATCAGCAGTCACCCTCTTCCTGGAGTACCCCTCCCGCACACACCACCCCCTTGGAGCCGTCCCACGCCCCTGCCCACCCTGCCCCGCCAGCTAAGCCCCTCCTTGCTCTGTGCTTCCAACCACAACTGGGGCTCCATGGCCTTTGCCATGGCTGCCTTCCCCAATGATGCATGTTTCTTTATAGTTTTTTATTCTTTAAAATTATTTATTTTGGGCTGTGCTGCGTCTTCATTGCTGTGCAGGCTTCTCTCTAGTTGCAGTGACCTGGGGCTGCTCTTCGTTGCAGTGCCTCTTGTTGCAGAGCAGGGCCTCTAGGGCACAGGCTCTTCAATAGTCATGGCACAGACGGGCTTAGCCGCTTCGAGGCATCTTCCCGTGGTAAACTGTCTGCCTGTCAGTGCAGAAGCAGGTTCAACGCCTGCTTAGAAAAGATCCCCTGGAGAAGAAAATGGCCCCCCACTCCAGTCCTTTTGCCCATGGACAGGGAGGAGCCCGGCAGACTACAGTCCACTGGGGTTCACAGTTAGCATCTGAGCACATACCAATCCATCTCTGCCTTCCAGCGCTCTCCACACTCATCAGGGTGGGGCTACTTGCGGAAGCGTGAAGAACTGGACTTGGCAGTAGTAGGCTGGGGACCCCCCGACAATTGGAGGTCACCCCCAGCCTGTTGTCCTTACCTCATCTTCTCACCCCCAGGGGTGGGCGCCTGTGGTCTCCGTGGCCTACCTCCAGCACGAGGTTTGCTAGGGGACAGTTCAAATTACACACCTGCCGTAAACACTTTGCATAATTCAGGGGGAAAATGCTCTATGGGCATTTTTTTTGCCACTGGAGACCATCTATAGAGGATCTAATACTTTTAATTTGAATGGAATTTAGTCTCAAGAAATGAGAAATAAGAAATAAGGTGAGAAATAAGAAAAACCTTTTTACCCTTCAATTACTAATTCCTCAACAGCAGGGCCACTGGCACCAGACCAGCTGAGCCACGACAGAAGCCCAAGAATGCGAGTGGGTAGCCTCTCTCTTCTCCAGCAGATCTTCTCAATCCAGGAATCGAACCAGGGTCTCCTGCACTGCAAGCAGATTCTTCACTATCAGGGAAGTCCTCCTTAGACTAACGGGAGTTAAACACTTCTGCTGCATTAGATTAAGGATTAAAGATTATTGCTTACCAGGCACGCACTACCCACCAGTGACAGATCTTCCAGTCTATGCCATCTCCAGGCCTCTCTCAGGCTTTAGGTCCAAGTCTTGGGTAGACCTCCCACCAACTACCCTAATGCTCACGCCTGCCCGCCCCAACTGCTGTGTCCTGCTTATGGCTTTCAGTAGCCTCCCGGACACACCTTTCCCGAGGCTCAATAAAGAACCAGAGAACAAGCAGCAGAGATGGTTTCATGTGGGAAGGCGTTCAACAGGTGTGGTTCATAAGGGCAAAGCAGTAAAAAGGGATATATTTATATCGCATATCCCGCTTCACCAATACCATCTAAGGGGAGACTATTCTCCTGTCTTTTAAGGATAGAGGCTCCAGTAAGGCTCTAGGGACTCCACCCCAGCCACCTGATTCCTTGACTCCCAGGCAAGAGGTGCACATCTCACGTTTTATATTCTGGGACCACCCCAAGTAAGACATTACACATAATTTTTTTATTTCATCTGTATTTGTTACAACTTTTTAAAGCAGAATGTGACTTGAGCACTACATTTCCATTCACAAAACTTGCTCCAAGTTACTCTTCCAGCGGCTTTACAACATGCCTGAGCAGGCTTATAAGTTTGCTACTCTAAACAATATTTTTCTTTGGAAAACAAGCCCTATGTATGGACAGCGACTCCAATCAAGTTGGTTCAGCTTAACACACTAACTTCTAGAGGCCTGGCACATGCAGTCATAACTACAGGGGATGGAAGTTTTAAAAAGTATATCCCAGAAGATGAAAACTTGCTTTAACAAGTGTTTCTTTTAAACATCACGGTATATACTTCAGAACACTTCAGTGACAGAAAATTTTGGTCTACTAAAGAATCCGCTTAATAGCTAAACACTTCAGACCACAAGGTTAACACAGGTTACATACACACCTTACAACAAACGTTAACTACTTCCATCTTAAAATAAGCCAACATGTAACTAGGAAAAAACAACTAGCTCTGCTTTAGTGCTAAAAGTATCAGTATCACACTTAGTATAAAGGAATCTTATCCTCCCCTCATGTAGTTACCATGCCATATGATTTTTAAATGTTAACAAAAATAAAGAAATACTTGAAAACATATTAGAGGGAATGGAGACAAGAGTGCTGAACACACAGCCAAGTAATGCTCAGGCAGCGCTTAGTCTACTTCTTCCATGCGGGATGTGTCGTCATCTCCTTCCAGGGGAGGCATTTCCTCAGTGACCGCAGCACTGCTGTCATCAGCAGTAGGGTCATCCTCATCAATACCTTTAAAGAGATAAACATTGATTAGGTTTCTTAAAGCCATGTAATTGGTCCAACACTGCAGGTTCATACCCACTGGCAAGGCTGAGTGAATTACACGGTATATGAAGCGGTTACATTTTTCATCCCTTACAACCAAAAGGCTTATTTATTTACTCCCTTGTAACTCATGTGACTTCAGTGTTACCCAAATGGAAAGTGTGTGCCCACTTGTGGAAATTGCCCAAAGTTCACCCTTTTCAACAGCCACGTGTTTAGGGTTTTCTCTCCAAAGGTAACTCGGTATTCATGGTACCTGCACAAGGCTTACCAAGGCCAAGTTTGATCATCCTGTAGATCCTGTTGGCGTGTGTCTGGGGATCCTCCAGACTGAAGCCAGAAGACAGAAGAGCTGTTTCGTACAGCAGGATGACCAGATCCTTCACGGACTTGTCATTCTTGTCAGCCTCTGCCTTTTGCCTCAAGGTCTCGATGATGGAATGGTCAGGGTTGATCTCCAGGTGCTTCTTGGCTGCCATGTAACCCATCGTTGAGTTGTCTCTCAGGGCTTGAGCCTTCATGATCCGTTCCATGTTTGCTGTCCAGCCGTATGTGCTTGTGACAATGCAGCACGGGGATGTCACCAACCGGTTAGACACAACCACCTTTCATCAAAAAACAACAAACATATATATAGTGATAACTGGGCAGAAAGAGTTTCCATTCTCAGTACTTGTTACCAGGCTTATTTTAATATTTTAAGCAACTTGAGTATTAATGAATCAAATACTATTTGCAAGTTTAGATATCCGAAGCTTTAAGTTCCTTTACGTTCTAATGTCTTTAAAGAGCTTAAGGACTGTACACGTGACTTGATCAAAAGACACCTAACACCCTTAAGGGTCAGTAACCAGAAAATAAAGACTATATTCACACACCTTTTCAACTTTCTTCTCCAAAATGTCCTTCATGATTTTGCAAAGGTTTTCAAATTTTGTCTTTTTCTCTTCTTGTTTCTTTTTCTCCTCCTCATCTTCTGGAAGTTCCAGGCCCTCTTTGGTGACTGACACTAAGGTCTTCCCCTCAAACTCCTTCAGCTGCTGCACGCAGTACTCATCAATAGGCTCGATCATGTAGATCACTTCCAAGCCGTGCTTCCGGAGACGCTCCACAAAGGCCGAGTTGGCCACCTGATCCTTCGTCTCACCTGAGAAACGGAAAGTTTTGTGTGTAACACCATGTGGGTAGAAAACACATGCAACTGTTCCTATGGGGATCACAAAAACAAAGATCAACTATCACATTTATTGCCTTTAAATTACCTGTGATGTAATAGATGTGCTTCTGGTTTTCCTTCATTCTTGTACAATAGTCCTTGAGAGAAACCATCTCATCACCAGAAGCAGAAGTATAGTATCTCAACAGCTCTGAAAGCTTCTTCCGATTTTGAGAATCTTCATGTATTCCAAGCTGAAAGACATTGTTAGCTTTAGCAGACTTTCTCTGTGTTCAATCATTTCAAATGAAAAACGTCTGATTAATACTCCCAATAGTCAAGTGTGTTTCTAACCAACCTTAATATTTTTAGAGAACTGCTCATAAAACTTCTTGTAGTTCTCTTTATCTTCTGCCAGTTCAGTGAAGAGTTCCAAGCACTTTTTGACCAAATTCTTCCTGATAACTTTCAAAATTTTGCTTTGTTGCAACATCTCACGGGAAATGTTCAGAGGGAGATCCTCAGAGTCCACCACACCTCTAATGAAATCTGAAAAACAGACCAAATGCAGTCACTCCAAAGACAAAAACTGACAAATTTGTGAAGCCAAAAAAAACCAAAGACGAATGATTCTCCCCCATGTTTAAAAACCAGGAGCTGACAGGATGAATCTCTGACCAGTAGCAGTGATGTTCTTCATATCCGACTATACTTACTCAGGTATTCAGGGATTAGCTCCTCACAGTTATCCATGATGAAAACTCTGCGAACATATAACTTAATGTTGTTCTTCTTCTTTCTGTTTTCAAACAGATCAAAAGGAGCTCGTCTCGGGACAAAAAGAAGGGCTCTGAATTCCAACTGTCCTTCAACTGAAAAATGCTATAATAAAACAATCAAGATTAATACAAGGAGAATAACTTGCACCAACAAAAAACACCACATGTAACACTTAGGGTCACCGAACAATGACTCTGGGCAAAGCATGGGGCATCAGGGAACAGAGTGCTGCCCCAAACATCAAGGATGATAGTTTTGAAGCACTTAGCAGTCACTCACCTTGACCGCCAAGTGATCCTCCCAATCGTTGGTCAGGCTCTTGTAGAACTCTCCGTATTCCTCGTTAGTGATGTCATCAGGGTTTCTGGTCCAGATAGGCTTTGTCTTGTTCAGCTCTTCTTGATCGATGTACTTCTCCTTGATCTTCTTCTTCTTCTTCTTGTCCCCGTCCTTCTTCTCTTCCTCCTCCTCATCTGAGCCAACGTCTTCTATCTCAGGCTTGTCATCAGACTCCTTTTCTTCTTTCTCCTTCTCTTCCTCTTTGTCTTCCTTCTCTTCTGCCTCATCATCACTAACTTCTTTATCACGTTCCTTCTCCACCTTCAAAGGAGAACAAATCATGTCACCTCTCCATCACAAAACTTAAAAAGCTAAAAGGAGACTGCAGCACTTATACCAATGCCACCTGATAAACAGTAGTAGCCAGGAAGCTAGTCATCAATTTCTGAAGGCTCTGAACAGCCCTGGGGACCTTGACAAGAGTCGACAGAGTTCTACCTACCAGCCCAGGAAACTAGTGCAAGTTTGGATCTCTTATGAAAAGCTCTAAGGACTAACAGGATTTCAGTTCACTCACTTTAGTAACCTATATACGTTAAGACATATGGAAACTCACAAAAAGAGTGATAGGATAGCCAATGAACTGAGAATGCTTCTTCACAATCTCCTTTATTCTCCGTTCCTCCAGGTACTCAGTCTGGTCTTCTTTCAGATGCAGAATAACCTTTGTTCCACGCCCCATAGGTTCTCCTGAAAAAGAAGTCCAGAGATTGAGACCAATTTCAATCATAATGGCCTGATCAAGGCAAGAAAAATACTATTTCGCTCTCCGGGCAGTTATTTGGAAAGTCTATGAAGCAGAAGCTTGCGGTTACTACAACTGGGAAGAGTACACGGGCAGTTAACGGCCTTGCCCAAGATAAACCACCACACATGCTATCACCCTCCAGGGAAACAGGTTTAACTACACACACACTTCAGAGCTTCTTTGGGGTTTCAGTGCCTACAGCACCCAGCCTGTTCTCAGGTGCCTACCTGTATCAGTCCTCACTGTGAAGGATCCTCCTGCAGAAGACTCCCAGGCGTACTGCTCGTCATCATTATGCTTGGTGATAACGGTCACTTTCTCAGCCACCAAATAGGCTGAATAAAACCCGACACCGAACTGGCCAATCATGGAGATATCAGCGCCAGCCTGCAAAGCCTCCATGAACGCTTTGGTCCCGGACTTGGCGATGGTGCCCAGGTTGTTAATCAAATCGGCCTTGGTCATCCCAATGCCGGTGTCCACGATGGTAAGGGTTCGATCTTGCTTGTTCGGTATGAGATTAATGTGCAGCTCTTTCCCAGAGTCTAACTTACTGGGATCGGTCAAACTCTCATACCTGATCTTGTCCAGAGCCTATTTAAAAAAGACACGTGATGACGCACAACATCCCCCGTAAAACCGTGCCCTTTGACAAACACCCCACTACGCACTGAGACTTACGTCGGACGAGTTCGAAATCAGCTCCCTCAGGAAAATCTCCTTATTCGAGTAGAAAGTGTTGATGATCAGTGACATCAGCTGGGCAATTTCCGCCTGGAAGGCGAACGTCTCCACCTCCTCCTCCTCCATCGGCTGATCCGGAGCCTGGGTCTCCTCGGGCATCTGCGGGGGAACGCGGAGCCCGTGAGGCCGCCGGCCGGACCCCCTCCCCGCCGCCTCCCGCTCCCGCGCCCGCGCCCGGGGCGCGCGGGAGGCGCCGGCTGACAAAGGATGACCTCATTCCGGGGGCCGGGCGCCGCCGCCGCCGCCGCAGCCCACGCTGGCCGCAAGGCCGCCGCTCCGCCCGGGCGCCCCCGCCAGAGACCCGGGGACCCCGCTCCGGGGCCGCAGAGCCCGGCCCTCGCCGTCCAGCACGACCCCCGGGGCCCCCGGGCCTACTCGCCCGCGGGGGGGGGGGGGGGGGGGGGGGGGGGAGGGGACAAGAGGCCGCCGCAGGCCTGCCGGGTGAACCACGACCGCCCCGGGCCTGCCGACCTCAAGGGGGCCCGGGGGCTGCCCTCGCCGCCGCCCGCCCGTCCCCGGACCCCCGCGTGCCCCCAACAAGCGCCTCCCCTCACCTTGGCTGAAGAACTAGCACAGGCTCCGCAACGACGCAGCACCGGGACGCAGAGGCAACTGGCGCGCCGCCCCCGCGCCGCCCTTATATAGAGGCGGGCCCGCCCAGCGCGCGGCGCCTTTTCCAGAAGCCTCCCGAACCTTCCGGAAGAACCCTCCCCAACCGCCGGCGCGGCCGCGCGCCTGCGCCTGCGCACTGGAGGCCGCACGCCCCCCTCCTCGGGGCCGCGCCGCGCGCTACCACCCCTCACGGCGCCTGCGTGCCAAGCGCGCCCACGCCCGCCTCAGTGCGCCTGCGCGGCCGGAGCGTTCGGGCGGGTCTGGCGCCTTCCGGGGCTACCGTTCCCGGCGCTACCTGCCCGCGCGCGCGGCGTTCTGCGCCCCGCCGGCCTCCCGCCCCGGGCCCGCCACCCTCGCTCGGCTCGCGTCGGCCTAGCGCTCCCCCCACCGCAACCTCTGTCAGGGCCCCGGGGGCTGACGGCCCGTGCCTGTGGCTCTGGGAAGTCCAGAAAAGTAAACTCTCGGTGGTTAACGCGTGTCCCCGGCTAGTGTGCGCCCCACATACCCCCAGCATCAGTACCCTCCGACTGCGGGCCTGGGGCCAGGTTTTGAGCCTTGAGGCCGCGTTTAGGGGATCAGAGCCGGGGTGAGGGGCCCGGTCCCGTGTCCCATGTATATGCTTGGGACACTGACCGCAGGCTCAGGTCCATAGTTAGGGGTTTGGGGGTCCTGGCAGCGATTATGGGGTCCAGGGCGCATCTCTTTGCCAGGGGCAGCGGTTACGGGTTCAGGGTCCAAGGAATTCGGGCAACAAGTGCCTGTCAGAGCCTCGTTAACGCGGAGGCTCGGAGCCGAGCCTGACTGTGGGGTGGAGCTGTCTATGAGCGAGGGGTGACCAGCGTATGTGCAGGGGGAGCAGAGGGGAGCTCCAGAGCCTCGTGGGTCCGTTTGGCTGGTTCTGAAGCAGAGGTGGGCCCTGGAACAAAGCGCCATTCCCCCGCCCCAACGCAGGCCGCTACTCCAACATGGGGGCTCGTCCTGTCCTTAGGCTCGATTGTGCCCGAGGTGGGAGGAAGAGTTGAAAGGGACGCAGTCCCGAATTCTCCCAGCATTTGCCTAGTTCTTTGGGCATTTGTACCTACTTTGTGCTGTGCTCAGTCGCTCAGTCGTGTCCGGCTCTGTGACTGTAGCCGGCCAGGCTCCTCTGTCCATGGGGATTCTCCAGGGAAGAATACTGGAGTGGGTTGCCATGCCCTCCTCCAGGGCATCTTCCTGACCCCAGGGATAGAACCCAGGCTTCCTGCATTGCAAGAGGATTCTTTACCGTGTCTGAGCCGGTGGCTTCCCTGTTACCTACTTTGGGTTTATTTTAAAACCGCATCTTTCAATGCACTGCAGGCCCTAGTCTGGAATTCTGGGACTTGGTGACCATGCATGCTGACCCAGCCCACGCACGCATCATGATTTTGTTAAAAGGCCCATTTCTTATTCTTACATGTAATCTGAGATATCCGTATGATGGACAGCTCTGCGGTAAAGAATCTGCCTGCAGTGCAGGAGACCTGGGTTCCATCCCTGGGTTGAGAAGATCCCCTGGAGGAGGGCATGGCAACCCACTCCAGTGTTCTTGCTTGGAGAATCCTACCGACAGAGGAATCTGGCGGGCTACACAGCCCAAGGGGTTGCAGAGTCAAACACGACTGAGTACATATCTGGCACACATGAAGTATATAATTCATGGTATGGGTAATTAACTTGCTTTAAATGAGAATTTCTAAATGGGAATTCTAAAAGTGTTTAGAATAGTGTCAGATCACCATTGTAGGAATCTTGGGGGTTGCGGGGGGTGGGGGGCCGGGGGTGGGGTAGGATCTTGGGTCTTCAGCCCAGTCAATAACGGGGGTGGGGTGGGGTGGGGGGCGTTCGCGGTTCAGGAAGTCGAGGCTTCCCGAGCAGTGCACCCCTGCCCCGCCCAGGCCTCTCCGGGTTCGCCATCCCCTTCCTCTGGTCTCCTTTGTCTCCAGTGCCTCGTACCACTGCACCCCCCCCACTCCACCCCCGACTCTTGGGAACAACCTGGAAGCTCCTTAAACAAACTTGACTGACGAGTCCCTCCACTTCCTAGTCTCCAGAGAAACCCATCTTTTCCAGGATCAGGGTTCTCACACTGGGGCTTGAGCCCCACTTTGGGAGGCTGTGACATCAGCGCGGGGCGTCCAGAGCCCCCTTAAAGCGGGGAGAACAGACCGGAAACCACCAGCCACGTGGTGAGGGTGGGTGGGGGTGGTTAGCGCCCGCAGAGGGAAAGAGTAAAACGTGTTTCTGACCCCAGAAGGGGCAGCAGCTCCCGGCAGGCGGCCCGGGTTTTCCCGGCGGCCTGGGCTGCGGGCTGGGCGGGGAGGAGGGGGAGGACCAGCGGAGCGGTGGCGCTGAAGTTTCCCGGCCGCCACAGTCGGCGGGCGCCCCTCCGGCGGCCCGGCCCGCTTCCTCCTTTCTGCCCGGTTTCTGCCGTGGCCCGGGAAGTTTAAGAGTTGGCGTAGACGAGCCGTTCAGAGCCCCGGCGGTGAGATCCCCGGTGTCCGGGCCCTCGTCTCCTCTCCTCCAGCGGCCACTTGTGGACCCGGCGTTCCCCGCAAACTCCAGTCTTAACCCCTTTCTTCCAAACTCCTGCCGCCCGCCCGCCTGCCGGCCGCGGTCGCCGAGAACAGGACGGTTTGGGCCCGTCCCTCCCGGCTCCTGGCGCCGGCTCCAAACCAATGGCCCAGGCCGGCCGTGGTCCCCTCTCCGCTGCCGCTCCCGCCCCGTCCCCTCTCGGGCGCCAGGGTGCTTCCAGCCTCCAGGCCTGGGTATCGCGCTCACGCCCTCCTCTCCCCCCGGGCACCTCGAGTCCGTCCACGTCCCTGCGTCCCCGTCCCCAGCCGGCCGCCGCTCGCCCGTGAGACCTCCAGAGCCGCGTGGCTGCCTCGCGCCTATTTCTGCCCCGGCGTGTCCGGTGTGTGTCCCCCGCCCCGTAGCTGGGGCGAGCTGTGAGAACCAGATCTGGCCCCGTCACCCGCTCCCGCACACACGCCCCAGACCCTGTGGGACACCCCATCCCTCCTGGGAGACAGACCAGGCCTGCAGGGCGCCGCCGCCGTCCCGCCCGGTCCTCGGTTCCCACTGCGCACCCTGCCACGTTCTTCTCTAAACCTCGCTCCGCGAGCTGTCCGCCCGCGCGGGGCTGGGACACAAGCTCCCCTCAACCTGAAACACCGGTGTCTTTCCTAATCAGTGTTCTAGGGGAGCTTCAGCACAGGCATTTCCTTAGGGGCCCCTTCCTGCCCGTGCATTCCTGCCAGGCCCAGCCTGTCCCCTGATAGAGATGGGTTCTCAGCATCTGGGCACCTTCCCTCCTGGCCTGAGCCCCACGGAGCCCAACCCAGTGGTCTCCACTCACTTCCTTTAACCCCCAGCCTCCTCCCGCTTCCTCCGCCATGCTATGTGTAATATACATTCAAGTCCTGCAGACTTAGTTGCTGAGTATTTGTTGAACTCATCCCAAAGTGATCTTGGCTGTCAGAGCAATCTGACCATCTTTCTTCCCCATTTGAAACCTTTCCGTGTCCCTCCGTTAGTAAGCTGAGACACCAGGCCCGGACCCTGGGGGCAGGTGTCCTGGATTCAAATCCCAGCTCTGCCACTGCCTCCCTGGGCACTGGGGCAACTCGTTACTCCCTCTGGGCCTCAGGGTTCAGTGTCTGCAGAATGGGTATGTGTCTTCCTCACAGAGCCTAACAATGTAAGGCCTAACATTAGCTCATTCTGTTTTGGGAAATGGCCCAAGACAGCACTTGGCACCCAGTAACTGTTGTACACATGTTTATTAATGTAAATCGATAACTTTCTAATTCCCCTTTCATTTCTTCTTTGACCCATGGGTGATTTATAAATGTGTTAGTTTCTAAATGTTTGGAGGTTTTCCAGATATTATTGATATCTGATATTTAATTCCACGATGGTCACAGAAGGTACATGGCATGATTTGAATTCTTTCAGATTTATTGTTTTACGGCCCAGGTTGTGGCCTATCTTGGTAAATGGTTTATATGTAAAATAATTATGCCAGTCATTTTTTTTTTATGCCAGTCATTTATATAAAATTTTAGGAAATGTGAGCTGGAACTCCTCAGGATTTGTGGTGGCCTGGGGGGTGGAGCTGACAGGAGTAGGAAGGAGGAAACTTAAGGTGATGAGTCTGTTCACTGTCTCATCTCCGTGGTAGGAGTGATTTCACAGGTGCACGCCAATGTCAAAAGGTATCAGATTGTACCTTCCACACACATTTTATTCCATACCAGGTATATCTCATAAAGCTTTTTATTTTTTTTCATAAAGCTTTTTAAAAAAACTGATGTGTAGCGATGACCTTGGAGAAACGTTCACAATCAAGTTATAACTATGTTGGAAAATCCACGCTTTGGAAATTGGTACGGTTGACGTGGAGCGGGTTGTCTGTTGTGCCGCAGTCAGTTGTTGGCTGTGTGACTCCTGAGCAGACTACACGACCTCTCTCTGTTTCGTCATTGTCTCATCTACAGCAAGGACATGGAAGGATGCCCTGAGCAATCCCCGGGAAGCCTTAGCCCCTGGCACGCAGTGGGTGCGCCGTGGATGGATGGGCGCCCTGTTGTTCCCTTGACGAGGAGGGAGACAGGGTGGCCTCGCTGGCATTCATAGCACGGCAGGAATCTGACCTGCATGGTTTGAGCTCTGAGTCGAGAGGGGCAGGAGGGCAGGCAGTAGAGCCCCTGAGGTCGGGCTGAACGCTGCGGGCCAGGGAACGGGGCCGCCCTCTGCTTCTGGCCGTGTGGGTGCGTGAGTCTGCTGTATGGTACATTTCCACAGCGCAAACCAGTTTTCCATTTGACTGCAAGATTGGGGATACTTCGGTACCACATTTGTTCTTCTGGCAAATCTTAACTCACCCTTCGAGGCTCATGTTGGGCAGCCACCCCTGGAGGCCTGGGAGGGGTTGGCCACTTCCTCATCAGTTGGTCGCAGTGATGCGCTGTCTCCCCCAGCTATGTTCCTACTGTGAGCTCCGTCTTGCTAGACGAAAGGGTGTCTTGTTTAAGGAGCATCATTCACGTAAAGCCTGTTAACTGAGCCCGTGTGCAGGCCTGGGACGCACTGGGCGGGAGATTGGGTCACTGCCCTCACGGTGCGGGCACGTGTGGAGCCGGCGCCAGGCCACCCCGTGGATTCATAAGATGGCAGGGTGTGGGCACGCTGGAGGCTGCTCTGAGAGCTGGGGGGGTGGGGGTGTTAGCTGCTGGGCTGGGAGGAGAGGTACCCAGGAGGAGGAGAAGAAACAGGGTTAGCCAAAGCAAAATCTAAAAGGAGTCAGTGGGGAAGAAGGGGAGGGCAAGGCGGGAAAGGAAGTGGAGGCGGGAAGAGCCATGGGGTTTGGGGGACACAGCAGCGTGAGGCAGGGGGTGAGTGTGCTGGGCCAGCTGACCCGAAATGTGGCCCGAGGACCATGGGAGGCCACCCGGGGGCCCACTCAGACCCACATGGACTCTGGCCAAGGTGGATGAAAGTGGGGACCAGTGAGACCCGAGGAGGGCTGCACCTGCAGAGCTGGTGGGTGGAGAAGGGGCAGGCGTGGGCAAGACCCGGAAAGAGTGACAACCGGGTGACGTAAAGGGTCCTGTGTGTGTGTGTGGGGGGGGGTGCCGTCACCCCGGGGCAGCAGGTGACCGGTTCAGAGTGATCTGTGTTGGGCGCAAATGTCTACGAGACATCCAAGAGGATGGGCGTCCAGTAGAGGGGATGCTGAGATGTGGGCAAGAAGGCAGAGAGGGGCTGACTGGGCAGGAAGGGAGCTGGATGAGCGAGGGCAGAAGCAGGACTTCCTGAGGACCGCAGCCTTGGTGCAGCTTTGGGGCTGGGAGGCAGAGGGCCTGGGGTCAGCTGCTGGGGGTGGCGGGGCCCGGTGTGGGGTGTGGCCGGGGGGCACACCCTCCTGGAGGGTTCCTCATCCCCCACCCAGCCCTCCCTGGTCTCCGTGCTGCGCCCAAGTCAGGCAGACGACAGGTGTGCGCTGCGCCCAGGGCACCCCCAGGCCTGACCTGCAGAACTTTCGTGGGGGAGGAACAGACGGAGTTCAGGCCCATTCCTGGCTCCTACAGGAATCGGCGGTCCTGGACAGGAATGCAGACGTCTTCCGGAAGCTCTGCCATCTTCCCTTGAACTCACCTTCAGGCCTTCCAAGTCACCTTTGACTCACCCTTCAGGCCCCACATTCTGAAGCTGCCAAGTCCGCAGAAGCGTTGCTCTAGGACATCGTCACTCTCCAAGCTCAGAGTCCCACTTGGATCCAGCCCTCAGGCTCTACGCCCTGGTCACCTGGCTCTCCCTGGATTCATCTGCTCTACATTCCCGCCTTCACCTGCCCACCTCCCTGTGCAGAAAAGTCCCGGGGCTCGCGGTACCCCGAGCCAGCAGCCCTGTCAGGTGTTCACACTCCAGGCGCCGCTCATGCCGCTGGTCCTTCACTCCGACCACTCGCTCTGACCTCAGCCCGCACCCGCCCCCGCCCCCGCCCCTGACCTCGATGCTCTCAGACCCAGCAGGCTGGCTGCAGACCCCCGGACCCACCGGCCCAGCCCACAGCCCTGCTGATTGTCGGAAGCTGAGGCACTACCACGCCAGCCCTGACCAGGTGATCTGTAAGAAGAATATGGCAAGAGAAACAGGTCCAGAGGGAGGAAGGACAGACCGAAAGTGTGGTGGTGGTTTCTGGTTTTGTTCCAGCCTCACACCTCTATTCTCCAGCCCCTCCAAGAGCCACCCACAGCAGGAGCGACCCCAGGGCAGGGGATCCAGATGGAAACTCGGGTCAGCTCATCCTCCTGGACACCCTCTCCTCCAGGTGACACTTGTGTGGAGTTCAGCTCAGCCCAGAAATCACCTCCTCCTACCGGTGTTCCCTGGGTGCCTCCCCCACGCTCTGATCCACAGGGAGGAATTGAAACTAGGTTTCGTCTTTCTCATCTCTGTCCCTCAAACCCAGCTCAAGAGCAGGCCTGGGCAGGGGGCTGTCTACCATCTCCACACACACAGAGTGACTGACTGTTGGAAGGGGCCGGTAGGACCCCTCCCCTGAAGGCAGGTGACCCTCTGGCACCATCTAAGCCAGGTAGGTGATTGCTGTGTTTGGGGCCTCCAACTGGAAGTGGCCTTGAAGTTTAGGAATTTCATTTTTCTTTATTCTCACCAACTGGAGAGTTAGGAAAAAGAAAAGAGAATTATGTGAGATGCACTTTAAATCACCATTTTTTTTTGGCACAGCCAAAAAATCAGATTGCAGATTCTTCCTAGACTAGGGACTGAACCTGGGCCCTAGGCAGTGAAAGCTCAGAGTCCTAACCACTGGGCCACCAGGGAATTCCCTTGATCACCATCATAAAGGTCTCACTCTTGAGAGTTGGTGACAAAGCTGTCACCCTGTCACTGAGTTGGAATGTGACTGAGAGAGAACTGGAGGCAACTTTTATAAATTAAGAAAATTATATATATACATATGTGTTAAATTATATATAATTTATATATGTGTGGGATGGCATCACGGATTCAATGGCCATGAACTTGGGCACACTCCAGGAGATGGTGAGGGACAGGGAGGCCTGGTGTGTTGCAGTCTGTGGGGTTGCAAAGATTCAGACACGACTTGGAGACTAAACAACAATAGTGCGCGCGCGCGCGCGCGCATGTGTGTGTGTGTGTTTCTCCATTAAAACCCCATATGCATAAAGACAGACCGGAGGGTTAAAAGATGCCAACCTCACATCATCTGAGCCTTAGGATGGAGTCAGCTGTGCGTCCAGCCCTCCCCGGGCCGCTCGGCCTCCCTGGCACCTCCTGGGATCCCAGGGTCGTGGCCCTAAAGCTGGGGGGGTGGGGGTGGGGTGGGGTGAGGGCAGCTCTGCCCTCCCTGCTCGCTTCTCTGTCTCGGCCAACACGAGGGCAGAGGCCTTTAGGCTGAGACTCACTCGCCCAAGGGCAGCCTTGTGTTCAGCCAGTGGAAGAACAGGCCAGCTGCTATTGATCTTCAGACGCCCCGAGGTGAGGTGAGGTGGGTCAGAAGCTGAAACGGGGAGGGGACAAGCAGGTGTGATGTTCCTGGTGGGCCTGGGAGGTGACAGTTCCTTTGCATCTGCACGGAGCCAGGGGTCAGCAGGCTGTCAGGACTCCAGGGGAGGGCACCTAGGTCTGGCCAGCTTGCCATGAATAGGGTCATCATTTTTGGCACTGACTACCCATAAAGGGGTCCCAACCAGGCCCTCCGGAAGGCCACAGTCCTGTTGCTTCCCCACTCCCCACTCCCCACTCCACTCAACGCCCTGCAGTAAGGGGCTCCACCTGCCCACCCCAGCCTCCTGCCTGTTCACACCTCTGTCCTGCCTTCTCTTCTCATCCTGCCTGGAAAACGCCCACTCCTTCAAGAGCCAGATCGACCCCTTCCCTGCCCAGTGAGAGGTGACGTCTGCTGCTTTGTCCCTCTCTTGTGCCTCCTCTGCTGACTTTGGGGCAAATCTCTTGAAGCTTCAGTTTCCTTATCCGGAAAACGGGGGCAGGGACAGGACAATTGGAACAGATTCCTTCCGTCTCCCTGCATGGGTGTGTGGGTGCTAAGTCGCTTCAGTCTTGTCCAACTCTTTGCGACCCTATGAACTGTCTACCAGGCTCTTCTGTCCATGGGATTCTCCAGAAAAGAATACTGGAGTGGGTTGCCATGTCCTCCTCCAGGGGATCTTCCTGACCTGGGGATGGAACCTGAGTCTCTTACATTTCCTGCATTGACAGGTGGGATCTTTACCACTAGCGCCACCTGGGAAGCCCCACCCCCCCAATCTGTCTTCATGTGGTTCTAAATTCTTTCACTCAAGGACAGATCAGCTGGGGCACATGTGTGTTATTACTCAGAATTAAGGAGTGAGCGAGCTACTGGAAACTTCTGCACTTTGTAAACACCCTCTACCTTATCTGAAGTTAGGGTAGACAAGCGTATGTAAGTGTGTTACTTAACAGTCATGTCCCAATGAATGTGTTGTGACAGATCATAAAATTGAGTTTGCAGTTCAAGTTGCTAATGGATGTATGAAAGTGCATTAGTTGCTCAGTGGTGTCCGACTCATTGTGACCCCATGGACCAAAGCCTACCAGGAATATTCCATGGAATTCTCCGGGCAAGAATACTGGAGTGGGTAGCCATTCCCTTCTCCACAGGATCTTTCCAACCCAGGGATCGAACCCAGGTCTCCTGAATTGCAAGCAGATTCTTTACCATCTGGGCCACCAGGAAAGCCTCAAAGGGAGGTATAATAAGAATCTTTTCTTTTTTCCTTTTTTGGCTGAGCCACATAGCATGTAGGATCTTAGTTCCCTCACCAGGGGTTGAACCATGGCCCTCGCAGTGAAAGCGAGGCATCCTAACACTGGGCTGCCAGGGAAGCCCCAGAAGCTTCTAATTTCTAAGCTACTTCCCAATGCAGTGTTCTGAGCAACACACCAACAACATGCTGCCCTGTAAATTCAAAGCCTCCCAACAACTTGGCATTTCATTTAAAACTACTGGGTAAGTAAATCCACCCAGCATGGCATTTCAGACAGCGTCCAATCTCATTATCCAAAATAAAACAACTAGGGAATTAAACCTGACAAATGTACGAAGGGCCTGGTGAAGAATGATCTGTTCTAGTGACCCCGGGCTGTTCATAGGGGCAGGAGGCCAGGTGGTCGCGATCACTGCTGTGCCCACCACTCTGCTACGGGTTAGTAGCCTGACCCCCGGTCTCAGAGGCCTAGGTGTTCCTGTCATTAACTCTATCACATTGCTTTAAAAAAAAAATCTATAAATGAAATCATTATTAACCCTCCCCCCCCTTAAAACAGAAGGGCAAGCCTCTGAGTGTATTTCCTTTTTTAGGGAGGGCGGCAGTGGTGAGGGGCATTAGACCCAGCGACCCCTCTTAGGGTGCTGACCTATCATGTATACTTAACAGCTGGAGAGAGTGATGGTAAGACTCTCGACAGAGAAATAGAGTCATGCAGGGCCACCCTGCTGAATGTTATTCAGCATCATCAATTTATGGTCTTTTAAAAAAGAAGCTTTAATTAATTATTTATTGTCAATAAATACATTTGGTATTAAGTACATTTATTGTTAATTTGTTAATGATAAATTGATTTACTATTAAATTTTGTAACAAATCAATTAACTTATCAATAAATTAATTTTATAATAAAATTTAACTTATTAATAAATTTATTTATTTAGGCTGAGCCACACAGCTTGTGGGATCTTAGTTCCCTGACCGGGTATTGAACATGCACCCTTGGCTGAGTCCCAATCACTGAACCACCAGAGAATTCCCCACCAATCAGGCTGAAGTGTTCTGTTTTACCATATATGTATGTGTGTTCTTAAATGATGGATGTGTTTGAATGTAAATAAAGGGTTATCATATGTAGTCTGACTTCTTTTTTTTTTTTTGCTCAACATGGTGAAATTTATTCACATTGACTTGAATAACTAGTTTATTCCCTTTTCCAGTTGTATAATATTCTACTGCAGCCCTGCTGTGGGTATTCCAATCATGTTTCCATGTTTAACTGGGTACTGAACTCCAGTTTTAGCTGACACCGCCAGATTGTTTTCACAATGATGTTATCAGTCGACACTCCCAGCAGAGCCCTGGTTGCTCTGCATTATCAGTAACTCTTGCTGTGACATAGTAAAACATTTTTCCAGTCTAGTGGATATGTGGTGGTTTCTCATTGTGATCTTAATTTGCATCTCCTAGTTTAGTAATTATATCCTTTTAATTTGTTGGCCACACGGCATGGCATTGTAGGATCTTAGTTCCCCCACCAGGGATCAAACCTGTGCCCCCTGCATTGGAAGCTTGGAGTCTTAACCACTGGACCACCAGGGAAGTCCCAGTAGTCGTATCTTTTCACATCTTTACTGGTCATGGATTTGAATCCCTGCTCCAGGGCTCATGTTGATCTTGGGATCAAGTTCAAATTCCTCAGCACACCTATCAGGCCCTGCCTTCCTCCCCCACTTACCTCCTGCCAGCACCACTCTCCTCCCAAGATCCAGTCACTCCAACCCCCCTGCCCCGCTCCCACCCCCGCCAGCCACCCCTGTGATTTCCCTAGAACCCAGGGGCCGCATGCCTTTCCCTCTCGCCCCCAGCACTCTTCTCTAGCCCCGAACTGTGATCGATTGCCAGTTGCACTCAGGCAGGGACCTGGCACCTCT
This sequence comes from Hydropotes inermis, assembly GCA_020226075.1. Lineage (NCBI taxonomy): Eukaryota > Metazoa > Chordata > Mammalia > Artiodactyla > Cervidae > Hydropotes > Hydropotes inermis. The sequence goes on from CM035284.1 coordinate 62,526,766, forward strand.
TGGGCACTGCTTGGGCCCTAGTGGGCCCCAAGGAGATGCTGGTGCAGTGAAGGAAGAATGGGCAAACAGGGAAAAACAGGTTTGCATTCTGGGACTCTCGCCTTTCACCGAGCGTGGCGTGGAGGGCTGGGGAGCTGACCAGAAATGCTTGGGATAGGAATTGTAAACCTCAGTCCCCTCACCCTTAACCATGTAACAGTACAAGTAGTGGCCACCTCATTGTGAAGGGGTCTCTCCCGAGGGAGCCGCGTGACCTGGGCAGGCGGGCTATTCCCAGAGACAGACAGAGTGGTGGGATCCAGACATACATGCCTCACTCCCGGGGACACTCAGGCCTTTTTTTCCCTTAATATTTGTTTGGTTGCGATATGTGAGATCTAGTTCCCTGACCGGGGGTTGAACCCAGGCCCCTTGCATTGGGGGTGTGGGGTCTTAGCCACTGGACCACCAGGCAAGTCCCTGGACCTTTCCTGGGTTCGAGTGACCAAGCACCCGAGCTGATGACGCAGACACCATCTTCCTGACTTCCGGGCCAAACCTGTACAGTCAGCTCTCGGCAAAGGCAGAGCCCAGGGGAGATCGGAGCCAGCGTTTCTCCAGGTGTCAGGAGGGAAGGTGTCTGAGCCAAAACAACAGCGGCGGCAGCAGCATGAACACCTGGAAGCTGACCCGGGGAGCAGCCAGCAAGTCACCCAGACACGCGCTGGCGGGAGAAAGCAGCAGGTGAGAGAGGCTTCGTGGGAGGGACCCCCCTGAGTGAGGTAGAAACACATCGACACACACGTGCCAATCACCTGCTACCTTCCAGGACCTGCGGGGGGCACAGGATGAACTTGGACCTGCCAGGTAGGAGATGCTGGGCTTCCTTAGAAGCCCTGCCACTGTCTAAGGGATTAAAGTACGTGGCGTGTTCTCGTCCTGCTGGAAAGCCACCGTGGGGGTCCAAAAGGCGGACGGAGTCAGGACAGGGAGCTGGGTGACCTCAAAGACGGTCAGCTCATCCCCGACTCCCATTTGCCAGGAAGGCGGCCTGTTGACTGGTGGTCTTGGGCTGGGCTAGAGGGCCGAAGGAAAATTGGAGCCTGGGGCTTCTTTTCCCAGGCCCTGAGCAGCACTGTGGATGGTGCAGGTGAGCCGAACTGGAGCGTCTGAAGGTTGGTTGGACCACACGGGTGGTGACCTGGGGGGCAATCCCTCTTGAAACGCCCCCCTGGGAGGGTGTCTGTTTGTAGATGTGTGCTATGGGTTTTGCTCCACCCTGGAACTAGCGCTGATTCTTCTTTAAGCACTGGATGGGGTGGTTAATGTGACTTAGGGGCCAAGTTGTACGGAAAACAAGGCACTTTACTCATTGGAATCAGGTGAGGGTACAGATGTTGGTGCCCAGCTGTACACACACAAGGGCGGGCATAATCCCTGCACTGGTTAGACGCCCGGAGACAATCAGGAAGCTGTTCCCAGGGCCCAGGCAGAGAAGCGAGAGTCCCGTGAACTCGGCGCCTGGCAGGCCAGGTGTTCACATCACATCCATGTGCTCGGTGCGTGCCGAGTCTGCCTTCTCCCTTACTGGTTCCATTACGGCCCTCAGATCAATTATTCCTGACCTCTGAAAGCATCCACCCAAACAGCCGCTCAACTGCTCCTGGATGTTTTCTGCTGTTTTTATTTTGGTCAAAGTATTTCATTAGCTTTTGCCTTTCAGGGAGCAGAAAGGAGCCACCCTTTAATGGAGAACCTTTAATTCTGTCAGCTAATATCAAGTATGGAGCTTCTTGAAAAAGCCATCCTGATTATGCAATAATGAATAATCATGATGAAGATGAGAAGAGGGAAGCCGTAGTAGAGATCAGCCTGCCAGCCCAAGCTGCCTGATATGAGAAGATGGACAAAACACAGATGAAGGAAATACAGAGATAGGTCCTGGGAAATGACGCCATCCCTGAAAAACACCGTCAGGAAGTGCTGCGGCTTGCCAGAAACCCTGAGGAAGACGAAAAGGTCGTCAAAGTTATTCTTAGAGCAAGAAGAACAAAAGAGGGATGATGAAGGGACAGTTCCAAGTGGAGTGATGCTGAGAGAAGGCGGAGATGCTGACCTCCAGGGACAGAAAAGCTGCTGTACTATGCAGTTATTTCGGCAACATATAGGCCATTTCCCCTGACAAAATCGGCTGGCGGTCCAGTGGTTAAGACTCCATGCTCCCCATGCAGGGGGCATGGGTTCAGCCCCTGGTTGGAGAACTAATATCCTGCATGCTGTACAGAAGTCTAAAGACAAAATGAATAAAGAACACTTTGAAAAGCCTGGGAATGGGGACTCTGGAAACTCCAGTGCTGCTGGTGGGGAATGGTCGGTCACAGCACTCTCATAGCTTCATGGGGAAGGACTTCAGATTCAATAACTGTAAGCAGCTCTTAACCTTTGGGGGTATGTGTGGCTGCTGTAACAAATTATCATGACCGGGGGGGGGGCATAAATCAGAAGTTTCCAGATGCCAGGAGCCTGACCTCGAGGTGTGGGCAGGACCTCCCTCCCTCCCCCCACCTCACCCTGCCTCTGATGGCTCCGGGTGTTCTTGACCCGCGGCCACATTGCTCCAGTCTCTCCATCTTCACGTGGCTTCTCCTCTGTATGTCTCTTTAAGGATACTCGCCATTGGATTTAGGATAATCCAGGATGATCTCATCTTAAAATCCTTAACTTGTCTACAGAGACCTTTTTTCCAAAGGAGGTGACATTCACGGTTTCAGGGTTCAGGACATGGATATATATCCTTAGGGGGTACAACCCACTGGGCTTCCCAGATGGCACTAGTGGTAAAGAATGCGCCTGCCAATGCAGGCAGTGTAAGAGATTTGTGTTCTATCCCTGGGTTGGGAAGATCCCCTAGAGGAGGAAATGGCAACCCACTCCAGTGTTCTTGCCCGGAGAATCGCATGGACAGAGGAGCCTGGCGGGCTACGGTCCACGGGGTCGCAAAGAGTAGGACACGACTGAGTGACTAAGCACACATGCACAAACATATACAACCCGTTATGGGATTTTAAACCACTTTCAGAGTCTGATGAGAGCTAATGAGCCTTGAATTGGGTCAAGTTCCTGGAAGCAGAGCCTGAGACGGGTTCTTTTTTTTCTTTTTTAGTTTTTTTTTCTCCATTTATTTTTATTAGTTGGAGGCTAATTACTTTACAATATTGTAGTGGGTTTTGTCATACATTGACATGAATCAGCCATAGATTTACATGTGTTCCCCATCCCGATCCCCCCTCCCACCTCCCCCTCCACCCGATCCCTCTGGGTCTTCTCAGGGCACCAGGCCCGAGCACTTGTCTCATGCATCCAGCCTTGGCTGGTGATCTGTTTCACCCTTGATAGTATACTTGTTTCAATGCTGTTCTATCAGAACATCCCACCCTCGCCTTCTCCCACAGAGTCTAAAAGTCTGTTCTATACATCTGTGTCTCTTTTTCTGTTTTGCATATAGGGTTATCGTTACCATCTTTTTAAATTCCATATATATGTGTTAGTATACTGTAATGGTCTTTATCTTTCTGGCTTACTTCACTCTGTATAATGGGCTCCAGTTTCATCCATCTCATTAGAACTGATTCAAATGAATTCTTTTTAACGGCTGAGTAATATTCCATGGTGTAGATGTACCACAGCTTCCTTATCCATTCGTCTGCTGATGGGCATCTAGGTTGCTTCCATGTCCTGGCTATTATAAACAGTGCTGCGATGAACACTGGGTTGCACGTGTCTCTTTCAGATCTGGTTTCCTTGGTGTGTATGCCCAGGGGTGGGATTGCTGGGTCATATGGCAGTTCTATTTCCAGTTTTTTAAGAAATCTCCACACTGTTTTCCATAGCGGCTGTACTAGTTTGCATTCCCACCAACAGTGTAAGAGGGTTCCCTTTTCTCCACACCCTCTCCAGCAGTTATTGCTTGTAGATTTTTGGATAGCAGCCATCCTGACTGGCGTGTAATGGTACCTCATTGAGGTTTTGATTTGCATTTCTCTGGTAATGAGTGATGTTGAGCATCTTTTCATGTGTTTGGAGACAGGGGTTCTTGTACGAGTGACTTTTGGAGGGAGGGCTCCAAGGAGAAAGAGACTGAGGGGAGCAGGCGCAGGCTGGGGAGAAGGACTAAGCTGGGTGGTGGTCTCAGCGGCAGGTAAGCTCAGCCTGACCTCAGGAGGGGCCCGGGGTCAAGAGCTGTGCTACATGGCTGTTCCCACCTTGAGGCCAGGGGGCAGCCTTTGATGCAGTCTGCTTCCCCTCCTGGGGGCAAGTATAGCCTCTGTGGCTAGGGGCTCCCTTATGGCCAAAGAAAACTAATCAGAGAATGGGGCCTGCATGCCTGCTCAGTCACTTCAGCCACGGCTGACTCTGCAACCCTACGGACTATAGCCCACCAGTCTCCTCTGTCCATGGCATTTCCCAGGCAAGAATACTGGAGTGGGTTGCCATTTCCTCCTCCAGGGGATCTTCCTGACCCAGGGATTGAACCTGTGTCTACTTACATCTACCTGCATTGGCAGGTGGGTTCTTTACCACTAGTGCCACCTGGGAAGCCCAGAGAAGGGGGCAGCTGTGATTAACAGCCAACACTCATCTCAGCCCTGGGGCTAAAGGGATCTGGTTAAGGTGCCCACAATACCTACTATAGACTATCTGGAAAAATATCACACAAACAGCTCAATTTCAGGGACTTCACAGATACTCAGAAGCCATGGATGCAGGTTTAGGCCCTCTCATCCCACCCCACCTTGTACCTTCTCCTCCACTCTCAGAGGAAAGGATGGGTGATGTTTGGGAGGAGAATTGAACACCTTTGAACCAATCCTGTTCTGATCACCTGCCTGCAGGCTGCATGCCTCCTGATTGGCTCTCTGCCTGGGGAGTTATGGTCCCACCAGACTGGGACATGGTGGGTGAAATGAATTCAAAGGGAATTTGAACTTACAGTGAAGTGCCTTGGGCCACAGATGTATAAATCAGCTTTTCAGTAATAAAGCTAATAGCTTAATCTCCACCCGTCCAAGTCCTGTGTCTCTCAAGTAATTCTGAACTCAGGCAGGGAAGCAAGAGATTATTTACAAACCTCCTGAGACTGTAAATAATCTCTTCAAAGATGGTGCTGCTCAAAGTATGACCTGTGGACTAGCTGCCCGTTCACACACTCTTACCTGACTGCTTGCCACAGGACAGACTCAACACACTGCTTCCTTGATAAGTTGCTAGTCATTCAGTCATGTCCAACTCTTTTCAACACCATGGACCGTAGCCCACCAGGCTCCTCTGTCCATGGGATTCTCCAGGCAAGAGCAGTGGAGTGGCTAGCTGTCCCTTCTCCAGGGGATCTTCCTGATCCAGGGATTGAACCCCAGTCTCCTGCACTGCAGGCAGATTCTTTACCGTCTGAACCCCCAGGGAAGCCCCTTGATAGAGCTTGCTACAAAAGAAAGTCAGCTGAACTCAACTGACCATGCAGGAGTGAAGATGGTTTGCAAACTCTTCTCGTAGACCGGCACCTTGACCAGCACCTATGTAACCACCGGCTGACAAACCCAGACTGATGGATGAGACAGGTGGGAATTTTTGAAGGGTTCTCATCTGAACCAGGAGGACGAATGAGTCGAAGTTACAGAGAAGCAACATTTGACTCAAAACAATGGAATTATTAGGGCAAATGTTCAGAGCGTTTGCCGCTGCTGCAGGGCTGGTTCGGATCCGGGAGGCCCAATCAGGGCGACCCAGAGTCTCCATCCTGGGGAAGCGGCGCCTGTGGGAAAGAAGGAAGAGCAGAGCGGAGAGAAGGGAGGCAATAGGAAGGGGAGTCTCCTGGTCTAGATGTGGGAGTGGGCTCCTGATTGGGAGTTGATGGGGTCTGGCACATTTTCAAGAACATCTGCCATTCATGGGGCAGAAGTTAAGCAGAGGTGGGCCCACCGTGAAGGTCCCTCGCTTGCAAGGGCCCACTTGGATGGGCCTAGTGATGCGCTCACATTTTGGTAGGTTTTGCACATTTAAACCACATCACCACAAATGGTTCCGACTCCTTTCTTCTCCATTTCCACAGTCGCCCTCTGTCCCGTGTCTGAGCGCTACCCTTGGTTTGGGTTCCTGGGTGGTGCGGATGCGGTTGGGTCACTTCTCTAATAAGTCAGGGGTCACTAGCTCGTCCTGTGAGTCAAGGGTTCAGGACCAGCGGGTCCTATGAGTCCTACGGTGCCTGGCAATGGAAGCGCGTGTGACATGGGGAGAAACAACGTCGGAAATACACGAAGCCAGGAGTTTGCTGGTGAAAATTCTTCCAGTTACCACAGGTGTGAGATGTCAAAGGAGGATTCTGTTCTCATCAAGACTTGGTCAGAACAGAGGTCTCCTCTGGTAGGGATACACTCTGGCATGCAGTGAAAACAATTACAAACACATTACACTCTTCCCCCCCACCCCGGTTTTGATGAGAAAAACATGAAAGAGACTTGATCAGAATTCCTGTGTCTTCTCCAAGTACTGGTAGCAATATGACAAATAGCCAAGTCCACCCATGTGGACTGGTAATGGTGTGTGTTCTCTACATCCCAGTGTACCCTGCCCTGTTAAGTTGCTCCAGTCCTGTCTGACTCTTAGCAACCCCATGGACTGTAGCCCACCAGGCTCCTCTGTCCATGGGATTCTCCAGGTAAGAATACTGGAGTGGGTTGCCATTTCCTTCTCCAGGGGATCTTCCCAAACCAGGGATCAAACCTGTATCCCTTATGTCTCCTGCATTGGCAGATGGACTCTTTACCACTAGCACCACCTGGGAAGCCCACATCCCAGTCTGTTGGAATGCAAATTTGCATATCTGAGGCACCTTATCCTGATGAAGTCTGGTTGGCAAAACCATCCCCGAGGCAGCAAAATAACCACAGAAACAAGTGTTCCTGAGATAAGGCTCCCACACATTTCCATCAATGAGTATGGAAGTATACACCAATGTATGAAGTATACAAACAATTTGATTATAATAATGGGATGCAACACATCACAGCAGCTGAAACACGTTTGAGTTGTCATTTGTATGACTTCATTTCAGATTAACTTTATAGATTCTTTCTGAATTGTTGATCACGTCAAAATTCAGATATGGTAAGGAGATAACCTAGAGGACGTGAAATACCTAAAATGAAAGAAAGTTAAATACCTTTCTTCAGGTACAGAAAGTTTGGAACATTAAAAGATATCATTTTATCACAACACGAGAACTTCTTATGGTCAAAGTCATGAAGATAAAGAGAAGAATTATGACAGCCAAGAAAAACAGATAATGAACCTTAAAGCAGTAGAGACAAGGAAGATTATGAGAATCAGGACGTTCCCAGGCAGAAAACAAAAAAAGCAGAAAGAAGATGAAATAATAAAGAAAACATCTGATGGTAGGTCAGCAACAGGGCTTCCCTGGTGGTTCTGAAAGTAAACAATCTGCCTGCAATGCAGGAGACTCGGGTTCTATCCCTGCATGCCAAATGCTTCAGTCGTGTCTGACTCTTCATGACCCCATGGACTGTAGCCAACCAGGTTCCTCTGTCCATGGGATTTTCCAGGCAAGAATACTGGAGTGGGATGCCATGCCCTCCCCTTGGGGATCTTCTCAACCAAGGGGTTGAACCATGTCTCTTGCATCTCTTGCATCTCCATGGGCAGGCGGGTTCTCTACCACTAGCACCACCTGGGAAGCCCCAAGGTTGGGAACACCCCCTGGAGGAGGAAATGGCAACCCACTCCAGTATCTTGCTTGGAGAATCCCATGGACAGAGGAGCCTGGTGGGCTACAGTCCACAGGGTTGCCAAGAGTTGGACACGACTGAGCAACTAACACTTTCACTTTCAGCAACAGTGTTCTTTTTTTTCCCTTTGGTTGAAGCCAACCTGGTCAGGTTAGGTCAGGTTAGGTCCCTGACCAGGGATTGAACCAGCAGCCCCTGCAGTGGAAGGCACGGAGTCTTAACCACTGGACCACCAGGGAAGTTTCAGCCTCCTTCCTGTCTTTGATAACTTTGAGTTATTCCACTAATGATTGCCTTGTATTTACATTTGCACTGTCTTCCCCCCCCCCCAATTTTCCCCCAAAAGTCTCCAACAGGTTCTTCAAATACCTATCAATATAATATTTTCAAACCACTTAAATGCAGTGGCTCAACTATTAATTTCCTGGAAGCCTCCTTCCCACTGCCTCACATCATCTTGCTCCAACCTGCCACACATCCTGGGAATTTCTTTCCCCACAATCCTGGGTTAGAATCCCTGCTTCCTGGATCCCGTGTCATCCTCTCTCTCGGTTCAGCCCCCACGTTGCAGAAGCACATTCTCTGGGGACGTGGCAAACACTCACGAGGACGCTGGTGGGTGTATCAGCTGGTACAGCCGTCCCAGATGGCCATCTGGCTGTGTCAATCAAATGAAGAACACACGAAGCCTCTGACCCAGGGATCCTGCTCGCGGGCACTCACCCAAGGGGAATGGCCACGTGGGCCCCTAAGAGGATACACACAAGAGATATTCACGGTGCAGACCTGGAGTATTTGTGTGCAGGAAGTTTTCTGACTTGTGTAGATAATTTAAACCCTGTCATTTCACTAAACAGCAGCTTTTTAGTTGATTCTCTTGGGTTTTCTAAGTATTTGATTACATTATCAACAAATAGTAAAAGTGTTATATCCTCTTTTCTAATTTCCATACATCTAATTTCTTCCTCTTTTTTAATTGCTCTGGTCAATACTTTCAGCACCATGGTAAGTGGTAGTACAGTTGACGGCCATTCCTGTCTTATTAAAAAAGTTAATTAGTTGATTAATTTTTGGTTTTGCTGAGTCTTTGTTGCTATGTGCTGGTTCCTCTAGCTGCGGGGCTGCTAGTGGCTCCTCCTCATTGGGGCGTGCAGGCTTCTCACTGCGAACCACAGGCTCTAGGCGCATGGGCTTTAGTTGCTCTGAGGCATATGGAATCTTTCCGGATCAGAGTTTGAACACACGTCCCCTGCACTGGCAAATTCTTATCCACTGTACCACCAGGGGAGTCCCCATCCTTTCTTGTCCTGACTTTAGTAAGGTTATGGATGTTATGTTTTATTTTAATTAGACCATTGGATTTTTTTACTTTTTTTTATTAAAGTAAACGTACGGTGCTCAAATCTTAAGTGTAGAGCTCGATAAAGTTTTACAAATGTACAGATCCAGATCAAAACACGGAATTTCCGTGGCACTTCCCTGGTGGCCCAATGGTTAAGAATACACATTCCAATGCAGGGGAAGACAGTACGATCCCTGGTCGGAGAACTAAGATCTCACGTGCCTCGGGGCAAGTGGAGAAGCCCTCACATACTACAACCAGAGACGCCCCCCGCATGCCACAACCAGAGAAAGCCTGCACGCTGCAACCAAGACCCAGTGAAGCTAAAATTAAAAAAAAAGAATTTCCAGCACCCTGGAAGGGCCCACGTACCCCCTGTTAATCATTATCTCCCTCAAAGATAACCATTATTCTGATACCACTTACTAGTTTTGTTTTTGAACTTCATAGCAATGGCATTATACAATATTATTCTTGCGTCAGCTCCTTCCACTCAATATTGTGTCTGTGAAATCATCCATGCTGTGTATGTTATTTTTTCATTGCTATGTGGGATTCCACAGGAATATATGAATATACCACAACCCATTTAACCATTCCACTGCTGATAGACGTTGGGTTATTTCCAGTTTTGGCTATTATAAATAAAGTTACTGTAAAAACGTGTGTATGCATCTTAATTAGGCCTGTATCCAGGAGTGGAACTGCTAGGTCATAGGGCACATGCATTTTAGCTCACGTGTGTGTTAGTCGCTCAGTCGTGTCTGACCCTTTGCGACCCATAGACTGTAGCCTGCGGGGCTCCTCTGTCCATGGAATTTTCCAGGCAAGAAGATTGGAGTGGGTTGCCATTTCCTTCTCCAGAGTTTTAGCTCATACCTGTGCTCAATTTAGCACATACTGCAGAACCATCTTCCAAAGCAGTTGTAACCAATATACACTTTCAGTTGTTCCATTTCCTTCCATTTCCTCACCGACATTTGGTTTTTCAGTCAGTCCTTTTAATTTTAGCCACTCTGTTGTGAGTGCAAGAGTATTACTGTGGTTTTATTTTGTATTTCCCTGATGAGTGATGACATTTAGCACCTTTTCATATAGATTATTGGCCATTGGAATGTTACCTTTTGTAAAGTGTCTGTTCAAGTCTTTTGCTCATTTTTAAAAATTGGGTTATCTTCTTCTTGTCAATTTTCTCTATATATTTAAAATTTTCATACATAATGTAAAATTATATTCAAAAAAGTTTAGGTCAATTTACCTTTCTGTTGAAATTTAGGAAGATGCTAGTTCTGCCACACACCCCAATATTGAATATTATCAGACTTTTTCAGTTCAGTTGCTCAGTTGTGTCTGACTCTTAGTGACCCCACAGACTACAGCACACAGGTATCCCTGTCCATTACCAATTCCGGGAGCTTACTCAAACTCACATCCATCGAGTAGGTGATGCCATACAACCAACTCATCCTGTGTCATCCCCTTCTCCTCCTACCTTCAATCTTTCCCAGCATCAGGGTCTTTTCCAGTGATTCAGTTCTTTGAATCACATGGCCAAAATATTGGAGCTTCAGCATCATTCCTTCCAATGAATATTCAGGACTGATTTCCTTTAGGATGGACTGGTTTGATCTCCTTGCAGTCCAAGGGACTCTCAAGAGTCTTCTCCAACACAACAGTTCAAAAGCATCAATTCTTCAGCACTCAGCTTTATTTTATTTGCTTACTGAAGGATAATGCTTTATTTCTTTTATAAAAGTGTCTTATTATTTTTACATTACATTTTCCCTACTAGTTGTGCAGCAACTTGATACTTATTTAATAAATTCTACTAAAATGAACATATTAGTACATTTTGAACTGTAAAAGAGAACTAGTAATTTGGCTAGTTGATGAAAGAAAAAATAACAGATTTCATTGTACAAAGACAGAAATGGAAGGATAGGTTAAGGAAAGAAAAAGCAAATAGCTTTGCAAACAAATTTAGTGTTGCTTTTGAGTTCTATCATGTTATCCAGTTTAAGTGTATGTTTTTATTACTTTCTCCTTTATACGAAAGCTTGTGTGTGTGCTTGCTAGGTTCAGTAGTGTCCAACCCTTTGTAACCCCATGGACTGTAGCCCACCAGGCTCCTCTGTCTGTGGGATTCTTCAGGCAAGAGTACTGGAGTGGGTTGCCATTTCCTTCTCCACTCAGCTTTCTTTATAGTCCAACTTTCACATCCATACATGACTACTGGAAAAACCATAGCTTTGACTAGATGGACCTTTGTCAGCAAAGTAATGTCTCCCTTTTTAATATGTTGTCTAGGCTGGTCATAGTTTTTCTTCCAAGGAGCAAGCGTCTTTTAATGTCATGTCTGCAGTCATCATCTGCAGAGATTTGGGAGCCCAGGAAAATAAAATCTGTCACTATTTCCATTGTTTCCCCATTTATTTGCATGAAGTGATGGGACCAGATGCCATGATCCTAGTTTTTTGAATGTTGAGTTTTAAGTTTGAGTTTTTTGAATATTTACGAGTGAACACTCTCCTCTTTCATCTTCATCAAGAGGCTCTTTATTTTCTCTTCATTTTCTGCCATAAGGGTGTGTCATCTGCATATCTGAGGTTATTGATATCGCTCCTAGCAACCTCAGTTCCAGCTTGTGCTTCATCCAGGCCAGCATTTTGCATGATGTATTCTGCTTATAAGTTAAATAAGTAGGGTGACAAGATACAGCCTTGATGTACTCCTTTCCCAATTTGGAATCAGTCTGTTGTTCCACGTCCAGTTTTAACTGTTGCTTCTTGACCTGCATACAGATTTCTCAGAAGGCAGGTAAGGTGGTCTGGTAGTCCCATCTCTTTAAGAATTTTCCACAGTTTGTTGTGGTCCACACAGTCAGAGGCTTTGGCATAGTTAATAAAGCAGAAGCAAAAAAAAAATAAATAAATAAAGCAGAAGCAGATATTTTTCTGTAACTCTCTTTGATGATCCAATGGATGTTGGCAATTTGATCTCTAGTTCCTCTGCCTTTTCCAGCTTGAACATCTGGAATTTCTTGGTTCATGTACTGTTTAAGCCTCACTTGGAGAATTTTGAGCACTACTTAGCTAGTGTGTGAGATGAGCGCAATTGTGCGGTAGTTTGAACATTCTTTGGCATTGCTTTTCTTTGGGATTGGAATGAAAACTGACCTTTTCCAGCCCTGTGGTAACTGCTGAGTTTTCCAAATTGGCTGGCATTTGTGCAGCACTTTCATAGCACCATCTTTTAGGATTTGAAATTCAACTGAAATTCCATCACCTCCACTAGCTTTGTTTGTAGTGATGCTTCCTAAGGCCCACTTGACTTCACATTCCAGGATGTCTGGCTCTAGGTGAGTGATCAGACTTTTTAATGTTTGTCAATACAGCAAGCATCAAAAGGTATTTCATTATTACTCTATTTTGAACTTTTTAGAACTTTAGGTTGATTCATGGAAACACATATACATACAAAAGAGTGTGTATTTAAAAGAATAAGAATAAAACCAGGGACTTCCCTGGTGGTTCAGTGGCTAGGACCCCACTGTGATCCCAATGCAGGGGGCTTGGGTTTGATCCCTGGTGGGGGAACTAGATCCCACACACTGCAACTAAGGCCTGGTGCAGCCAGATGAATAAATAAAAAATAAAAATTTTTAAAGGAATAAAACCAATCAATACCAGTATACCCATCACTCATGTTAAGGTACAGAATATTACTGGATCTTAGAAGCTCCTTATGTGCCTCTCCTTGAGGTAGCTACCACCTTGTCTTCTGTATTATCATTTTGCATTAGTTGGGATATGGAGAGAATAAAGTGCTGAAATAAAGATATTCAACACTGCATTAAGAAATAAATCATTCCCATGCCAGTCTGAGGTAAACAGTTCATGTTGGTGGGACAGTGCTTGTCTACGTGGTCATTCGGGAGATCTGATTCCTTACCTTTTTGTTTTCCGCCAGCACTAGGCATTTCACCATCTGTTTGGTTGAAGCTGTGTCATTGATGTGTCTAGGTGACAACTGGCAGGAATGAGGGGGATGGGAAATGATGGAGGAGGCACTCAAAAGTCTTAGATCCAGACCCAGAAGCAGCGCATCACTTCTACTAGGCTCCATAAGCAAGACCATAGTCAATACTTAACACCCCAGAAATACAGTCTATCTGGGCAGCTGTGTTCCCCATGTCTTCTATTATCATGGAAGAAGGGTCTGGGTTTTGTGGTTTTATTTATTTATTTATTGGTTTTGTGGTTTTAAAATCATGGCTTCCAGTCCCATCACTTCATGGCAAATAGATGGGGAAACAATGACAGACTTTATTTTTGGGGGCTGCAAAATCACTGCAGATGGTGACTGCAGCCATGAAATTAAAAGACACTTGCTCCTTAGAAGGAAAGCTATGACCAACCCAAGCAGTGTATTAAAAAGCAGAGACATTACTTTGCCAACAACGGTCAAAACAATGATTTTTCCAGTAGTCATGTATGGACGTGAGAGTTGGACTGTAAAGAAAGCTGAGTGTCGAAGAATTGATGCTTTTGAACTGTGGTGTTGGAGAAGACTCTTGGGAGTCCCCTTGGACTGTGAGAAGATCCAACCAGTCCATCCTAAAGGAAATCAGTCCTGAATATTCATTGGAAGGACTGACACTGAAGCTGAAGCTCCAATACTTTGGCCACCTGATGTGAAGAACTGAGTCATTGGAAAAGACCCTGATGTTGGGAAAGACTGAAGGCAGGAGGAGAAGGGGTCAACAGCTGATAAGGTGGTTGGATGGCATCACTGACTCGATGGACATGAGTTTGAGTAAGCTCCAGGAGTTGGTGATGGACAGGGAAGCCTGGCGTGCTGCAGTCCATGGGGTCAGAGAGAGTCGGACACGACTGAGGGACTGAACTGAACTGAACCTTGGTGTGTTCCTTGCAACAAGCTGCTGTTGTCTAGCTGCTCAGTTGTGACCGACTCTTCTGTGATCCTGCGGAGTGCAGCCTGCCAGGCTCCTCTGCCCATGGAACTTCCCAGGCAAGAATACAGGAGTGGGTTGCCATTCCTTCTCCAGGGGATCTTCCCGAACCAGGGATCAGATCTGGGTCTAATGCCTTTTCTGCACTGCAGGCAGATTCTTTACCAGCTGAGCCACTGGGGAAACCCCAGTTTCCTGAGCAGGGATCGAACCTGGGTCTCCTGCATTGGAAGCATGGAGTCTTAGCCACTGGCCCACTGGGGAAGTCCCTTTTCATTTATTTTTCTTGCATTTTCCTAACAAATATCATGTGTCAATGATGACAACTTAACCTTTTTTTCCCCAACTAGCATGTTTCTCAGATCTAAAATTCACTTGTTTTTAGATACTCTGATTACCCATAGCATCTGTATTCTTTCCTTAGGGCTAAATGTGACAAAGAACCACAAATCGGGTGACTTAAAACATTTGCTGTCTCACAGATGTGGAAGTTCAGTGTCTGAACCTGAGGTACAGACAGGGTCTGCTCTTTCTGAAACTAGTAGGGAAGGATTCTTTCTGCCTTTTCCTACTTTGGGGGGTTCACTGGCAATCCTGGGGTCCCTTCATTTGCAGCCGCAGCACTTTGCACACTGTGTATCAGTGTCTCTCTGCTTCTCACAAGGACACCAGTCATTCTGGATCACGGCCCACCCTAATGGTGTCATCATAATTTATTAATAAGCACATTGGCAAAGGTTGTATTTCCAGAAAGATCGCATTCACAAGCACGGAGGGCCAGAACTGTAACATCTCTCTGGCGGGGACACAAGTCGACCCGTGACAGCACTGAAATGATTCCGCTTTTTAAAAACTTGTTTGGCTGGACCGGGCCTTGGCTGCGGCATGTGGGATCTAGTCCCCCGACCAGGGATGGAACCCCGGGCCCTGCACTGGGAGCGTGGCGTCTTAGCCACTGAACCACCTGGGAAGTCCCTGTTTCTCTCTTCTTGATGCACCTTGAAGAGCAGGGTTAACAGCAGAAGTCAATGGAATTGGCTTTTCATTTTGAAGAAGTGTCTATGAAACCCTTAAAGATGTATGTGAGATCGGGTACAGGTATGCATTTCGGTTGGGGAAGGGGGTTTAAGACATCCACAGGACTTCCACAGGCGTCTTTTACCCTAAAAACTTAAGACTTACTCATGCAGACGAAAAAGGTAATAAGCATTATGTTACTAAATTAAGTTCAAAAAATTAAAGTTCTATTATACTGTAGATTATGGAAGTCATCTATGTTTAATGACATTTGACTAGCATGTACTTGTACAGTGTATGGCCGTTTACAGACAGCTTTTACATACACTTCGTCTTTTGAACCTCTTTACATGTGTAACAGGTATGTATATAATACTCTAGTTTTAGGCACAAGAAAGTAGATTCAGAGAGGTTACTATCAAGTGAAAAAGCAAATAACAAGTCAGTTCTTAAACTCAGGCCTTTAAAAATATACATATATGTATACATGTGCTTTAGCTTTTCAAATATAAAATCATATTGTATACACTTATTGACTTCTTGTTTTTCATGCAGTATATTCTGGACATCTTTCCACGTTGCTAGATATGGGTTTATATATCTATTTTTTAACAGTTTCAATGTATGGCATTTCCATAATTTATCTAATTCCTTATTCATGACTATTCAGGTAATTTTCAATTTTCCATTATTCGGAAAAATGCTTCAGTGAAAATCCTGATATACATACCCTTTGTACATTTGTGCAGGAATTGGAGATTTGTTGAGTCAAATTGCATAACTCCATCAGGTATTTTGACAGTGATTATCAAATTTCCCTCCAAATAATAGCACTTCACACTCGAATCAATGGAGACTAAAAGAGCCAATTTCATAGTTTTGCTAATGCAAAAATCTGTGGCAACACTATTATCAAGTTTTTTGTTGTTGTTTTAAAATTTCTGGCTGTGCTGGGTCTTCCTTGCTGCACAGGCTTTTCTCTAGCTGCGTCCAATGGGGGCTACTGTCTAGTTGTGGTGTGTGGGCTTCTCATTGCAGTGAATTCTCTTGTTGCTGAGCACAGGCTCTAGACACACAGGCTTCCATAGTTGCAGCACATGGGCTCAGCAGTTGTGACTCCTGGTTTCCAGAGAACCGGCTTGATTAGCTGCTCTGAGGCATGTGGGAACTTCCTGGATCAGGGATCGACCCCTGGTTGCATTGGCGCCCAATTCTTAACCACTGAGCCACCAGGGAAGCCCTATTATCAAGTTTTTAATTGATAACTTTTATTTTCCAATGTGACATTAAAAAAAAAACACCACTTTGTTTTAATTTGCATTTCTTTTATTATTAGAAAATCTGAGCATCTTAGAGTGGAGAAGTTTTTTCTAGGTATGACAAGAAACTCAGAAGTCATAAAAAGTCTAATGCAACTTTGTGAATTGCTTATTTATGTCTTTTGCCTACATATTCAAAAAATGATTATTTTTCCTTTCTTATTGTAAAGGAGCATTTTTATTTTTTAGGGATAAGATCCCCTTGCCATATGTGTTACGAATATTTTTTCCAAGTTTGTTATCTTTTTAAATGGTGTTTTGTACCATGCAAAATATAGAATAAAAATAGCCTAAGGCTTCTGAGTTTGGGGCTATATTTAGAAAAGCCTTCCCTATTTCAAGATTACCAATATAAATATTTATTGAAGTAGTTTCTTTTTGGACTCCTGGGTTAATTTTTATAATTTAAGTCTTTGATCCATCTGGAGCTTATTTTGGATTGAGAAAGGAATTAGGAATCCATATTTAATCGGCTAGTTGATTATTCCAATCCCTTTTATTAAATTAACCCTGTCTTTACCATATGTCTGTTTTTATTGGAGTCTAATTCTATGTTCTATTGCACTTCATTGATTTTTAAACTAGTGTAATTATTTCTGGCCGTGCTGGGTCATTTTGCCATGCAGGCTTTTCCTCCAGTTGCAGCGAGTGGGGGCTACTCTCCAGTTGCGGCTCAAGAGCTTCTCATGGAGGCGGCTTCCTATATTGCAGTACACTGGCTCCAGAGCATTCGGGCTTCAGCGGCTGCAGTCCCCAGGCTCCAGAGCAGCTTCAGCAGCTGTGGCTCACGGGCTGAGCGGCTCACAGCATGTGGGATCTTCCCACACGAGGGATCGAACCCGTGTTTCCTTCACCAGCAGGCGGATTCTTTACCACTGAGCCACCAGGGAAGCCCCACTGATGTTTTCATTAAAGAGGTTTCAAAACATGTACTAATATGCCTAAAGGAGATCAGTTCTGGGTGTTCATTGGAAGGACTGATGTTGAAGCTGAAACTCCAATACTTTGGCCACTGGGTGTGAAGAGCTGACTCATTGGAAAAGACCCTGATGCTGGGAGGGATTGAGGGCAAGAGGAGAAGGGGATGACAGCGGATGAGATGGTTGGATGGCATCATCGACTCAATGGACATGGGTTTGGGTGGACTCCGGGGGTTGGTGATGGATGGAGAGGCCTGGTGTGCTGCGGTTCATGGGGTGGCAAAGAGTTGGACACAGCTGAGCGACTGAACTGAACTGAATATGCACTTTAGTGCAACGCAAGTCACTCCCCAAAGTTACTCTTCTTTTTCAGAATTTTCCATACTGATTCTTATTTACTCTTCTAAGTGAAACTTAGAACAATTTTGACAAGTCCCTTTTTTAAAAAATTACTTATTTGGCTGCATCAGGTCTTAGTTGCAGCACATGGGATCTTCGCTGCACCTCTGCCAATCTTTTCTTGAGGAGCATGGACTCTCTAGTTGTGGCCCGAGGGCTCTGCAACTGTGCACGCTTAGTTACCCCTTAGCATGCGGGATCTTAGCTCTCCAATCAGGGAACAAACCTGCATCCCCTGCACTATTGCAAGGCAGCTTCTTAACCAATGGACCACCAGGGAAGGGGCTGAGTGAAAGTCGCTCAGGCGTGTCCGACTCTGAGACCTCATGGACTACAAAGTCCATGGAATTCTCTAGGCCATAACACTGGAGTGGGTGGCCTTTCCCTTCTCTAGGGGATCTTCCCAACCCAGGGATCGAACCCAGGTTTCCCGCACTGCAGGCAGATTCTTTACCAGCTGAGCCATGAGGGAAGCCCCAACAATACTGGAGTGGGTAGCCTATCCCTTCTCTGGGGGATCTCCCCAACCCAGGAATCGAACCAGATGGACCACCAGGGAAGTCCCTAATTCTGACAAGTTCTAAAGAAAATTCTGTTGATTTAGGTTGTATTCAGTACGTATACTGATTCAGAAAGAACTGGCATTTTTACATTGGTGTCTTCTTACAGAGGAACAAGGTGTTTTCACCTTGAATTATTTTATTTAGTTTCTTCATAGAGTTTTATAGTATTCTTCAAGCAGTTCTGAAGTTTCTGAATATATTCAGAGACTTTGCACAGTTCAACCCCAGGGGGCGCCATTCACATTGACGTCAATGATTGCGGTCCTTATTCCCTGCGTCATGATTTCCTTTCTATACCTTACTTTCTTACTGTGTGATATTCTCTTCTGCTATATTTAAATTAGACACTATTTTGACATGAGAAAGTTACTGATGTTTGAATATTCACTTTATAACCTGCTACACTTGTTGTTTCTTCACTTTTTCAGTTGATCCTCTTAGATTTTCAACATGTAATCATGATAACTAATGATGATTTCACCTTGGACTTTTATGTTCTGTACTGGCTAACACCTCCAATACAATAGTAAGTGATGGGATCAAGTGTAGAACTCACATCAGGTCTTTTGATCTTCAGTCCTGATGCTCTTTTTCAGGTACATATTCAACTCATTAAATGGTTACTGAGCCCCAGTTACATAAAAAGCATCATTCTATACAAGAAATATATGGTAAAAAGAAAAGTAAACTGTTCAGTGCTCTGGTTCATAATCTTTTCTTATCCCAATAAAGAGATCTAAGTAAGTATCCAGTTTATAATTCTTATGCTGTTAAAAAACCTCTCTGACAAATTCAGTACTCTAAATAGATATGTGACCCTAAAGAAGATTATTCTCCAAAAACAGGACACGGTTTTGCTTTTGTGTTTTTTTTTTTTTTTTGCTTTTGTTTTTTGAGGAGAGGGAAGTGGCCCAAAGGGCATGATCAATATTCACCTGAAAGCCATACGCAGAAAGGAAACAAAGGACCAAATCTCCCTTGAGATGCTGGAAGCAGAGGTAACGGATAGCACACGCGATGAGGTCCTGAAGCAGGGTTTAACCTTGGGGGTAAGGGTTAACCTTGGGGGTAAAGAAAGCATGAATGAGCATGTTTTCAAGCATGTGAGCTGCAGTCATTCGTAGCTAACTATCTGGTGGGATGAGACTGCAGTGTAATGAATGTCATAATCAAGTTAAGTATTACCATCAGGTGTTAAAAGTTAGAGGGTGTTTCTCAAAGTGGGTGAGTCATTCACTTGGCAAATCTACACAGGGTGCATCCTGTGTCTGAGGACCCAACCTGGACACAAAATGCTGGATGGAGAAGACAGCATCCCTGTTTTCAAACAGCCTACAGTCTAGCCGGGAGTGAACACATAAATATGTGTGGATGCATTATTAGAAATTGGGATAGGTGCTCTAAAGCAGTGGGACCCTGCCTTTTTGGCACCAGGGACTGGCTTCACGGAAGACAGTTTTTCCACAGACTGGGGACGGGGCGGATGGTTTGGGGATGATTCAAGTGTGTAACATTTACTTTGCACTTTATTTCTATTATTATTACATCAGCTCCACCTCAGACCATCAGGCATTAGATCCCGAAGGCGGGGGACCCCTGCATCTGAAGGATGTAACGATGTGCAGAAAACTATCTGTGTGTGTGTGTTAGTCACTCAGTTGTGTCCAACTCTTTGCGACCCACGGACTATAGCCCACTAGGCTTCTCCGTCCATGGAATTTTCCAGGCAAGAATACTGGAGTGGGTTGCCATTCCTTTCTCCAGGGGATCGTCCCCACCCAGGGATCGAACCTACATCTCCTGCATTGCAGGCAGATTCCTAACCATCTGAGCCACCTGGAAAGCCCTTCAGAAAAGAATTGGGTGCCATAATTTCAATCTGCAGCATCTAGGAAGCCTTCCTGAGAAAGCAGCCTCTAAGGTGAAACCTGAGAGCAAGCTGTGGTAGGGGCGGCTTCCCAGCCAAGGTTCACAGATGACGTGGCCTTCCATCCCCTCCAAGAAGCAGAGGAGGAAGGGACTCCAGCTTGTGCAAAGGCACGAAAGCTTTGGTGTGACAGGTATGAGGAACTACAAGTATCACAGCTCAGGGAGGGACGGTCTGTAAGCGAAAAAACACCGGGAAGAGAAAGAAAAAATAAAGACAAAAATACGAGGACGGTGGAAAAGGAGAAGGCTTCCGAGGCGGCTCAGTGGTAAAGAACCTGCCTGCCAACGCAGGAGATGAGAGTTTGATCCCTGGGTTGGGAAGATCTCCTGGAGAAGGAAATGGCAACCCACTCCAGCATTCTTGCCCGGATCAAGGATCAAACCCGTGACCCCTGCATTGGGAACTTAAGAGTCTTATCTACTGGACCACTAGGGAAGTCCCATAGACTTTTTTTTTATTTTTTTTTTATTAGTTGGAGGCTAATTACTTTACAATATTGTAGTGGTTTTTGTCATACATTGACATGAATCAGCCATGGATATACATGTATTCCCCATCCCAATTCCCCCTCCCTGGAAATTCCATAGATTTTTATTTTTTTATTTTATTAGTTGGAGGCTAATTAGTTTACAACATTGCAGTGGGTTTTGTCATACATTGAAATGAATCAGCCATGGATTTACATGTGTTCCCCATCCCGATCCCCCCTCCCACCTCCCTCTCCACCCGATCCCTCTGGCTCTTCCCACTGCACCAGTTCTGAGCGCTTGTCTCGTGCATCCAACCTGGGCTGGTGATCTGTTTCACCCTAGATAATATACATGTTTCAATGCTGTTCTCTTGAAACATCCCACCCTCGCCTTCTCCCACAGAGTCCAAAAGTCTGTTCTATACATCTGTGTCTCTTTTTCTGTTTTGCATATAGGGTTATCATTAACATCTTTCTAAATTCCATATATATGTGTTAGTATACTGTAATGGTCTTTATCTTTCTGGCTTACTTCACTCTGTATAATGGGCTCCAGTTTCATCCATCTCATTAGAACTGATTCAAATGAATTCTTTTTAATGGTCGAGTAATATTCCATGGTGTATATGTACCACAGCTTCCTTATCCATTCGTCTGCTGATGGGCATCTAGGTTGCTTCCATGTCCTGGCTATGATAAACAGTGCTGCGATGAACATTGGGGTGCACGTGTCTCTTTCAGATCTGGTTTCCTTGGTGTGTATGCCCAGAAGTGGGATTGCTGGGTCATATGGCAGTTCTATTTCCAGTTTTTTAAGAAATCTCCACACTGTTCTCCATAGTGGCTGTACTAGTTTGCATTCCCACCAACAGTGTAAGAGTGTTCCCTTTACTCCACATCCTCTCCAGCATTTATTGCTTGTAGACTTTTGGATAGCAGCCATCCTGACTGGCGTGTAATGGTACCTCATTGTGGTTTTGATTTGCATTTCTCTGATAATGAGTGATGTTGAGCATCTTTTCATGTGTTTTTTAGCCATCTGTATGTCTTCCTTGGAGAAATGTCTGTTTAGTTCTTTGGCCCATTTTTTGCTTGGTTCATTTATTTTTCTAGAGTTGAGCTGCAGGAGTTGCTTGTATATTTTTGAGATTAAGCCCTTGTCTGTTGCTTCATTTGCTATTATTTTCTCCCAATCTGAGGGCTGTCTTTTCACCTTGCTTATAGTTTCCTTTGCTGTGCAAAAGCTTTTAAGTTTCATTAGGTCCCATTTGTTTATTTTTGCTTTTGTTTCTAATTCCCATAGATTTTTAAATCAACAAATGCATCTTACTTCCTACCACAGGCTCCAAACCATTACTTTACAGCAGCTGATGGCTAGAAATCACTCTGGCTTTGCTGGCTGCTTCTCAACAGCCTGATAAAATGTTGACAAGGCTCTCCAAAGAGTCACTGACAAGTTCTTCCAATCATGAGTTAGCAGCATGTTGATTTTTTCTTTGCAGATAGCATACCAACTCTTTTTTCGATCTCCTTTTCTCTTTCCTGTTTAAGGTCCTCAGAAAACATGAGAAATTGTTATTGAGGCTATTAAGCTTGAATGTCCTTGCTCTAATCTCTAAGAGATAAAACACGTTTGTTGGGCGGCTTGGACAGGCTGTCATTGAACCTGCAACCGGAGGAGTTTCATAATGAAAAACAAAGCCAGCACAAGCTCCAGCCGCAAAAAATTGATGCTCAAATTTGGGTGCAGTTCTAAGAGTGCCTTAAATCATTCCGCTGGTTCTGTCTGTGAGCGACAAAGAGAATGTCACAGCCTTGTGACAAACAATTCTCTCATTCTCTTCCTGTATTTTTTTCTTCATTACTATGGTTTGAAATCCACATTTCTGTCTTATCCTGAGAGTCTAAGACATTTAAAATAGCATGCGTGGAACTGAATATATATATAAGGCGGGGGACACAGCTGTGAGTCTTTCAAGGCTGGGAGCTGAGAGACTGGGCATTAGATAGAGTGTTTTGTTTTTAAGCAGAGAAAAAGAGCACCTCTGTTGACCAGCATTCCTTGCTCAGCAAGTTCACACTGCCGGGAAGGAGGCAGTGGAGGCTGCAGTATGCCCGGGAGCCAGGGAAATTAAGCATGCTGTCCTGAGCACACAAGAGGGACTCCTTACAAGAGCAAGGGGAAGAAATTTGTTTTGAAAAGGAGAGGCACACAGAGAGAAAAATGCAGGTACAACTTGGAGACTGGGGGAGGCTCATGCCTTATGGTGGAGATTCCCAAACTTGCTTGGTTCTCAGTCTGAACGTTATCAGCAATTTTTTTACGACACCCATCACCGCTTAGAAGAAAACACCTAACCACTGTTTATTAGGTTAAGTCCAAACAGCCTAACATGTACTTATTCCTAATACTTTGGTAGCTGTTTGAAAAATAAACTGGACCTTGTGTAGCTTGCTCTAGTTTTGACTCAATAGCACGTACAACTTACTCATGTAAAGGGTATACAATTCAGTGGGTTTTAGTATATTCAGAACTAGGCAACTATGCAATGTTAGAATAATTGTCACCTTAAAAAGACACTCCAAACCCGCTAGCAGCCAGTCCTCCTTCCCCCTCCCCCTTCCAGCTCTAGGCAACCACTAACCTATTTTCCGTCTCTATAGAATTGCCTCTTCCTGACATTTCCTATAAATGGAATCATAAGACATGTGGCCTTCTGTGTCAGCCTCTTCACTCGGCACGTTCTCAAGGTCTGTCCATGCTGTAGCACACATTGGTACCTCATTTCTTTGTGTGGCTGAATAAAATCTGACTGCACGGATACACCACATTTTGTTTATCCATTTATCAGTGGACATCCGGATTGTTTCTAATTTTTGGCTATTATGACTAATGCTGCTATGTACATTCATGTACAAGTTTTTGTGTGGACATGAATGGCTAGGTCATTGGTAACTGTTTAAACTTTTGAGGAACACTAGACTATTTTCCAAAGTGGTTGCGATGTTTTCTGTTCCTACCAGCAGGATATGCGGATTCATCCCCTGGTATTACATCTTACTGAGCATAGCCATCCTCGTGGGTGTGAAGTGGGATCTCATTGTGGCTTTGATTTGCATTTGTCTGATGACAGTGATGTTGAGCATCTTTTCATGTGCTTACTGGCCTTCTTGTATATCTTCTTGGGAGAAATGTCTATTCAAGTCCTTCGCCCATTTAAAAGCTAGGTTTTTTTTTTAAGTTGTAGGAGTTGTCTATACATTACACACACAATTATCTTACCAGGTACCTGATTTGCAAGTATTTTATTCTATTTTCTGGGTTGTGTTTTCTAGTTTTGAGTTTTTAAAAAACTTTTGAATTAAAAAAAATACATGTTTGCTAGAGAACAGAGTTCTGGCTGTCAAGGGGGAGGGCAATGAGGGAAAGATGGAGTGAGAGCTTGGGATTAGCAGATGTAAAGTATTATACATAGAATGGATAAACAACAAGGTCTTACTGTATAGCACAGGAATTTATATTCAATATCCTGTGATAAACCGGAGTGGAGATGAATATAAAAAGAATGTATACATATACATATATAACTGAATCACTTTGGTGTACAGTAGAAATTAACACAACATTGCAAATCAACCATACTTTGATTTTTTTTATATTTAAAACTACATGTTTGCTTCATCAGAACTATTCCTCCCCCTTCAGTAATGTATGGTTTAAAGATGAGTATATTTTGTTGTTACTTTACTCCAAGATGTTTCCCTTTTAAGATCTAAATTCAAATTTTGTTTCTGTTAATACCTAATTGTAGAGGAGTAATTTGGACCACTTCACTGCTCTCTTCTGTCATGTGTGGACAGGAGATAAGGGTACCTCCATCACCAGGTGGTACATGAAGACCAGGGTGTGTGTGAGCACTTGGCAAAATGCCCACAGAGTAGGCACTTCCTTTAAGCGGCACTGTTGTTCAGTCACTAAGTCATGTCCAACTCTTTGCCATCCCATGGACTGCGGTGTGCCAGACTTCCCTGTCCTTCATTATCTCCCAGAGTTTGCTCAAACTTAAGTCCATTGAGTCAGTGATGCCATCTAACTATTTCATCCTCTGTCATCCCCTTCTCCTTCTGCCCTCAGCCTTTTCCAGCATCAGAGGCTTTTCCAATGAGTCAGCTCAAGTGGTCAAAGTATTGGAGTTTCAGCATGTCCTTCCAGTGAATATTCGGGGTTGATTTCCTTTAGGATTGACTGGTTTGATATCTTTGCAGTCCAAGGGACTCTCAAGAGTCTTCTTCAGCACCTTTTCCAGGGGATCGTCCCGACCTAGGGATCGAATCTGAGTCTCCTGCTTCTAGGCAGATTCTTTAACATCTGAGCCATGAGGGAAGCCCCTTAGAAAACCCTAAAAAAGCTCTTTAAAAAGTACTTTTATTGCAAAGCATGTGTGAAATATTAAGTATTGCATCCACTTGATAACGGTTATTTAGAGAATAAGATGCTTTACACAAGATCAATTTGTACATATCATAACTGAACAATTCCAACGGTGTGTCAGTTTAACCAATCTGCACATCTGAAATACAAAGTTGGAGTGGTGTATTAAGGACACTATGTTACATGCTGTTTTCCAAATTTGTTTTCCGTTCCCATAACAGTGTTATAAGAACGTACCAACTCATGGTGTAATTAATAATAGAATAAGCTCATCAACAAGCTAAATTTGAGAGACTGGTTACTGTATATAATGAGTCAGTAAAGAACTCCAGTGTAGTTTCTAAAGACGCTTGTCTGTGCCCATTTTTCTTTATAAGGTCACTGTGCATGCAAGCTCAGTCATGTCCGACTCTTTGCAACCCCATGGACTAGTCATAGCCTGCCAGGCTCCTCGTTCCATGGAATTTTCCAGGCAAAAATACTGGTGTGGGTTGCCATTTCCTCCTCCAGGGAATCTTCCTGACCCAGGGACTGAACCCGCATCTCTTGGGACTCCTGCACTGGCAAGCAGGTTCTTTACCCGGGCAATCTGAAAAGCCCAAGGTCACTGTGACAAACACTGTTTCTCTTCAAGGTTAAAAAACAAAACAAAACACTGCTTTTCAGCATCTTAATGAACCAATCTCTGAGTTGGTAAAAACAATGTTTGGTCTAAAGTGAATACTCCTATGTATGCTCTTTTTCATCAACAAATATTCCTCTTCTCTCTCACCTCCTAGATTGTCCCACTGTGCCCATTCACTCCCTTGGTGACAGGATCCAGGCTTTAGAGGACATCAATCAGCTAAGGACTGCTGAATACATGCACATGCCAGTGGGTCAGACTTCTATCCAGACCCGATTATTCAACTGCCTCCTGGACATTTCCTATTAACGCCTCATAGACATCCCACACCCAACATGCTCAAAACTGAGCTCCTGGTCTTCCTTTTTTTTTTTTTAGAATTCTGTTTATTTTCCTGGGTCTCTGTTGCTGCTCTGGTTTTTCTCTAGCTGCAGTCAGCAGAGGCCACTCTCCAGCTGCTGTGCTCAGGGTTCTCACCGCAGTAGCTGCTCCTGTTGCAGAGCTCAGGCTCTAGGTGTGCGGGCTTTGGTGGTTTTGGTGCTCAGGCTCAGTAATTGTGGCTTGTGGACTTGAGAGCACAGACTTGATAGTTGTGGCTCATGGGCTTCGTTGTTCTGCAGCATGTGGGATCTTCCCGGATCAGGGATTGAACCTGTGTCTCCTGCACCAGCAAGTGAATTCTTTACCACTGATTCACCAGGGAAACCCTAATCCTCCTTTCAAAACCTGCTCTTAACCAGCCTTTTCATCTCAGTTCATGGTACTTCCATCCTCCAGCTGCCTATCGTGGGGTCATTCTTGACTCTTTCATATCTCCCACAAGTCACCTCTTATCTGCTGGGAAATCCCATTGAATTTACCTTCAGAATGTAACTAGGATTCTCTAGTCTTTCTTAACCTCAGCTGCCACCACTTCTCATCCAAGCCTCTATCATCCTTGGCCTGGAATACTACTGCTAGCCTCTGAAGCGGCCTCCCTGTCCACTCATGTCTCCCTGAGTCTACTCTCAAACCAGCAAGCAAATGGATTCTTTTTTATTAATTAAAAAAATTTTTTGGCCATGGCATGTGGGATCTTAGTTCTTCGATCACGGATTGAACCAGGTCCCCTCCATTGGGAGTATGGAGTCCTAACCACTGAACCATGAAGGAAGTTTCCCAAATGGATTCTCAAAGCCTGCAATGGCTTCCTCACTCACTCTGCTCTGGCCACACTGGCTGTCTTGCTATTCCTTGCACATGCTATGCACACTCCTGCCGTGGGTACCCTGTGGGATTTTTTTCCTCTGCTTGGTCAGCTCTACCTAGATCTTCCCGTGGTAGGGCAAAGAGCTAAGGGTGATGGCAGAAGAGTTTGACTGGAATGGAGGAGTCATGCAAAACAGAATAGTATGGATAATCAAAGTCATTGAGAGTTTTGGGGGCAAAATAATGTAGTATCTAAAGCACTGTTTTAAGAAAATTATCTTGGTAGTTGCCTATTCCAGGAAAGTTGAGAGAAAAAAAAGTGAAATGAAGGAGAGGTATATTGCTAAGGAAAGCTATATGCAAGAAGCTATAATGACTCAACTTTGAAGATATGGATAAGATTTAGAGGCTGATGAATCTGAGGCACAAATCCATATAAGAATGCCTGGTCTGAAACTGAAAATCAGTCAGGCCCAGTTATATACATTTGGTGTTATTTATTGAGTTGAGTGTGTAGCAGGGTAAATGAAAAGAGGAAAACTATTAAATTTTTCAAAGGATTTGGATGGGACAAAGTGAACAACCTATATTACTGCGATCACAATCAAATGTTAAATTTATATAGAATAAAACCTTAATAGAACCCTAAGGTTATAGGTATTATTGGTAATTGAAAGTTGTGGTTAATTTGAGGGTTAATTTCTGCTAGTTTAGGTTTTTTTTTTCTTCTCCAAGTATTATTATTACTTTCCCCCCCGTGGTAACTAAGGAACACAGTTGAATTCTTTTTAGACGATTCAGGTTGTCACTATCCTTCAAGGAGATTATACACATTTTCAACGTAAAATAACATAGTTATAGGAAATTGGGGTAGATCCATGGGAACTAGAATACATTGTGGCATTTATAAAGACTTGTGATACCTATCCGACTTTTAGCAAAAGACATAACATCAAAACAACTGTAACACAGAATTTTAGGTGTTTTAGGAATCTATTCTTTAAGTAGGATTTTACTCTAGAGCTTTTCTGCCAACCTGCACATCGGCTACCGGATGTCAGCGTCAAACGCATTATCATATCAGTGACGCCGTCTGCACTGGCATCTGCTTGCTTTGTGATACATAAAATGTTTATGATGTAAACTCCTCTTTACAACATACCTCCCTCTACTTCTTTTGTGACCCTCCATCTATGATTTGTACTGAGGGAACAGAACACTGTTGGTGTAACAAATATTGGCCTCGCACTCCAACTCCGCGAAAGTCTGCAGAATATTTATCACTTGAGACTCTCCTACTCCAGCGGAATATGCTAGGAAACCCAGGGATAAAAGGGCGATGGTTCAATCCGCGTGCCTGCTTTACCTCGAGACCGAGGGCAGTATATCCCCACAACTACGCGGAGTAAACCATTCTGCAGCTTCCACTTGGGCCTGATACAAAAATCAACAGCCTCCAACTTTATGGAGAGCTCTTAATAAACTGTGGAGCAAAAGAAGGGGATCCTGCTTCGATCCAGTATCTGGTTCCCAAAGTCATTTCCCCGACCCGACCCCTCCCCTTTTCTCTAAACACCTGGGGGAGACAAACTTAAGAAACAGAGGCGCCGACACAACCTGCTTTCCCGAAATTAGCCAATGCTCACCACAGATAGGTATGCAGATATTTGACTAGCAAACACACATGTTACGTATCTATACGTCCTCTCCCCGCCAATCCATCTAAAAAAAGGAAAAAAAAAAAAAAAGATGAAGCGGCAAGCTGAGGTCCTTCAGTACCTTCTCGGAAACGGACTCAAGCGCAGAGGGGCTTCCTGACTCGCGCTTCCAGACGGCCGCGCGGGGCAGCCTAGCGGAGGATCAGGGCAGGGGGCCCGCCCCCTCCCAGCCTCGGGGCTCCCCCGCGCCCTCCCCTGGGTCAGAACACGGACTTCCGCGCTGGTTCGCCGCACCCCACGCGCCGACCCCGAACTGCCGGCTGCTGAAGCGGCTCCCTCCTCAGCCCCTAAAGGTCTCGGGACCTCTCAGGGCAGGGCCCGAGTTTCCCTCAGCCCGGCCGCGGCTTTCGCTAGCCGGCTCAGTCCAGTCAGCCCACCGGCCCCTACCCCGCACCGCAACACCTGCGCGCTTCTGGGGTCGCGCCGAGGCCGCGCCCGGCGCGGGGAGGAGCCTGCGGACGCCCCGCCGCGTGGAGCGCGCCAGGTGAGCACGCCTGCGCAGTCGGGCCGTAAACAAGCCCGCCCCTTCTCCTCGCCAGCCTCCGTGGGGCCGGCTCGCGGGTGGGAGGGGCCAGAAGGAAGGGGCGGGGGCGTGGGGGGAGGGAGGAAAGAGCGAGAGCCCGGGGACGGCGCCTGCGCGGTGGGCGTGATCCGGGCACTTAGGGCAGGATGAACGCTGCTTTCCAAGATGGCGACGGAGGGAGGAGGGAAGGAGATGAACGAGATTAAGACCCAATTCACCACCCGGGAAGGTCTGTACAAGCTGCTGCCGCACTCGGAGTACAGCCGGCCCAACCGGGTGCCCTTCAACTCGCAGGGCTCTAACCCTGTCCGCGTCTCCTTCGTAAACCTCAACGACCAGTCTGGTAACGGCGACCGCCTCTGCTTCAATGTGGGCCGGGAGCTCTACTTCTATATCTACAAGGGGGTCCGCAAGGTACCGACCGGGGGCGTCAGCGGGACTTCGCCCCGGCGTGGGCAGAGGTCGGGGGCAGGGCGGTGACAGCGGGAGTCCGGGGTGGCCGCCGGGGTGGCCACCGCTCTCACTTTGGAGTGGGCCGGTAACTCCACCGGAGTGCTCCTGAGGAAGGGGGGATTCGGGAGGAGGAGAGTGGCGGCGGCGGGGGCGGTGGAGTGGGGCCGCGGGTGCGGGGCTCCGGCCGGGAGGCCCCCGGGAACGTGTGGGGCCGGCTGCCGCCCCTCCGGCAGGGTTTGTCAGGTTCTGACACGGCCGGGGAGCCGGGCCTGCGAGTCCCCGGAAGAGGTGGGGTGGCCGTCTGGTCGCGGCTTGGGCCGCCTCGCCTCCCGGGGCGGGTTGCGAGTCCGGCTCTGGGTGAGAGACCAGGGGCGGCTGGGGGCAGATTTGTAAAGCGGAACTCGGCCGGGAGGCGGAGGACTCGGTCAGAAATGGACCGGCTCGGCACCAAGGGCCACCTCACCTGCTGCCGCACCGCCGCTCCCTGGGAGCCTTCTTCTGCTGTTAACACTTGGCCGTTTCCAAAAAAAAAAAAATCATCCGAGGGAGGCCGGCTGTCAACTTGTCTCCGCGGAGGGAACCTTCCTTCTGAGAGATTGTTAAGGGAGGGGTCATCTTGTCCCTTACAGTATGGAACGGAATGAGGACCACACTTGGGAGTGGAGATGTTTTCAGTGAACTGAGCTGCTTCCTATGGATGCTGTAGGAGCGTGCCCAGATCCATCCTCGTCCAACAAGTCAGACTGTATGTGCCCAGCAAGGGAGGGCTATGCCTTAAAAGCTGCTTCACAAGAACCATTATTCTGGGCGGGCGATTATTAACAGTAATTCTGGCAAGCATGTAATCATCCTCTTAAAGTATCTCTTTGAAAGAAGGAACTTATTAGAACTTTTCTTTTGTTGGCTACCTAACTGTGTTCTTATTGAGGACTGCTTACTTTTGAGATACGCCGTCTAGGAGTTGACTCTTGGGAAAATGAGAAAATTAATGCCCTCACCAGCGGCCCCCCCCCCCCCCGTCCCCGCCCCCGCCAGCACCTGGGCGTGGGAAAAGGTGTTAACAGATTAATTTATAAATGGTCAGTTAGTGTGAAAATAAATTGTATGTATTGAAGGGTGAATGTTTCCCAGGATATACTGTATCCAGAAGCAGTGGGTTTTTGCTTGGTTACAAGATCTAGGAATGTGGCAGTGGTATCTAGATAGAGCAAGTTGTCTCATTTGTTCTAGGTGAGCCTTTCTGTTAGTGTCTGTGCTAAGTATACTACTGTGTTTGAGGTATCCTGTTATAAATTACTGCAGGTAAATCTCTTGACTTTGTTCTCTTACAGAATTGGAAGTCTGAAGTAGTAGTCTAGGAGTTTAAGTTTTTAGTCATACCCTCAACTTTGTCACTGACTTGTCGGGTGACCGTTGACGAGTTACTTAACTTCTATCTTCAGCTCTTTAAAAGAGAGTATTGCAGTACAGCTGTTGTGATTTTTAGCATTATGACTATAATGAACTTTAAAGGCCCAAAACATTCAGTAGATGTGAAATACAGTTCAAATAAGCGTTAAGAGTATCTGTCATACAGGAGTGTTTATCTTGACATTGATGCAGTGACTGAAAGGATCAGCTTTGTCTCTGAAAATAGTTTAGAATTTTAAGTTATTAAATTGATTTACAAAAAAATTTAAAAGTGCCTAAAAGCTAAATATATTGTTACTAGTGTAGACATTACCTTTTAAAAAATTTTTTTCTTCTAAAATATGCTGTTTCTGAAGCATTTTAGTGGCAAACTGTATCTGTACCTGGTAGCTCTGGTTTGCATCATAAAAATAGGTCTCTTGCCTGGAAGTATCACAACGGTGCCTACTTTTAGTCCTACTCAATGAAGGTAAACTACAAGATCTTTTCAAAACTACACCAAAAAATGATTTTAAACAAGACAAATCTTAAACATGTAAATGAGCCTTCAGCTGTGTAATTTACTTGAGCACATTAACTTTTCCGTAAAATTTCATTTTCATGTGGTAATATCTTGTGGATACATTTGCATTATATGTTGGACATTTAAGTTCTTTTCTAGCCACTGTAATTTTTAAAAAAAATCATGTCCATGAATGAGTTTGCATTTATTTTCTGTTATTTCTGAGTATAACCGATTGTTTTTATGACTCTGTTTTCTGATTTTAAAACATAGCAGATACTTTTCCTTAATTAAAAAACCTTAATTAAAGGTGAATTAAACTTTAATTTAAAAACTTCAAATTTTACTTTTTGGGGTTAGGAGTTATAAATCTGTTTTTGACATTTTGTTGTTTTAACTCTTTAAAAATTTTTTCCTTTGGGGCATATAAAGTTTTACAACAATAAGATCATTTATGTCATTTAGAAGATTTAAATTTGATGAATACATTCAACTTAAATCTGACTGTGGGTCTTTTATGTTATTAAAGTATAGTTGGTTTATAGTATACTAGTTTCGGGTGTAAGGCATAGTGATTCAGTATTTTTACAGATTATACTCCATTAAAAGTATAAGATAATGGCTGTAATTATCTGTGCCATACAGTATATCCTTGTTTCTTGTTTATTTTATACATCGTTTGTGTCTCTCATCCTGTACCCATAACTCGCCCCTTCTGCCTTCCCTCTTCCCTTTGGTAACTGCTAGTTTGTTTTATCTGTGAGTCTGTTTATGTTTTACATAGATGTTCATTTGTATGATTTTTTAGATTCCACATGTAATATGTGATGTCATACAATATTTGTCTTTTTCTGACTTATGTCACTAAGTGTAATATTCCCTAGGCCCATGCATGCTGCTGCAAAACTAGGTCTTTTAAAAAACCTTAAATTGTGAACTCTGTACTGTCATTCCTGAAAGCAAGTGTGGAGTCCTGGGGAATTAGAGTACTTGAGGAGGCGGTTAGAGACCTAAGCTGAGGAGTGTAATCTTGGCCCAGGGAAAACACAGGTCAGTTGCTGGAGCTGAAAGGGACCTTCAGTTTATGGAGTTGCACCCCTTTGGAGAAAGCCAAGGCTGGAGAGGACGTGCAAACTATGAATCAAGTTTTTTTCTCGAAGTAAAAAATTCATGACAAAGAAGCACAACTGAATCTAAACAGCTGTCTTAGTGAGAAGAGACTGATCTAGCTTTTTGGTTGCACAGATAACTGTATACTTCAAGCTCTTCAGAATTTACCCCGGCATTTTGCCCTGTGTAAGCTTATTGAATGTTGCAATCCTGTGAGGTAGATAAAAGCATCGTTTCTTTTCAGAATCAAAGTTCCGAGTAGGGTTTCTTGTGTGAAAACATCTAGTTTTATAAATTTATTTTGCTGAATTAAAAATAATATGGACACTGATTTAATACTGAGGGTAAACTCATTGTTTCAGCGAAGATTTAAATGACTACTATGATGATAATTCTACTCGGCAAGGTAATGTGGTATACCCAAAGACGAGTGCGACCCTACCCTTCTACCCAAGAACTTTCAGCTACTAGCTTTCTTTATAGCATACTTTGGTTTCCTTTTTTTTAAAAAAGAGGTTTTAGGATAAAGATGCCAAGGTACTGGGCTTATTGTACCAACTCTGATTTTATGGAAATCTGTTTTAGCATAAATGTGAATGCCGCCACTCATATTCCTGCTTAAGCATCACTTCTCAGCATATCCTTCTTTGAATTCCCAGTCTAGATCAGTTTTCCCCATTAAACGTTTTTATAGCATCCTGTACTTTGCCTTTCTAGAACTTTTCTCAATTTGTAATTCTCTATCTCTTCTAGAAACAAAGCTCCCTTAGGATTGGATGTCTTTTCTGTTTTCTCTGTTTTCCTACATGGAGTAGACCCCTACAGTTAAATTTGTTGAGTGAATGACTGGGTAAAGCGTCCATGTCCATCTGTGTCCTGCTTTAAAAAGATCTTTAGGGACTTCCCTAATGGTCAAGTGGTTAAGAATATGCCTGGCAGTGCAGGGGCTCTGGGTTCAATCCCTGGTCCAGGAACTAAGATCCCATGTAAACTGGAGCAACTTAGCCCTCACGCCACAGCGAGAGAGAAGCCCTTCGCAGCAACCAAAGATCCTGCATTCAGCGACTAGGACCTGACCAGCCGCATACGTTAGTTCAGAGACGGTCTTCAGGTGCCGGGAGGTATGTTCAGCTTTAGGCCCCAAATTACCAGGTAGCTTTAGCAGCTCATATCTTTTAAAAGACATTTTTATTTTATTTTTTTAAATTAAAAAACCTTTTTTTTTTTGCTGAACTACACAGCTTACAGGTTCTTAGTTCCCTGATTAGGGATTGAACTCAGGTTCCCGGCAATGAAAGAGCCGAGTCCTAACCACTGGACGGCCAAGGGATTCCCAAAAGATGTTTTATTTTATTAAAAACTGAAAGTATTTTTTCTTATTTATTTTTATTTATTGTTTGGCTGCACCAGTTTTAGTTGCAGCAGACCAGGTCTTCTGTCTTCACTGTGGTGTGTGGGATCTTTAGTCACAACCTGTCAGCTCTCTCAGTTGCAGCACGTGGGATCTAGTTCCCTGACAAGGGATCACATCTCGGCCCCCTGCGTTGAGAGCCACAGAGTCTTAGCCCCTGGGTCACCAAGGAAGTCCCCTCAAAAGATGTTTTAAATTATTGTTAGTTGGTAACAAATTTATCTCTTTATAACTGGGAAATTATGTAGCAAGAGACAGTGAAGTGGTGGAAAGCAGCCAAATGGTGTAGGTTACTTTTGATCTGCTTCTATCAAACCATGTTACCTATCAGACCTATGTGCTGTCAAACAACTTTTCAAATTTTTAAAAAATATTTTATTGAAGCATAATTGATTTGCAGTGTTGTGTTAGTTTCTGGTGTACAGCAGAGTGATTCAGTTTTATATACATATATATGTCTATATACTTTTTCGTATTCTTTTCCATTATGGTTTATTATAGGCTATTGAATGTAGTTCTCTGTGGAGGACCTTGTTTATCCCAATTTATGCCTTCCTGACCCCCCCTGTAAAACATTTGTTTGTTTATGGTTGTATGGTGCTCTGGCTCTTGGTTGCTGTGCGAGAACTTTTTCTAATTGCTCTGAGCCGGGGCTCCTTTCTAGTTGCGGTACTCTGACTTCTCCTCCTCCTCTTTTTGCAGAGCGCAGGCTGTAGGTGCTCAGGCTGCAGAAGTTGCGGCTCGGAGGCTTACAGCATGTGGAATCTTCGAAGACCAGGGGTGGAACCCATATCTCTGCCTTGCATTGGCAGGCAGATGCTTAACCCCTGGGCCACCAGGGAAGTCCTCCTCCTTTGTAAATTGAATCAAGCAAGTTTTTAAAGCTACACTCAGAATTACTTAACATTCAGAGCAAAGAGCCTTTACATTTTGCCTGCCATCTTAAGATTCTGGGCCATAGATGTACTGTCCAGAGATTGAAACAATTCCCACAAGAGATGAAAAGTAGAATTAGATGGTGTCCAAGGCCTTTTCGATTAAGAATCTGCCTGCAATTCAGGAGGCCAGGGTTCGATCCTTGGTTTAGGAAGATCCCCTGGAGAAAGAAATGGCAACCCACTCCAGTATTCTTGCCTGGAGAATTCTATGGACAGAGAAACCTGGCAGGCTACAGTCCATGGGGTCGCAAAGAGGTGGACTAAGCAACTAAAACACATACAAGGCCTTTTCAGTTCTTAAGATTGTATGATTCTGTGCTCAGTGATTTTTAAATGAAAATTTATCTTTGTACTGGGGAGGTGTCTCCTGATTTGGATTCATTGCCTACCTTTTGAATGGGAATGGGGAAGAGTGGGGTATATTGTGAAAGCGGTTGAACATATAGTGATTCTAGGTCTTTATTGCTAGAAAAAGCTTGGGTACACCATGCTGAGATGAAGCTGGGGTCAGAAGGTCAGTTAATAATAATAGCCAAAATGTTTTTTGAGATGGAGTTATCCAGGACAGTTATGGGTAGACTTGAGAGACAATGAGTGTTCTGTATAGGAGATACCAAAGTCTCTGTCAGAGACTGCAGGACCACCTGTGGTGACTGGGCGACTCATGCTTCATGTGGGGGGTGAACTATGTGCCTGTTAAAGCTTTTTATCCACAGACTAGTCTTAGATACTAGATTGCTCTGAAAGAAGGTCATGTTCACACCCTTCTCCCCATGTGTATTTTCACACTGCTCTGCTCCCCATTTATTATTTAGAAGAGGCTTGGAAGTTTGGAATTTTTTTATATCAAATTCACTTTGAGAAATTTTGTACTTAGTTTAGTAGGGCACATGTGGAATTGGATGGAGATCTTTTTTCCCCCATTAAGGGCCACTTAATGACTTCTGAAGTATTCATATAAAGATTAATTTATTTGACTATAGAATCATCTGTACTGAGGGGGAAGCATGTTTACCGCCTAAAGCAGGCTTGAGAAACTTGCCTGTGATACCCTGGTCCCCTTGGCCTTGAAGAGGAGGATGGTGCTGATACTTGGAGAGACTCCATGGGTGGATGTGAGCCGTGGTGAGAAGCTCCCAGAGCATGTCAGTGAGAGCCAGGAGCTGGGATGATTGTCACATCTTGCAGCAAATATTTGTGGGGCGTACCTCCCAGACATGTGGTGCTAGATACGTTTTTGTTGTTGTTCAGTCACTAAGTCACATCCAACTCTGCGACCCCATGAACTGCAGCACGCCAGGCTTCTCTGTCCTTCACTCTCTCCAAGAGTTTGTTCAAACTCATGTCTGTTGAGTCAGTGCTGAGTATAGACAAAGTCTATGCCCTCAAGAAACTTTCACCTATATGTATTATCATTGAGTTAATCATCTAGTAACTTTAAGTGTTTATTCTACTATGGTAGAAAACTTGAGCAAGAATCAAAATGTAGTGGATTTTGTTGCTGACTAGTTTGGCTATAGGCCTAAAGAACCTTATTTTTAAAATAAATGTAAAGATTTTCATAGTCTGGTATTGTCTTAGAGACCATTTTAATTTATATCTCAGCTAGGTTAGTTTGTGCAGAAATACAAAATGTGGTCCTATTTGTTATTTAGGAATAGACATCAAAAATAGAAATAACTTTTATTTGGTAGACATTCTCAATTTTAATTTTCAAGGCATTTAAAATTGAGAGTATCAATGACAGGTTATCCTCTGAACATTTGGCATCTGTTTTTCATCATGAGTACAAGATATATCTTGTTTTGAAAAAAAAATAATCGTTATTCATCAAGCGTTTTTTGCTGAATTGCCATATACAAGTTACTACTATCTCTTGTGGGTGACATGAAGGTAAATTAAGATACCTCCTATCTGTACGGAGCTTGTATTTTGTCTTGATAATTGTAATAAAAGTAGAAAGTGTGTGCTCGGCACATGGCATAAGCAGTACACGAATCAGATGGAATTAAGGGGTAAAGGTGAAGTGGAGAAGTGTTTTTCTGCCTAGTGGAAGAATTCTGGGTTGGATTTCAAATAGATGATTTGTCCTTAAATGTGTAAATTCCAAAATGTATAGCCTTGTATTTCTCATTTCAGAAATGCTTTGTCTTCATTTCTGATTGAGCCTTAGTTGGCAGTTACTCTTACCTTTTCTAACCCTTTCCACTTATTTATTATTATCAGTTTAAAATTTTTATTGGACTGTAGTTGGTTTACAGTACTTTGTTTCAGTTATTCAGCAAAGTGGATGTGTTACATATGTGTCCACTCTTTCTTAAGATTCTTTCCCTGGATAGGCCGTTACAGAGTATTGAGCGGAGTCCCCTGTGCCGAATAAAAGGTCCTTGTGAGTTGGCTGTGTTCTCTCTGGTAGTGTATACATGTCAGTCTCAACCTCCCTGCTTGTCCTGCCCCCAGACTTACGTTTCATCATTTTTACCAACTTCACTGCCAATTGGTAATTTGTAAACTGAGTAATGTCAGTTCTATTTTGTAGTATGGAATTTTAAACAGTAGGGTAGATTGTATTAATACTAAAAACAAGTCAAATCAGCCTTGCTACATTAAAAAAATCGCATTGTTTTATTCTGTTTTTTATGTAGTACAGTTGCTTTATGTTGTTAGTTTTTTATTTTAAGTTTTTGGCTGTGCTGGGTCTCTGCTGCTTTCTCGAGGTTTCCGTCCCTGCCATGAGCAGAGGCTGTTCTCTGGTGCAGTGCTCAGGCTTCCCTCGTTGCGGAGCGCAGGCTGTCATTGTGGCGCATGGGCTTAGTTGCTCCGCGGCATGGGGGATCTTCCGGGATCAAGGGTCCAGCCCGTGTCCTTGGCATGGGCAGGCAGGTTCTTATCCACTGTGCCACCAGGGGAGTCTTGTGCTACATTTTATCTTGTTTTGTAGCAGAAGGAGAATGTTCTTGAAACTAGTTTTTATGAGAAAGAAGCAAGAACCATTCATGAGGAAGGAATTTTTAAGGTTTTTATATTTTTAAATTAAGAATGGGAATATTTTTAACATATTTTCAAGTAACCACATGGGAGTTTATCCCTGTGACATTAAGCTGTTTTTCCGTCGGTTGGTTCATAGCCAGGCTCTCCATTGCAGGCGGGTGGGGTGGGGTGGGTTGTGTGTGTATGTGTGTTCTTGCTACAACAAAACTGGTCCAATTGCTCATTATCTACTTTAATTTTTGTTTCAGAGGCTCTGTCTTGTCTTAATGTTTCATTTAGTAAATGTTTGAGTGGTTTTAGGGGCTTTCTTGGTGGGTCCAGCGGTTAAGACTCCGAGTTTGCACTGCAGAGGATGTGGGTTTGATCCCTGGTTGGAAAACTAAGATTCCACGTGCCACATGATGCTGTCAAAAAATTTTTTTTTTAGTGGTTCTATGTGAGAAGCAGTATACTGGACTCTGGGAAATCAAAGAAGTGCGAGTTGATCCCTGAGCCCAGGAGGATTATCATCCAACCAAGGAGACAAGATACTCACACACTTACTCTTTCATGATTCCAGTGCCTGCTCTGCATTGTTGTTGAGACTGAATCTCTGCGGTCAGGGAGCCCACAGTCCAGTAGCATGATAAATGGCTTGTTTCTTCATCTAACATGTATTGGACCTGTAAGCCCAAAGACAAGTAAGACATGGTCCCTGGCCTAATGTGACTGTAATCAGGTGTTAAGACTGATGAACAAATAGTGGTGAGGTGAACGGTATCTGCTATTTTAGACAATATTCACTTACTGGGGCTTTTTTTTTTTTTTATGCCTGCAGTGTGAGGCTTGCAGTGTCTTAGTTCCTGGGTTTGAACCCCAGGCCCTTGGCACTTAGAACACCGAGTTCTAACCACTGGGTTGCTAGGGAATTCCCTGGGGCTTCTTAATCTGATTAAAATTTAGGAGGTATGTCAACCTAGATGGGAAGAAATATTTTACATCTTTATTTTTAACTGAACTTCTGAGTTTTAATGTGTTCTTCAATTATGAACATAGGCAACAAATCACATAGTAACAGACCTGTGACTTTATCACCAGTGAAAATCACAGGTGTTTGCATATCACATAATGGTTGTTGCAGGCGTATCAAATATCATTTATACTCATCACACTTTGAAATTATAGTAGTTAGTGGATCTGCTACTAGAACCCTGTTATTCAGTGTGAAATAAACTTTAAAAAATCCTAAATTTGCTTAACATAGTATAACCATTTTGATTACCATTTTAATATAATCAGTCTCCCTTGTAATCTTTTTTTTTGGCTCTTTGTTGCTGCACGTGGACTTCGCTCTAGTTGTGGTTGTGTGGGCTTCTCGTTGCAGTGGTGTCTCTTGTTGTGGAGCATGGGGTCTAGAGCTCGTGGACGTGGTAGTTGTGGCTCACAGGCTTAGTTGCCATGGGGCATATGGGAATCTAAGTTCCCAGATCAGGGATTGAACCTGTGTCCCCTGTGTCACAGGCAGATTCTTAACCACTGGACCACCAGAGAAATACCTCCTTTATGCTCTTCTGTATTAAAAACATTATTGTGAGGAATCAGAAAGTTTATGAGTACAGAAAGTTTAAGCATCCTGATGAGATAATCTTGGCTTACCTTCTTCAGAGAGTATTGTGTGTGGGGTTAAATGTGAGGAGGGTAACTGGCCGCTTCTGTCAGGGCACCTTTTTGCTCCGTGAGGAGGTCCCTGTGGCGCCTCTGGCGGGCGGCGTCTCGCTCCGCAGCTGAGCGCCTGGGATTCTGAGCTGGCGGCGCTGTCTGCCGCTTCCCTGGTCCTCACGGTTCTGCGCCCTCTGCCCTAAATAGAGCGGCAGGTACAAGAACTGCTCTGCAAGAGGGACTGTGTTTCTTTCCGTTCCTGGAGTAGATGGTTACAGTGTAATGTTTACTTGTCTCAAATGCAGTGGGAATTCAGGTTTTAACAGGTTTCATTTGGGCTCAGTTCTGATGGGTGGGTGGGCTGAAGATGGAGAGAATTCTGATCAGGGGCCTGGGAGCCCAGTGCCTGAGAATGTGGCAGTTGATGGCTCCTCCTGAAAGCGGTGAGCGGCTCCTGAGGGTTGAAGCTTCTGCAAGTCTTGGGAGGATAGGATTATCTTCCTTAGTGAGTGATGGTTTACATGTTGGGTATATCCTAGCTTCCAGAACTTTCAGTATGATTTTTTGAAAGTTTTTTTTTTTTAACTGTATTTTCATTCTGTTGATACTGCTTCTGCAGGAACGTATTATTCCTGTTTTAGTTAATCCTTCTTACAGTCCCTGGAGTGTTATCCTCTTCCAGGACTCAAGCCCTCAGATCGTGTCATGCCAGGCCTCATTGGACTCTCCCCACTTGCCTTCAGTTCTCGGTGATTCTAACTCCCGCCACCCTGCTGCTCTCTCCAGCACACTCCTGTCTTAAATTCTGGGGCTAATAGTTTTACCTCCCTTTGCCCACACACTCTGTCCTAGCCCTGATTGAATCCAGTTCTACAGCAATCATGTTGTTGTTCCTGCCATCTTGAGAAAGGAAGGGAGAACCCTTTCTGGCCCCACCCGCTCCCTACAGGTTCTTTGTCTGGGGCAGCTTGTTGTTGTTCAGTCGCTCAGTCCTATCCAACTCTTTGTGACCCCAGGGACAGCAGCACGCCAGGCTTCCCTGTCCTTCAGTATCTCCCACAGTTTGCTCAGACTCACGTCCATTGAGTCAGTGATGACATCCAACCACTTTATCATCTGTCGTCCCTTCTCCTCCTGCCCTCAGTCTTTCCCAGCATCAGGGTCTTTCCCAAGGACTCAGTTCTTCACATCAGGTGGCCAAAGTACTGGAGCTTCAGCTTCGGCATCAGTCCTTCTGGTGAATATTCAGGCTTGATTTCCTTTAGGATTGACTGGTTTGATCTCCTAGCAGTCCAAGGGACTCTCAAGAGTCTTCTCCAACACCACAGTTAAAAAGCATCAGTTCTTCAGCGCTCAGCTTTCTTTATGGTCCAGTTCTCACATCTGTACATGACTATTGGAAAAACCATGACTTGGACTCTGCTGACCTTTGTCGAGGACTCTGCTGACCTTTGTTGACAAAGTAATGTGTCTGCTTTTAATACACTGTCTAGGTTTGTCATAGCTTTTCTTCCAAGGAGCAGGCGTCTTTTAATTTCATGGCTGCAGTAATTTTGGAGCCCAAGAAAATAAAATCTGTCACTGTTGCCATTGTTTCCCCATCTATTTGTCATGAAGTGATGGGACTGGATGCCATCATTTTAGTTTTTTGAATGTCAAGTTTTAAGCCAGCTTTTTCACTCTCCTTTTCATCTTCATCAAGAGGCTCTTTAGTTCCTCTTCAATCTCTGCCATAAGGGTGGTGTCATCATATGTGAGGTTATTGGTATTTCTTCTGGCAATCTTGATTCTAGCTTGTGCTTCATCCAGCCCAGCATTTCGCATGATGTACTCTTTATAGAAGTTAAA
This sequence comes from Hydropotes inermis, assembly GCA_020226075.1. Taxonomy (NCBI): domain Eukaryota; kingdom Metazoa; phylum Chordata; class Mammalia; order Artiodactyla; family Cervidae; genus Hydropotes; species Hydropotes inermis. Next base: position 62,568,262 of record CM035284.1, read on the forward strand.
TAAGCAAGTTGACAATATGCAGCCTTGATGCACTCCTTCTTCAATTTTGAACCAGTTTTGTTCCATGTCCGGTTCTAACTGTTGCTTCTTGATCTGCCTACAGGTTTCTCAGGAGGCAGAGATAAGGTGGTCTGATATTCCCATTGCTTTTAAGGATTTTCCAGTTTGTTGTGATCCATACTGTCAAAGGCTTTAGCATAGTCAGTGAAGCAGATGTTTTTCTGTGACTCTTGCTTCTTCTGTGATTCAGTGGATGTTGGCAATTTGATCTCTGGTTCCTCTGCCTTTTCTAAATCCAGCTTGAATATCTGGACATTCTCAATTCAGGTACTATTGAAGCCTATCTTGGAGAATTTTGAGCTAGCATGAATACAATTGTATGGTAGTTTGAACAGTCTTTGGCATCGCCTTCTTTGGGATTGGAGTGAAAACTGACCTTTTCAGTCCTATGGCCACTGCTGAGTTTTCCAAATTTCCTGACATATTGAGTGCAGTACTTTCACAGCATCGTCATTTAGGATTTGAAATGGCCCAGCTGGAATTCCATCACCCCACTGGCTTTGTTCGCAGTGATGCTTCCTAAGGTCCACTTCACATCACACTCCAAGATGTCTGGCTCTAGGTGAGCATCATGGTTATCTGGGTCATGAAGATCATTTTTGTATAGTTCTGTGTATTCTTGCCACCTCTTCTTAATATCTTCTGTTTCTGCTAGCTCCATACCGTTTTCTGCCCTTTATTGAGCTCATCTTTGTTTGAAACGTTCCCTTGGTATCTCAGATTTTCTTGACAAGATCTCAGCCCCATTTCTCAGCTATCTCTTGGGATTCTCTGGAGGCTCAGATGGTAAAGAATCTGCCTGCCATGCGGGAGACCTGAGTTCAGTCCCTGGGTTGGGAAGCTCCTTTGGAAGGAGGGCACGGCAACCCACTCCAGTATTCTTGCCTGGAGAATCCCGGTGGACAGAGGAGCCTGACGGGCTACAGTCTGTGGGGTCACAAGAGTCGGGACACGACTGAGCAACTAAATCACCTGATGATGCATGTGCTCACTAAAGTTGGAGAGTTGTGGTCACTACAGCTTCCTCCAGTTCTTCCACTGTCTCTTCACACTTAATCCAGTCAAATTATTCTATTTTCCTGCCCTCTATTGTAAGTGTCCAATTCACTGAGATTTGTTTTTTTAAGTAAACTTATACTAAGTTGTGCAATGATTACTATAATCCACTCTTAGTACTTCAGAGATTGTTTTAAATTTTAATTTTGTGTAAGTTTCAGTTGGGCTTCCTAGGTGGTGCAGTGGTAAAGAATCCGCCTGCTGATGCAGGAGACTCAGGTTTGATCCCTGTGTCAGGAAGCTCCCCTGGAGTAAGAAATGGCAACCTATTCCAGTATTCTTGCCTGGAAAATTCCATGGACGGAGGAGCATGGCAGGCTGCAGTTCAAATGGAGTTGCAAAGAGTTGGACATGACTGAGCACACACACAGTTAGTAGTTAAGTTTCAGTTGTGCTAGATGAATAAATTCTAGAGGTCTGGTGTACAGTATAGTGTCTGTAGTTAGCAATACATATTGTGTACATCAGAATTTAAGAGAGTAGATCTCATATTAAGTGTTCTTACCACAAAAAACAAAAATTAAGTAACATAAGGAAGTGTTGAGATGTGTTAGGTATGTCTGTTACCTTGATTGTGGTCATGGTATTATGGGTTCTTGCATGTGTCCATACAGGAAACCCCGGTTCAATTCCTGGGTCAGGAAAATCCACTGGAGAGTATTCTTGGGCTTCCGTTGTGGCTCAGCTGGTAAAGAATCTGCCTGCAGTGCAGGAGACCTGAGTTTGATCCCTGGGTTGGGAGATCCCCTGGAGAAGGCTACCCAAGCTCATCAAATTGTAAATGTTTAGCATGTGCAGTTCTTTGTCAGTTATACCTTTATAAAGTTGTCAGAAATACATTTATTTTTATATGTTAATTATGTAAACATTTACTGGCTCTAATATCAAGACTACAAAACATGGTTATGTTCAGAGACCTCTAGCTTCCAATTCTTTCTGACCCCTTACTCCATTCCCTTCCTCTCCGTATAATCACTTTATTCATTTCTGACTCATTTTTCTGTTATCATAAGAATAAGATGACATTTGAGCAGAGATCTGAAGGAACTGAGGGAGCTTACTATGTATGGTATTTTGCATCTTTGGTTTTTTTTTTTTTTTTTTTGCTTAACACTATATACTGGAGATCTTCCCATATTAGTAAACCGAGAGCTTCACTCTTTCTTGTCATTGCTTTATACTCCATGCTGTGGATGTACCCTAATTTATTTAACCAGATGACTCTTAACTGTTAATGTTTTTTAAATTACAAATAAGGCTGCAGTGAATAACTTTGCATGTGTATTATTTTGCATCAAGGCAGGTATATTTGTAGTATGTATTTCCAGAAGAGTTACTTTTGAGTCAGAGGGTAAATATGTGCATGTTTTTAATAGATGTCTTCAAGCCTCTGTAGGGAGGGCGTGCGCTGACTGTACTGCACCACAGACTCACCAGTGGTGTGCCCCAGACTTCTGCGTTTGATATGATAGGTGTGAAATCAGTATGTTGGTTTTCTCCTTGTAACAAGTGAGGTTGAGCATCTTCCTATGTATTTAGGGTGAAACAGATTTCCTCTTCTATGAACTGTTTCATATCCCTTACCCATTTTCCTTTTGGGTTTTTGGACATCTTGATTTCTCTAAAAGGGGAGTTATTTATACATTAGGAGGTGTGTCCTTTGTCTGTGATAATGAATTAACATTTTTTTTCTGTCTCAGTTTGTCATCTGTCTTGTAGCTTTGCTTAAGGGTGTGTTTGTTTTTGCCATAAAGAATTTTCGTATTTTTGCAGTTAACTTTATAAATTTGTAAACTTTTATGATTTTTGTTAACCAGATGCTATTCTCCAAGGTTTAAATAAGAGGGAAAAAGTTTTACATTTTAAAATTTAGGTTTAACAAAGTCTATGCTGGAAGCAAGAGATGAACATTAGAGTGTGTTGTACAAGAAACTGACACAGATAATGATTTACCAGTAGTTTTAGGATTTAGCATACTTTGAATATATTATAATGTTGGGTATGTTTTGTTTTGCAAGTAGCAGGAAGCCCAGCTCAAGTTTAAACTTTAAAGGCAGATGTATTGGCTTATGATACTGAAAATCCCAGAGGTGGGGTGGACGTCGTACGTGGACTGGTTGGGACGCCAGCTCTGTCTTGCTGATCATCTGTGTATTTTGCTGTCTACTGTGTGTCGTCCTGGCTTCCGTGGCAGATAGTGATCGGGGTTCTAGGCTTCAGATTTCTGTACCGCATGGCCCACAATGAGAGCCAATGTCCAGGATGAGAATAAACAATTTTAATCACTTTCTCAGAATAAGGAGGATTGTTTCATAGAAGCCCTCAGCAAACTTCCTTTGACTTCTTGTACCAAACTGGGTTACCAGCTCATTCTTGAGGCCAAGAAAATATGTAGTGTTCAACTCGGAGTCCTGATGAACTCACGGCTTTCTTAAGGGGATCGGGTTATATGACATCCTGATTGCTCTGGAGCTGCGGTGTCCAGACAGGAGAATAGGTCTATGGATAGACACAGGGCGGGCAACCAAGAGGTGCAGGCTACACTGAAGTCAGGTGACCCAGCTGTAGTGGGCACAGCCCTTTCCTCTGGAGAAGCGCTCACAGCGAGATGAAGAAGTGGAGCAGGGAATACAGCACACTGCAGTTGCGTGCTGAGCAGGGCTTGGGCTGTGCAGTATTTCTGCCGGCTCTAGAAACCTCTGTTTCCCTTGCTCCTGCTGTTTGACTGCCATGAGTGTCCTCCCACCTTTTCACAGTGTTGGAGATTTTGTGTGAATCTTTGTCTCCTCCCCTGAACAGTGAATCGTGAGGGCAGAAATCATCTTCTTCATCTTATATCCATTGCAGTGCCTGTAATTGTTGTTCAGTCACTCACTTGTGTTTCACTCTTCGTGACCCCATGGACGCGGCACGCCAGGCTTCCCTGTGCTTCAGTGTCTCCTGGAGTTTGCTCAGACTCATGTCCGTGGAGTCCACGATGCCATCCAACCATCTCATCCTCTGTTGTCCCCTTCTCCTGCCTTCAGTCTTTCCTAGCATCAGGATCTTTTTCAGTGAGTCTGCTCTTTGCATCAGCTGGCCAAAGTATTAGAGCCTCAGCTTTAACATCAGCCCTTCTAATGAATATTCAGGGTTGATTTCCTTTAGGATTGACTGGTTTGACCTCCTTGTAGTCCGGACTCTCAAGAGCCTTCTGCAACACCACAGTTTGAAAACATCAGTTCTTCAGTGCTCAGCCTTCTTTATGGTGCAACTCACATCCATACATGACTACTGGAAAAACCATAGCTTTGGCTCTATGAACCTTTGTTGGCAAGGTGATGTCTCTGCTTTTTAATATGCTGTCTAGGTTTGTCAGAGCTTTTCTTCCAAGGAGATTAAAAATCTTTTAATTTTGTGGCTGCAGTCACCATCCACAGTGATTTTGGAGCCCAAGAAAATAAAGTCTCTCACTGTTTCCAGTTTTTCCCCATTTACCATGAAGTGATGGGACCAGATGCCATGATCTTAGTTTCTTGAATGTTAGGTTTTAAGCCAGCTTTTTCACTCTCCTTTTCATCTTCATCAAGAGGCTCTTTAGTTCTTCTTCGTTTTCTGCCATTAGGGTGATGTCATCTGCATATCTAAGGTCATTGGTATTTCTCCTGGAAATCTTGATTCCAGCTTGTGCTTTATCCAGCTTGGCATTTCTCATGATGTACTCTGCATATAAGTTAAATAAGCAGGGTGACAGTACACAACCTTGACATACTGCTTTCCCAATATTGGACCAATCAGTTGTTCCATGTGTGGTTCTAACTGTTGCTTCTTATCCTGCCTACAGCTTTCTCAGGAGGCAGATAAGGTGGTCTGGTAGTCCCGTCTCTTTAGGAATTTTCCACGGTTTGTTATGATCCACACAAAGGCTTTAGTGTCGTCAATTAAGCAGAAGTAGATGTTTTTTCGGAAGCCTATACATGGTAGGCACATTGTGTTCGATTTTAAATGAATGAGTTGGTTGAAACTGCTCTCTGCTAAGGCCTTACTGGAGTAAACTCAGTAATCTCTCAAAATCCCTGTCATAAGACAGGCCTGGTTCGTGTTTGTTGCCAAAGCTCACAGAGGTAGGCCTGCCAATCCTGTTTGCATTGGTTGAGAGGCTCTGAGAAATTAGTCACAGTCTCGGATCTTGTGCTGTTAGAGTTCTTGCAGGCTAACCCAGGAGGCAGTTGTCTGGTGTCTTGATTGCCTGGAGTGCATTTTGTTCGGAAGCAACCACTTCCTTGTCCTGGTGTCTTGGAGAAGTGCTCACACTGTCTTCCAGTCCCTTCTTAGGTCCCATTTAATTCTAGGAATTACACAACTCCATACATTTTTTTTTTCCCCTTCTGGATTTTGGAATAGGTAGGTGTACAGGTAGCTAGCAAAACTGAGGGTAATACTAGCTAAGTTATTAAAAAAATAATGGGCGTTGTTCTTGGGGCTTTCCTTGGTGTGGCTGCAGTTTGCAATCTGAGAGATCTCAGAGGGCACTGTACAGGTTGAGCTGGAAAGGCTCCGTCAAGTCCCTGCAACTGTGTTGCACAGCCGGCTCTGGGTTAGGCCTCCGTCCGTTTGCCATCCCTCCTGGCGTCCCTCTGGAGTCTCTGCCCTTGGACTCAGGCCACCTTTCTCTGTATTCCTCATGGCCACGAGCTGACTGCCTTGCTGTCTGCTCATTGAACACCTTGGCACCTTCCCACCTTCACAGCCTCCCTTCCCACTCCAGTCCTGGCCACCATCCTGGGTGGTTTCCTGTCCACTGCGTGGTCCATCAGGCACTGTGGTGCCTCCATCTCTTGCCTTACATGTCCACCTCTGGCACTCGCTTCCAAGTGACACTCTGAGTTTTGTCATCAGCTGAAACAGCTTTAGCTCCAGAATCATTAATCTAGATAGAAACAGTTGTTCTTCTGCCCCAGTGTGACCTTGGCTCCCACTTCTTGATTTCCCCAGCATATAGGTTACTCAGTGTCACACTGCCAAAACTGTTGGACGCCACACAGCTCAAAACTTCCTTGACCTCTCGGCGGCACTGGATATGGTTGATCATCTTCTCTTCATTGGAGCCCTCCTTGTCATGCGTGACACTTTTAACCATGACTTTCTTTCTCCTTCTCTGGACCACGTCTCTCTGGCCACTCTGCTTCACCTTTGTTCTTTCGAGTCTTCCTGGTCTTTAACTGGGTCTCCCTGTGGCTCAGTCCTGCTCCCTTTCCTTTTCTTACTCCCATGAGGTGGACTACAGATACTTCACTGTATCTTTTGTTTCTAAAATTGTTTATGTCTTTTCTCACCACCCCCCAAAAGGAAAAGAGTATTTATTGCAACAAGTTAATCCAGTGGGTATTCCCCAGGGAGCACAGATCTGTTTACGAATCTGTTTGTTAAGGCAATTAAACAGATTATGGCTTTCCTTGGTGTGGCCTGCGCTCCAGCAAAGCTCCCTCTTTGTCACTGTCCTCTCTGGAGCCTCCTTGATAGTGCCTTCTGCCAGTCCCTCCTCCTGCTCTCTTGTCTTCCACTTTCCAGACCATCGTCAGCCATCGTGGGCATGGCCATCCCGGGTGGAACTGTGGCCCCTCTGCAGAGCGGGGACCTGCTCTGGAGTTGCTGGGGTACCCGTGTTCCTGCCATTCTTCGGCAGCCTCTGGCTGCAGTCGCCAGCTGGAGCGGCACCCCTCGTTCATATTTTACTTTTTTCTTGTACAAACTTGTAAGAGTTTGTCAAATTTTGCTTCACAGAATCAGGTATTTCTTTGCTTTCTGTTTTTTTATTAATAAGATCTGTCTTACCTCCTTTGTTTTCTTTGTTCTTTCTCCAGATTTCTGGCTTGAAAACATGTTATTAGCCTTTCTTGCTTTTTAATGATGTGCTCAAACTGTAGGATTCCCTCCTCAGCATTACTCTGTCACCTGTATGTTACATGTATGTGGTGATATCGTCGTCATTGTGCTTAGTCGCTCAGTGGTGTCCGACTCTTTGCCACCCCATGGACGGTAGCCCACCAGGCTCCTCTGTCCATGGAATTCTCCAGGCTAGAATCCTGGAGTTGTTGCCGTGCCCTCCTCATCATTGTCATTAAGATTTAAATATTTTGCTATTTCCATTTTTATTTCCTCTTTAACCCTGAATTTCTAAACAGGCATTTTAAAGTTTCTATTCATGGTGTTTAGTTTTGTTATTAATTAACTTATTCTCATATCCTCATAGAATATGTTTTTTTTTAATGTCAGTTACTTGAAAGGTATTGATCTTTTTTCCTTGTAACCTAGTTAAAATGTTACATGTTATTTTTATTATTATTTTTATTTGTTTCATGTATTTTTAAAACAATGTACATCCTCTATTTGTTAGGCTCAGGGTGACATATCTCTGTATGTGTGTTTGATAAAGGTTTTAATGCTTTTCACATTGCCCATATCTTTACAGTTCTTATGACTGCTTTATTTATCAATTTTTGATAGGTGTGCGTTAAGCATCTCACTGTGATATTCTGTTCTCAGGATTGGAAATTCTGTTTCCAAAATTCTGTTTTGAGGGTTGGAAAATCAGTTTATTTTTGTTAATATTGGCATGGAATGTTTTCCTGTCTCTTATTTTCATCTTTTTTATGTAGATTTGGTTTTGATGTTTTGGTCCTTTGAAATGTTCCTGTTTCATTGTTATCCGTGATGCTTTCTTCTCTGCCCCTCTTCCTCCCTCCACCTCCTCTGTCAGGAATTTCTGATGGTTTTATCTCCAAAACAGGTCTTGAGTCCATCTACTCTTGTTTTCACTGCCTTCACTCATCTCACCTGGGCACATGCAGCCTCCTGACTGGTCTTTTCTGTGGCGGGGCTGCCTCACCAGGGCACGCGGGGTCGTAGTTCTGACCTGCATCCCGCCGTGCACTCGAGGCGTCCTAACCACCAGGCCCAGGCAGCCCCTGGCTGGGCTTCTGCTTCGCTCTCGTTCCCCTCATTTATCCTCTGTGCAGTAGCCTGAGTGATCTTTAAAAATGTAAATCTGATTGTTGCTCCCAGGCTTCAGATCTTTCCATGTTAGAATGTGTTCACTGGTTCTTATTGCTTTTAGCATGAAAAAATTATTAACATGGCCCACTGGGCCCTGCGTGAGCCAGCTCTGGCTTACTTCATCACCCTCTCTCCCCTTTACTGTATCTGACTCACTGGTGTGGTTTTTAATTCTTATGACTAGCTTTACCTTCTTGCCACAGATTCTTCTTATATGCCAGCTTCCTTTGCATGGGTTGCTTCCACTCCCTGCCCCTTCACCTGTTTTAATTCCTCCTCCTCAAATGTTAACTCACATGTCCCTTTTTTTTTTCAAGCCTCTTACCCTGACAGCTGACTAGGCCAGGTCTCCTGTTGTCCCCTGTCAGGTCTTTCATGTTTCTAGCACATGTCACAATCATTTAAAGAAAAATTGATTTTGAAATTTAATATCCTTCTTCTTCCCACCACATAAACTAGATTGTGAACTCAGCAGGGCTGCCTTCATCTAATTCATTCCCAACCCCCCTTGTCTAACTCAGTGCCTTTGATGGTTAAAGGCATTCTACAAATACTTGAATGATTGGATAAATGTATAAATGACTGTCACTTGTGTATTGACAGTGGGTAGATTATGGTAAGCATGTTGTCTTGTATGTACTTGGCATTTGGTTAAATACTTTGATCTTTCGCATCATGTTTTGTGAGATATATTTAAAGAATGCAAGCTGTACCCATCTTACTCTGACTTAGTGCTATCTTTTCCCCCTTTGTCCACACACACCTTACCTGAGCACTGGCAATGGGTAAAGGCAGGAAGGAAAATTGAGAATCCTGTTCAGTGTAAAAGGTTTTGTTTTTAAAATTTATTTTATTTACTTATTTTGGCTGCGTTGGGTCTTCATCGCTGCATACAGGCGCTTCTCTCGTTGCGGTGAGTGGGCGCCTCATTTCCGTGGCGTCTCTTGTGGAGCACAGGCTCTGGGCACGCAGCTTAGTGGTTGTGGCGCACGGAATGTGAGTGTGAGACTTTTTAAATGATCCTGTTAAGATCATGATAAAAAGTCACTTGGGCTAAATACTTTGGAGTCACCTGTGACTTCTTTCTCTTAGTCTACTTCCAACTCTTCAGTAAAGCCTGTTGGCTTTGCCTTCTTAATATCCAGAACCTGATCACGTCATATCTCCATGACTGCCTTCCTAGTTTCAGGAAACAGCGTCTCTCATTTGGATCGTTCCAGTAGGCTCCCTGCGTCTGTCCTTGCTTCTTAGAGTCTCTTCTCCTTGTGGCAGCCAGAGCAGGCTTTTAAACAGTATTGGTCAGAACACATTTCTCCTCTGTTTAAAATGTCTAATGCTTTTCCATATCACTTAGAATAAGACCTTCATTCTTTACTATGATCTGGTACCCCCTCCCTCCCCACACACTCATGAGGTTTTCCGCCACTCTGTCACTCCCCTCCATTCTGCTCCTTGAATAGGAGCCCTTCCCACCCGCAGAGCCCTCGTGTGTGCTCTTCCTTCTGACAGGAATCTGGGTTCCTTCTGCCCACCTTGGGCAGCCACCGGACTGGCTGGCTCCCTCACTTCTTCACGTCTCTGCCCAAGTGTCTTCCTGTCAGAGAAGCTATGTGTTACCTCTACCTGAAAGGCTCTGTAATCAGCTTTCCACCTCAGTCCCACCTCTCCCCTTTCCTGGCTGGACTTTCTTCACAGCCTTTCCCACTCTCTGATACTCGTTTAGATTATTTGTTTACTGGCGGTATCCCTCCTAAGTCCATGAGAGGAGGGGTTTATTCTCTCTTCTTTGCTGAGACTCAGTGCCTAAAAGAGTGCTTGGCGCATGTAGAACTCAGTATATATTAACTGGATAGTGAAAGGGATTTATTTTCTCAAGTAACTTAGTGAGAAAATCTTCATTTAGAACATAGGTACATTTAGAACATCACCCCAGTGCTATTTATAGTAGCCAGGACATGGAAGCAACCTAAATGTTCATGGACAGATGAGTGGATAGCGATGTAATATTTGAATTAATACGTATATACAATGGAACAGTACCAAGCCATAAAAAAGAATGAACTAATGCCATTTGCAGCAACATGGAAGTACCTAGAAATTATCATACTAAGTGAAGTAAGTCAAAAAGAAAAAGATACCGTGATATCGCTTATATGTGGAATTTTAAAAAATGATACAGATGAATTTATTTACAAAGCAGAAACACACTCACAGACTTAGAAAACAAAGCTGTGGTTGCCAAAGGGTGGCGGTGCGGCGGGCGGTAAATCAGGAGTCCGGGATTCACACACACACTGTGTGCGTGGTCAGTCGGGCCTGTCTGGCTCTGTGTGACCCCATGGACTGTCGCCCGCCAGGCCCCTCTGCCCATGGGAGTTCCCGACGAGAATACTGAAGTGGGTTGCCGTTCCCTCCTGCAGGGTGTCTTCCTGACCCAGGGATCAGACCCGGGTCTCCTGCGCTGCAGACGGGTTGTTCACCATCTGAGCCACCAGAGAACACCACTGTGTGCTGAATCATCAGCAGGGGCAGGGGCTCTGCTGCTTTACAGTGTCCAAGTGGGGGAGAGCGCGAGAGAGAACTGTGTGTGTGTGTGTGTGTGTGTGTGTGTGTGTGTGTGCGAGAGAGAGAGAACTGTGTGTGTGTGTGTGTGCGCGCGCGCGAGAGAGAACTGTGTGTGTGTGTGCGCGCGCGAGAGAGAACTCTGTGTGTGTGCGCGTGAGAGAGAACTCTGTGTGTGTGTGTGTGTGTGTGTGTGTGTGCGCGCGCATGCGAGAGAGAGAGAGAGAGAGAGAGAGAGAGAGAGAGAGAGAGAGAGAACTGTGTGTGTGTGTGTGTGTGTTTGCGCGCGAGAGAGAGAGAACTGTGTGTGTGTGTGCGCGCGCGCGAGAGAGAACTCTGTGTGTGTGTGTGTGTGTGTGTGTGTGTGTGTATGAGCACAGGGGCTCTGCTGCTTTACAGTGTCCAAGTGGGGAAGAGCGCCAGAGAGAAGTCTGTGTGTGTGTGTGTGTACATATATATATATATAAACTGGATCATTTTGCTCTACACTTGAAACTGACACATTGTAAATCAATTATACTCCAATATAAAGTAAAAATAAAAAACATAGGTATTATGATGTCTCATAGGCATATTTATCTTTTATATAGGTAGTGCATGCACATGATTCAAAGTTCACATGGCTCACAATGAAAAGTCCCTCATACCCTGCCCACTGGCCACTTTGTGCCCAGTATCAGAAGTAACCAATGTTAAGTTCATGTGTATATTTCCAGAGACAGTCTGTGGTTCTACATGTAAAATCACAGGTATATTCCTCCCTCCTCAAAAGAAAAAGGTAACTTTTAGCATCTGTGTTGTTTGGTACCTTCTTTCTGTTTTGTTTGTTTTATAAAACGTATTTTGGAGATCATTCTTTTTCAGCATGTGAAAAGCTCTTTATTTGTGAACAGCTGCACAGTATCGCATTGTATCACTGTACTGTGGTTCCTTCTTTGATGAGCACTGAAGTTTCCAGTCGTTAGCTATGACAAACTGTGCTGCAGGCAGTATTGATAACCTTGTACGAATATCATTGGCCATGTTGCTAGTGTAATCGAGGAATAAATCCCTGTGCGTGGAATTGCTGCATCAAAGGAGTGAGTGTCTGTCCTTCTGACGGACACAGCTCATCTTCCGCAGGTCCCACAGTTTTTACCTCTGGCTCACTGTGCTGTGACTTGATCGTTGCCAGCTTGACAGGTGAAAAGTGATGTAAGCGTCATCATACATTTAAGTCATTTGTATTTTTTGTGAGTTGTCCATGTCCTGTGTCCATTTTTCTGCTAGGATTTGGGTCTTTTGTTAAAAATTGGCTTGTAGGAGCTTTCTTTTATGTAAAATTGGCCTTTAATTTGTGATCTCAGTTACAAACATTTGGTTCCATTGGCCAGTTGTTTTCTGATTTTGCTCATGGTGGTTTTTCCTAGGTAGAAATTTTATCTTTTTTTTTTTTTTGAAATTTTATCTTTTATAGGAAAGCACACTCATCTTTTCCTTGCTGGTTATGGGTTTGGAATCATACTTAGCCCTTATAATTTTATTTTTTAAAATCGTTATGATGTCTTCTTATACTTCTGAGATTTCATCATTTACATTTGCTATCTCTTTGATACTGCTCAAGTTTTTTCTGGAATAAGATGTGAGATGGAGTTTCAACCCCTTTTATTTATTTTAAGATCTTAGGATTTTTAGAATTTCTTATATCTTGCTTGAGAATTAATCTGTCAGCAGTTTTCTGCTGAACTCTGAATGGATCTTGTTGACCTGTGTAATTTTTCATTATAAATTGTAGTTATTATTATTATTATTTTTTGGCCACACCATGCAACTTGGTTCCCTTTCCAGGGCTTGAACCCAGGCCCGAAGCCATGAAGTGCGGAGTCCTAACTGCTGGACCTCCAGGGAATTCCCAAGTTGTAGTTATCTTTGTCTTACCTGTGTGGACCTAAGATAATGATTGAGATTCAGTCTATTGGTGAGCATTGTTTTGAGATAAATTTTGTAGAATTTTCAATTGGTAAATAAAGATTAAGATTAGTAATAAAAGATGTAATGATAGCTAATTATGTACTACACCTAAGGAACATGTTTAGTGAAATGACTTAAAACTAAAGAAATAAGAGATTTTACCCCCCTCATGTTTGAGGTCTCTTAGCTCCCTTGATTAATGCCTGGCTCTGCCAAGTTAATAGATAGAGTTTACTGGGGCTTGATCCTCGTGTCTCGTAGACTTCCTTTATGGACCGTCATCGGCACAGTGCCAGTCCTGAAGATCCTGGCTGTCGTGCCAGAGACGGCTTTGGGGTTACCGGCGCGGGCTCAGCGAGGGCCCTCGCTGCCTCTGCTCTCTTGGGTCCCCGCGGGCTCAGAGGGGCCTCCACACTTTTGCCCCCTTCTGTTTCCATGCTGCTTTGCCTGGCCTGTTGCATCTCTGCGGCCAGGTGGCATTTTTACCACGTGGTTAACTTCCTCAAGGTTGGTAATGGCTCGCTTTACTAAACTGTCCAAAAATCCCGGTGGACCTAGTAAAAAAGTTAGCCTACCCATGGCCTCTTCAGACTCTCTGTGTTAGGTCTCACAGTGAGATACTTAACTGGCCATGCTGACCCCTCGTTGCCCCTGCACCCTTGTTTGGTCTATTGCCATCTCGCTCTTTCCTCAAGTGCCATCCCACACCTTTCTGCTCAGCCATGCCATTGCCTAAATACTCGACTTCTCACCTTCTCCAGAACTGTTGGGTTCCTGTTCCCTCCCTCTCCCCTTATGTAGAGGTTCTCCTGGATGGTCCTCAAGCAGCAGCAGCTCCTCAGAACTGGTCAAAATGTAGGTTTCCAAGCCCCCATCTTGCCCAACTGAAACAGGAACTCCAGGGGGTGGCCCAGCACGGTGTTCAGCTCACTGGGTTTTATCTGCCTGCTCTTCTGTCCATAGAATTCTCCAGGCCAGGATACTGGAGTGGGTAGCCATTCCCTTCTCCAGGGTATCTTCCCACCCCAGGGATCCAACCCAGGTCTCCTGCATGGCAGGCGGATTCTTGACCATCTGAGCCACCAAGGAAGCCCCTAATACTCATGTGCTGAAGTTTGAGAACCACTGCTTTACAGGATCTAATTCAGAGCTCTCCTCATAGTAAACACTCCCTAAAAGCTTATTGGCTTTTATTTTTTTATTTTATTTTATTTTATTTGTGGATTATATTAATAGCCATTAATTAATGTGTCTGTCATCACAGTTACCATTTAATGAACATCTACTCAGTGCTGGGCACTAAATGAGGTGCTTTCACACACATTGTCTCATTGTCACAAACACTTTGCACAGTGGGGAGTGGTGTTTCCCACTTGGTATATAGATGAGAACGGGGAGGCTCTGAGGATGCAGTAACTTGCCAGGGCGGCGCATAGCTGTGAGTGGCAGCGGGAGGCCTCAGTGGGCCCGTCAGATGCTAAGCGGATCCCGATGTCCTTTCTGGCACATGACACGGCCTTTCAGGTGAGCCTTGTTCCCAGAGAGTGCCTATGAGTCCGTGGCTGTCCTGCGGTCATGTCACGAGTGGCTGTGTGCCCACCTTTCTGGGCCTCCCCCTCACATTCTTAACCCCATCTGCTAAGCAACAACCTTCCAGCTTTTTTTTTTTAAGGTAGAAACGGACTGTTTTCTTTTCTTAATACTCATTCACTTATAGTATATCAGAGAGTTGTGAGGTAAAGGAGACTTTGAGATCATAGTCCAGCCTCTACATGTTTGCATATCTAGCACATTATATGTACTATTTTTTGCCTCAGAAATCAACTTGTATTTTTGTTGCAGTATAAGCTGGTATATGCCACAGCTCTGGACCCTGCATTTATGTTATTTTTACAACTTTTAAAAATCATGCTACATGAAATTTAGAAAAATTTTAATTTGTCAGAAAAAGTATTTTTGCTGGCTTTGCCTTAGTCCAGCTGTGCCAGGAAAGTGATGTACACAAGTGTTAGATTGCACACCCTGCCATGACCTGGGGGACAGCTGCTGTCTCGGAGGCGAGGGGGGAGGGGCTCAGGGAGAGGGCTCGTTGTTTGGGCCTTCTTCACTCCCCCTTCCCTCTTAGACTGCCCATCCCTCTCCCTCTCAAGCCCCTGCCCCTCCTCGGACATTTTGGAACAGGAAGTTAAATAGAAAAACTCAATTTATTTTTAAAATTTTTACACAGAATTAAGTGCTTCTTTCTTATTCTCACTATTTAAGTGCTTACTCACTATATTTTGTGGTTTGAATGCATTTAACAAATGTGAATTGATGTTATTTATTTAATAATGATAATAGCTAATATTTAGGTAGCTCTTTCTGTGGGCACTACTCCGGTCACTTTATGTATTTTAACTCCTTAATCCTCGACGCTGTGTATAGTAGGAACTGTTTTTCTATTCCCATCGCCCCGTTTTGTGGAAGGCAAATAGCTTGCCCACACTCATAGGGCTAGGAGTGGCAGAACCTGGATCGGGCACAGGCGTCCAAGCTCCAGTCTGTGCTCCTCATCAGTTCTCACAGTGGAGTTCAACTAGAGCTTTCTCTGTGATGTGCCACTGTGCGTTTTTGAAATGGTACCCTATTTAGCATTTGTGTTTTCCTGTTAGGACCTGTGTGGAGGGTGGAATTGATGTGTGAATTTCCATAGACAAATAGATTAGACAAATAATTGAGTCATGTGCTGGGGACACAGGCCAAAGCCCTGTGAAGAAGGTGGGTGGCGTCCGGAGCAGGACGTCCTGGGCGTGCACATGGGCACGGGCCACCTTATTCAGCCTCACCACGCAGGACAGGCCCTGGTCGGCCCCGTGCCTGGGCCGGGCTCGCCCTCCTCTGGGGTCCTGAGCGTGCCATGCCTTCTCACCATTCGGCATGCGTGTTTGTGCTGAGGCCAGCGCTTTGGAATCCGAGCGCAGACACGAGGCTTGCTGTGGACAAGCAGCTTTGGGGACGTTGTCGTGTGCATCTCTTCTGGTTCAAAGACAGATGTAGCAGCAGTGCTCTACATGGAGGACAGAGGAGACCTTTGCACACCTCCCTGAAGACTGCCTTCTAGTTAATGACCACTTCAGTTCGGTTCAGTCACTCAGTCGTGTCCGAGTCTTTGCGACCCCATGGGCTGCAGCTCCCCAGGCTTCCTTGTCCATCACCAACTCCTGGAGTGTGCTCAAACTCATGTCCATCGAGTCGGTGATGCCATCCAACCATCTCATCCTCTGTCATCCCCTTCTCCTCCTGCCTTCAGTCTTTCCCAGCATCAGGGTCTTTTTTAATGAGTCAGTTCTTAGCATCAGGTGGCCAAAGGGTTGGAGCTTCAGCTCTAGTTATGGCCACTTACTTAAAAATGCTGCTGATGGGATCTGCTAGTATTTGGAGCCTCAGCCTTTGTCAGAACCGTATGTACTGCCACCAAGCTGAGCTGCAGGCCTGCATTTCTCAGCTTTCAATGGCTATGCAGCCTCACTTAAAATTGCTGCCTATTTCTGCCATCCTTCTTCCATTTACATATAAAATTTGAATACATCCCTGCTGGCCAGAATTTTATTAGTGGACAGTACAGAGGGAAGATTTTCTGAAAGGCAGTCAGGAGCTTTGAAGAGCTCTGTGGGCGTGGGCATGGGCCTCCATTGCTCAGGACCTGCAGCTCCAGAACTCAGACTTATCAGGAGGTGAGCAGCGCCCTTCTTCCTCCTCGGCTCACCCTCCTCACTGCTCAGTCTGGAGAAGGCTTATAGCAGTTGGGACTTGGCGCCAACTAAATGAGTGTCACTTGGTTTATGCTAAGCTTGAGTTTTTCAGTCTTCTATATTTCTTCACTCTATGTTATACATAATATAATTTCAAGTTCTGACAGCTAGTTATTGTCTGATGTAGAAACCAGAAGACCACAGGTGAAGGAAGGATACGGAAATGAGGGCTTTGGCGTATGCTCCTCTGGTGCTTTTCCTGCGTTTACTGGGAATAGCGCTCCAAGTTTAGCTGCAGTATGAATTGATTTTGTGATTGTAGACAATTTACTTCCTTTGTCTTAAGTTTCAGGATCTTGAGAGCAAATGTGACTTTTTAAAAGGTCCTCTCTGGCTTCTGATTCTGTGAATGTGAGACTTAGATTACCTATGTTCAGATAAGACCAGTGTAGGTAGAGATATGTTACAGAATTGTTCATGCTGGGAAACCAGTTGCTTCTTCAGTCCATATCTTTGTGAATAGCTTTATATTTAACAGTTTAAGCTAATAGTTGCAAATTTTTAATTATGTTTGTTTTATTATGTGAGATAGTGAAAAGTGCTTAGAGTGAAGCAAATGTGCAGTTGTTGCCAAGTGCTAAATTTTGGATTATGGTTGATTTCAGCCTTGAGTTTGAAACTGCTTATTCGGCTGGTTGGCCTGCTAACCTACATTTAAAATGCAGTATTGTCCCCATGGAGACTACAAATACAATACTGTCTCTCTTGAGCCTAATATTTTTATTTCAAGCCTCCAGATTTTCAGTGTTAAAATGCTGCTGAATACCAGAGGACAGATTCCACTGTGTGACCTTTTAGCTGTTTCTTCTGGATTGAGGATAATCCAGGGCCTAGAATCTCTAGAAAAGCATGGGATTGATGATAAACTTGCAGTTCAGTTCTTGTGAGGAAAATGGGGTTTCAATTTTAGATCCACATTAGAAGAAAAATTGCAAGGTAAATGTGGAACAGATTGAATTCCCCAAAGAGGACTCTGGGAGAAGTTATCTCTGGTGGCCACTGTAGCAAATTAGGAGAACCAGTGAATGCGTCTCACACGGTAGTTCTTTTGGACGAGGGAAACAGCATAGCCAGCTAGGGCCTCCTTATCTGTACCCTGAATGGCTGGCTTCAGGAAAGAGTCTTCCTGTCTCACCTCATCAAGGAGCATCACTGGTGCCACAGAAACATTTGTAACAGACACTAGCAGTCCTGATGGGTGTGAAACTCAGATTTGGCCAGTTCCAAATAGTCCCATCTCCTGTTGGTGACATGTCACCCCTGCACATACGTTTACTTGGTGTAGCTGCAGGCTTCCTTTTATGGTGAATTTCCCTTGTTTGTTCACAGGCATGTATTTGCCCGTGACCCTGTGCTAGACCATGACATGCTTTTAAACTGCTAGAATAATTTTCAGATAGTTTCAGTTTGTTGGCCTGTGTTTCCTTCTTTTTCTATTTAAAAAATTTAACAAGTAGTATAATTATTATTGAGGAAAAGTTGAACATTAAGATAGGAAAAAAAAGTCATTTAAATGCTACCCCTGCTTTTAACATTTTTAATATTTTGCTAAGTATCTTTTCAACTTGTTCTCTTTGCAAACATATATATCTCAAACAGAATGAAACTTTTTTAATTATGGAAAATTTCCGACTTAACACAACAGCAGAGAGAATGTCTCCCAGCTTCATTATTTGTCAGCATGTGGCTAGTCTGATTTCATCTACTGTCTCACCCATACTGTATTATTTTAAAACAAACCCCAAACATCATATATTTTCTTCTATATTTTTTCTACAATAAATATACTGTTTGGAGAAAAAAATCATGTTTTTACATGTAAAAAATTTACATTTGATCAAAGTCTGTTCTTTGACAAATTAATAAATATTTTTATAGTTGGGTTCTTGACATATAAGGATCTTTTTCTTATTTTATTTATTTTTTACATGTTAATTTGAAATAATTACAGATTCATGAGAGGTTGCAAAAATGTGGAAGGAGGTCCCATACACCCTTCACCTAGTTTCTGCCAGTGGTGATGTTTTGCCTAACTGTGGTATAGTAGGAGACCAGAAAATTGACATTGGTGAAGTCTGGATTTCACTTGTTCATTTGGATTTCGCTGGGTTCACCTGGGTGTGTGTCTGTGTATTCTCTGCAGTGTTATCCCGCTTGTAGATTCACGTAACCACTGCCACAGTAAGTGTTGTTTTATAGTCGGTTTGTTCAAATTCATTTTGTAGCTGGTTTATTTTAACTTACTTCCAAACATGGACCACACATTGTGTATAGTGTGCATGCCTTTATGTCTTGTTTTAATAAAAAAATTAATTTTGTTGTAATTTTACACTTAACAGAAAATGACGATAATAGTACAAAGAATCCCCGGATGACTGTTCAAAATTTGCCCATTTGTTTTATCATGTGCTTTCCCTCCCTCTCTTCTCCTCATTCTTCCTTCCTTCTTCCCATATGTAATAGGTACATGTATAATATAAATCATTTGGGAGTAATTTGTAGACATCATGCCCATTTATTCATGTAAACATTAGTTTCTATTTCCCAAGAACAAGATTTCCGCATATATTACCACAGTACATTTATCAAAATCTGATCACCATGGATCTCATCTGAAGCTCACATTAAAATCTCAGTGGTTACCGCATGTTGTCCTTCAAGAGCCTTTTGCCCCTGCTTTGGGAGCCAGTCCAGGGCACAAACTACAGTTAGTTGCAGGCTCTTCAGTCCCATTCAGTCTGGACTGATTCCTTAGTTTTTTCTTTGTTTTCATGGCTTGGACATCTTGAAAAGTTCAGACCAGTTGTTTTGTAGGATCTCAGTTTGGCTTTGTCTGATTCTTTTGTGATTAGATTCATAGTCTAGTTCACAGTTTTAGATCACAGTCCTCACTTCCAGCATCACAGACTAGTTTTACTCATTTTTGAATTTTAAGTAAATAGAATTATTTCATATATCCTATGCTGCTTTGGTATCTAGCTGCTCTCACTCAAGATTATTTTTGGGGGTGTTTCCCTCTTTTTTCTTGGTGCGTGCTCCTTGCATGGGTAGTATTGCCTGGGTAGCCTAGTATGGATGCACATTTGTGCTTGGGCCCGCCCTGGCCTGCTACAGATTGTTTACCCACTTGGAAAATATTTTCTAAGGATAAATTCCTGGGAGTTGAATTTGTGTTTAAAGGATAGGAGGCTTTCGCTCCATGTTGCCATACTGCCCCGAGTAAAGACTGTGCCAGTTTACGTTCCCGTCACCGTCAGGCGAGGCCTGTCCCTCCACACTCCTGCACGTGCTGGCCTTACCGGTCCCTTCTGTATGGGGTGGTACTGCATTGCCAGCGCTGTGTCAGTGCAGAATGCACTTCAGGCGCCTAAAAAGGCGTGGGGAAAAAGCCTCAGAAATGTCTGAGTGGCTGTTACTGAGGTCGCCTGTCAGGCTGTTACATCTTAAAAAGATTTGGCTTAGTTGGGGAGATAAGACATATGACAGATGACAGACAGAAGTGCCAAGTGAACAGTAGTTCCTGTGATAACTATGAAACTTTAGAGGAAGTAGAGAGTAGGACTTTTCTTCATGGTCGTATGTAGAATGGCTCAGCTCTCTTACTGCCGTGGCTTTGAGGCTGCTGTCTTCCCCTGAGGCCTGGCTGGATTAGAGAATAACTATTTGAATTACAGAGGCCAAATCCAGTGTTCTGCCCATTGATTTTAGTGGCTGATCTCCTTTCGTGTAACATAAGTTTAATGTTCTCTCTAGCTCTCTGGCTTCCTATTTGAATACCCAGCAATATATGGACTCCAGAATACTGTCCTTTGGTGTAAAATTAGTGGTACACATCATTGCCATTTTTTGAAATTTCATATGTTGCAGATTCATTGTTCCAGTTGAGATTGGGTGATTGAAAAGATGGCAGCTTGGTGTGATTGAAATCACAGTTCTAAGCTCTGCAAAACCTCGATCATATCACCACCTTTCCCTGGGCTCAGTTTCAATGTAGGATGAGGAAATGGGGGTCAGAAAATTGTCAGGGCCTCTACACAGTGGGAGATTTAGGGCATTTCTTGATTAGGATAGGAGCTCTTCTGCAGAGCGATGCTTGTGCAGCATCTTGAATCAGAAAATTGAAAAATCATTAGTGTGCTCTGCCAAGCCTAAGCTTGTGAACTGTAAGTGTCAGAAGACAGTAGTGTAGTAGTTAAGCAGCATATAGAAGGTACTCACTGCCTTGGAACAGGTCTTCAGTTGACCAGTGTTGTCACAGCACTTTCAGATGGCCACAGAATTTCTTCCCACCCCCACTCCCACCCCTGTTAGGAGAAGCTTTAAAAATATTTATTTTCCAAGTATTTGAAATGAGTATCTTTTGCAGAAATGAAAACATCTTCCCTTACCTTCCACTTGAGATGTTGGTATTCCCCTGGGAATAGATATGTATATTTCTATGCATATTTAACAGAAGGGTTTAATAAAAATAGGGCATTTGAATATGTCAGCATTTTAATGTGATGAGATCTGGTGTTAGAATGTGTGCAGATTGATTTTATCTAATGTTTATTCATAGTTTTTCTTTAATGAAGAAATCAATATTTTATTAGCCTAAATGAAACACCAGGACAAGCAGTTGTAGTGTTTCACATTGTGAGAAGGGACCTAACCTGAACGTGGAGTGCAGCGAGAGGAAAGGAAGAGATGGCGGAGGTGTCATGGTTCAGCGGCTTACTAAGTTCATTTTTGAAAATCCACTCTGGGGGAAGAGGAGCTGTTTTTAAGTGACAGGCTGCCTTGGGGAACATGGCATGTGATGACAGCAGAAGCTTATTTTTTCAGCAGACACATGACGGACAGTGCTGGCTCGGGAGAAGGAGCCCTGCCCTCTGGGGGACTGCTCCCACCTGCTCGAAGCAGGAGCCTGCCTGGCCCCCCAGGGGACGTCTCTCTCTGGGGACCAGTAAGCAGGTTGTCCTGTGAAAACCGCACGCAGCACATGCCTCTTGCGACTGTGCGTCTCTCCCCGTGTTGGCAGGACTGAAGGTGGCGCCCCTGCCGGTTCCCTTCTCGTCGCTTGCGTCTCCTGATGGGGGGTGTCCCTCCCTCCCCCTCCCTCCGTGGAGCTCCCTGCCCCACCCACTGCTCGAGGCCCTGCTGCCTCTGGCGCAGGGGAGGACCTCTGGGACCCGAGTGCCGGGTGCCCGCTTCAGGGTCAGGACGGCAGGAGCCTGCGAGCGGGCAACATGCCGGTTGTTTGCAGTGACGGGCGTGGGTCTGGTGTGCCAGTGCAAGTGTGGGCGTGTGCGTGTGTCTGACGATGGAGGGGTGGGGGCTAAGAAAGGGAGGGTCCTGTCTTGGAGGAAATACTGTTGGAAGGAAAACATGCCCCTGAACTTGGCTTCTGCTGTTTTTCTCCAGGAAATTTAGAGTAGAAAGAAATATCCCTGTTTTTCCTTATTTATATTTCTTTGAAAGTATTAATGAATGATGAGACATTTCAAAGCCTCTCTGATAAGTATCAAGTCCTTCTGTATTCAAAAGGAGAAATATGAGTTTCAGAGAGAGGAACTAACTTTTCTAAAGTGCCTTTTAAGTGTCAGGTGTTACGCTTCAGATGGTCTCCGTTTTAGTAAAACAGCCGTGCGAGACACATGCTTTGAGAGGGTGGGTCTGGGATCTGGGCCAGCCTGAGCGAGGCCTGAGTGTTTCAGTCCCACTTCAGCAAGCCCAGGAGCATGCAGTCACACAGGGACAGAATTTTAGGGTAGGTGCTACCTCTGATGGTATCTCATCAGCTTCCTGTCAGAGCAGCGGAGGGAGCACCCGGCCTGGAATTCAGCAGCCGAACCCCACCACTTGCTTCTCTTTGACAGCTGTTTCTGTTTCTCTGTTTAGAAAATGGGAGTGGCCATAGTTCTTCAAGGCACAGGTCTGTAACAACCGCCGGAGGAACTGATGCTTGAGGGTGCTCTGTAGGCTGTCAAGTGACTTTCTGGTGTGTGCCAACGAAGGTGGTTTTCCTTCACAGATGGGCACCCAAGAAGGCCTTAGTTGTTGGCTGGGCTTTTGGTCAGCAGCAGAATTATGTGTGTGTGTATGTCTGGTTCTGGATTTCTTCTGGTTTCTGCCATTCCTTTACTTTTCTTTCCCTCCATTTTCAAAAATGTGTCATTCCTACAACAGAAACTTAAGGATACCTTCTGTGTGCCAGCCCTTTATTAGGTGTTGGAGATAGAGTGGTGAATAAGACAGATAAGTTTTTGTCCTTCCTGAAACACTGAAAGTCTACAGTTGACTGACCTTTTTTTGTTTTTCCTATTGGTATAAGTTATCCCAGACCTGACTTCTAATACCCCTGGTATCTTTTTTTTAACGTGTTAGACCCTGAATGCCATTAATGCCAGTTGTGCAGCTGTTTGGAATGTAGCTGTCCGCCTGAGGAACCTGTGAGGAAGATGGGACGTGTAGCTGTCTGTCCCCCAGCAGGAGCCTGTCTGTGTCTCCTCCACGGGCCGGCGACTCCAACCATGGGCTCGGCCTCTGGGCGGCGCCTCACAGCTGACTGTACCTGAGTGTCAGACTGCTCACCTGCCCACAAGTGTGGGCGGCGAGCATGTTTGAAAAGGCGAGCGTGTTTGAAAAATCGCTGATTGGTATTTTTGTCATTAGGGCCGCAGGTTATTTTCCACTCTGTCGGAGAAGATTTGTATTAGAGAGGACATTGGCCTTTGTTCATGAAGCAAGTATGTCTCAGCTCAGAGTATTCTGCGTCTCCTTTCCTCAGTCCTGTGACCGGGAAGCGTTGCCCCAGGACCCCCAGCTGGGTGTGGTCTGCGTCCCCTTTACTCGGCCCTGGGACCGGAAGCATTTCCCCAGGATGCCCGACCAGCTGGGTGTGGTCCTGCCCCAGCCTGTGGGCTCAGCCCTCGCAGGCACCAGACCCCAAGCCTAACTGGGTTAAATGTCGTCCCCAGGAAAAACTGGGGAACAGCCTGTCATGTGGTTTATTTTGGATCCCCGGTCTGGAGATAGGACCCTGTCCAAGTCGGCGATCCTCTGTGGGCCCAGGAAGGAATCCCCGTGCACCTCTGGCTCCTGTTTTGGTGTCTGAGGTGCGGTCAGAAGGCGTGGTCACAACTCTGCGGCTGCTCTTTGATTTCCAAGTGGCGTAATGGAGACCTCTGATGTCACTGGGGTGGCTCCAGCTATTTGGGATTAATCTATTCAGGCTGTCCGTGAGTCAGCAGCCTCCTGACTTTCTCTTGTTTTTAAAAGGACTGTCACCGTATATGGAATACAGTTCCCATGTGAGTGCAAATATCTGGCACATAGGGATAGGTACGCAGTGGCAGTCCAGCGAAAGAATGCCCCGCCGGGTGGGCTGGGGGGAAACGACACTGGCCCTGTGGTGGACAGCATTTGTGTGATCAGAGGAGGGGGAGTGTTCTGAGTGAAAAGAGGAAGGCGGGGAAGGGTAGGAGGGTGTGAAGAGCCCAGACGGTGTGTGAACACGTGCCTTTGCCTGTGTGTGTGTCGAGGCCCATCATGGATGGCCCGTGCCTGGCCTGTGGATGCCAGCTGAGGAGTTTAGCCACTGGTGCGCCGGGCAGGGCTTCAGAGGTTCTGAGTGGCAGAGCTAATGAGTCTTTGTGAGGATTAATCTGGCAGGTGTGGAGGGTAACCTGGAGGTGTGGGGACGGGGGGAGGAGCCAGCCGAGCTGTGGGAGCCGCCTCTAGGCTGGGCCTCCTGGAGGAGGGCCACTGCCAGAGGGCGGGGAGCCGGCGTGGGGGTGCCGGCCGGGGTGGGGTGGGGGTGCACCTCGGAGGCAGCAGGCCTGAAGCTTGGGAAAGGGGCCTCCGGAGGAGGGAGCCATTTCTGGTGTAGGCAGGGTGAGCGTCTTGTCTGGGCGGGTATTAGACAGCGTTTAGATATGCTGGTAACTGGACTCTCTTTTGGCAAGTTCTGTGAGAGTGGTTCTCTCTGAGGTGGTTCTCAAAAGGGGAAGGAAAATGGGACATTAAGGGAAAACAAAGCCGCCCTTTATCACTACATGCTCCCCATGTACCATCATCTGGCATGCCTTTTTCAGAAGAGGTCTTTCTGAGATTATTTTCCACACCACAGCAAGCGCTCCTGGGCCCTGAGTCATACGAAGCGGCAGGCTCCCGTGAGGAGGGCTTGGCTGGGCACAGGCGCCTTCCCTGAGCTCCGGAACGGCAGTCGGGCAACACCCTCAGAAGGCCTGGCCTTGCTGGTTCCTGGTTCTCTCCCTACTCTTGGCCCCCGCAGCCTTCCTGTGGGCCAGGGAGGGGTCTGAGCGAAGGTGTGAGTTGGAACTGTTTCTTCTGCAGACTTCTGTGGTCCTGGAAAGATAAGTACTCGTTAGTGCCTTGCTGAACTGACCCAGCTGACTTCATATTTTGACAGTATTCATCATGAAGAGAATTCCAGGGATTTTTAAAGGATCAAAAGTCCAAGGCAAAAAGAAGCAAAACGTTTTATAGTTTGTACTTACTGACTGAGGATTTTGGTTAACCAGCTCTGTTTCCTACTAGATAGGAATTGTTTAAACCACCATGTAAATTTCTTCTGTTGAGAATGAGACACTGATAAATTATTTGTAGTCAGTAACTCATGAGCATAATGATGAAATTTAATCTCACTATTGAAAAATCAGTTTCATTCATTAAACAGATACTGACCTTTTGTGACAAATACTATATACTCCATTGGAGCTGAATAACCAAATATTCTTATCAGTTCTTAGAATTCTTGCTAGTTCTTAAAATTGGTAAGACTTTTAAATAAATTGTTCTGCTATAAATTGACATTTAAAAATTTAGATAATTGGTAGTAATTAGGATGCAGAAGCACTAAAAAAAAAAGTATCTGTAATGTATCTATGAAGGATTTACCAGAAAGCTGAAAAACAGAAGTAATTTTGTGGAATAATACAGTAATAACTGTTTGATAAAGTAGTTCTGCTTTTTAAGGGAGTTTTTATTATAATTTTTAATTGTAATTGTAAGTGATGATAACAGACATAAAGTAACACTGTGATAATATAAATGATTAAATGCTAAATTTTATGTAACGAATTTAAGTACTTGAGAGTTGAGATAAAGGAGCCACCTTGGGAAGTGGTAGTTGGGAAAACGCTTGCTGGAGGTGATGTGACTTGTACAGATGGATGAGATTCCTGAGAACAGGGGTAAAGGAGACTATCCTAGCAAGAGGGCAACTCGGGCCAGGAAAGAGGGGGCATCTGCCCGCCCCAGACTCCACGTGGGCGGATGGCAGGACGAGCTGAGTGGTGGGACACAGCCCTCGACCCCTCCCTTGCTTCCCAGGTGCCTCAGCGGTAAAATGCGGATGGTATAGGCGCGGACTCTGTGGGGCGACTGAGACGGAATGCGATGCTGAGAGTCAGGTTGCCGGTGCACAGGAAGTGTGCAGTGGACCGAAGTTGCTGTGGCTCTTAGGGAGGATGGAAGGACAAGGCTGCCGGGTGTCAGCCCTGTTCTGGTGTGACGGGAATTAGGAAGCCCCTGCAGCACTGCCCCCAGGTGGGGTGTGACCGGGTAAGCCAAGGGTGGTAGGTTCGCCTGCTCTGCTGTGCTGGGTGCTTTATCTCCGTCATCCTGTGCCTCTCCTTGGCCCTGCGCAGACCTGGGGGACTTTGTTCTCCGTGGCTATGAGGGAGGTGACGAGCACCTCCCCAGGGCCACCCGGCCACCTCTTGGGAAGGCAAGGTTTGAACCCAGACCTGCCTCGTTCCGAAGTGTAGGCTCGTTCTCTTTCTGTTAAACTGTCTTGACCTGGGAAACCATCTATCGGGCTGATGACCCTATGGGGAAGAGGTGGCTGGCTCATTTCATTGGCACTGTTACTGAAAGGTGGGTGGGTTCCAACCCCACTTGCCAGAAAAAAGGAGGGGGAAGAGGAGGAAAGAAGATAGTAATCCAGCAGTGGGAAAAGAGACAGAACTCGGTGATTGGCTGTCAGAGAGAAGAGGATGAGGTGAGTTGGAGGGGATGGTGCAGCTGGAAAAGAAGGCAGGAACTGGTGGTCCCTACGTTCCCCACACCTGGATTCAGGCTTCAGAAAGCTCAGGCACCATGGCTGGAGTCCCCAGGTTTCTTGGAAGGATAGTTTCCTGTATTTGGGAAGCTTGTTGTCATTTCGGGGCTCACAGGAGTCATGCTGGTGAGAGTGACATGTTGCCTGGCTAGTGTCTGCGTTCTGGTGCCATCCGTGCCTTTGGGGGCTGGAGGGGGAGTGACCTTAGGGAAGAGAGATGCTTACTTGTGTTCCTCAGGCCTGGGTCTGCATTTATGCCTCCTGGGACAGTGCCGCTCCCACCAGTGTTGAAAGACCAGTTTTTAAAATTGCAGCGAGTAGGACTACTCTGTTTTCCATCGCACTGCACAGGCTTCTCATCGCGGTGGCTGATTGTTGAGGTGCAAGGGCTCCAGGGGCGCAGGGTTCAGTAGCTGCCACAGGTGGGCCCAGGACTCTAGAGCAAGGCTCAGGAGTTGTGGTGAGCAGGCTTAGTTGCTCCCTGGCATGTAGGATCTTCCTGAATCAGAGGTTGAACTCATGTTCCCGGTATTGGCAAGCGGATTCTTAACCGCCAGACCACCAGGAAGGCCTTGGAGTGATACTTTTGTAAACTAAAATAAGGATTACTAGGAAAAGAAACTGAAAAAGACATTTAGGAAGCAAACTTGGATTTTTTGTTATTAGATTCAGTGGGTATAAAATCACTCTGTCACATTGCCATTCTAAATGCTTAGTCTCTACTTAGTTTTGACTGCAGACTACCAGACTACTCATGGTCTGGTACACTTTGAGAGCAATAATCTAGGAAGAAACTTTGTTAAGCAAATTAGTAAACAGGACGCTTTTGGAATATTTACATTGTTCGAGAGTAAAAACTGTCTTTCAGTTGGCATTTAAAAAACTAGATGTGTGTTTCTGTAATCTAATGACAGACAACATCTTTTCAATAAGGTTCCCTATTAGGGGCAGGAATGCCAAAGAACTCCTCCTAGAACTGAGACTGATATTGTGAGGGATCCATGAGTTTAAAACTAGTAGCAGTATTTGGAAAAAGTGGTGCTTTAAACTTCCTCTGTTCTTCTGAGAATCACTATTTCTTTTGCTCATTTAATTTGTATTAGTTTGTTAACATTTGGCTTGCCTCTGAATTGTTTTTTATGCTTTGGTGCATAATTTTATGTATATTCTTTCATGGGGTAGTTTCTTAAACAAACTGCAAAAAAGAAGTCCCGGTTGTTGCATGTGCTGACGCAGAGGTCATGGGATAGCTCAGTGGTTCTAATTCAGGTTTGAGTTTTGACTCTCGCCGTCCGTGTGTCTTATATTTTGGCCTGTTTTTACTTTTGCTGCTGTTTCCTTGCACCGAGGTCACTTGCCGAGTTGTTCCCTTAGGCTCGACTTCTCTCGCTCCTTCGGGCTGAGCCCAGCAGCTGCTTACCCCAGCTGGCCTCTCCTGTCTGGACCCCCCCACCTCTGCCGTGCACCTGCCTCTTCACATGTCACAGGACGCTCAGGCCCCACGCACGGCCTGCTTCCCCTGCTCCAGAGTTGGGACTGCTTCTGTAGACCACACTCTGCTCGCCTCACCTTCCAGACAGCCGGTTCCCAACCCGGACCTTCTGGGTTTGGGAGAGGGGTGCTCCCCCCACTCCAGCTGCGATGAGGCAGGGAGGGTCCTCTGTGCGCGTCTACACTCCTCTGCCCTGGGTTCCCGGGGCACTCGCACGACTCAGCTCCAGACAGCCCGTGCTCGGGTTTTGAGCCTGTCATCGTGAGGTCCCCCTTTTTACACGCTGCTTGTAATCTGACAGACCTGGATACTCAGTCACTGTCCCAGGCCTCTTTGGAAGAACTAGATCTTCAGAACCCGCACTTGTAGGAACCAGAGCTGTGAGCCCCAGAATCGCACATGGGGCCAAAGCGGTGTTTCAAGGAGACGTTCAGTTGTCTCCACTGGTGATTCTCCGATGGCAGGGGAGGGGGCAGGTCACCTTCATTCAGCAATGACCACCCAGCATGCAGGATTGCACAGAAGGTTTCTCATGAGGAAAAAGATCCTGCTTTTAAAGAGGGGAGGCACTTTGAAAAATCACATTTAGCCCAAGTCAGAAGTCAGACTCTGGAGAGTACTGTGTGTCTTCTCTCTGCCCCCTTTACAGGAAAACAGGCTTGGTCTCCATATCCGGCCCTTCCACGTCTTTGGTAGGAACAGGGACCTCGGCTGGGTTATTTAACTTCCCTGAACTTGTTTTCTCGTCTGTAAAATGGGGGGGAAATGTGGTCTCTTTTGAAGCATTATGATAAGGATTAGGATGATGCCTATACCACAGGCATTCACAGACTTGGAGTGTGGGTTCGATGAGTGAAAGCCACCTGAAAGCTAACGCAGAAGAGACTGTGACCCAGTGTGGGAGTCACTGCCTCTGTGTAACTGGCCGCAGTCCTGGTTCTCAGCCTGAGCAGGTATCAGGATCACCTGGAAGACTGTTGTAACTGCAGCTTGCTGGGCCCACCGCCCACCCTGGTGGTTTGATTCATTTGGTCTGGGGTGGGGCGGGAGAAGGTGCGTCTCTGAATTTCCAGGTGACACTGCTGCTGCCTCCGCTGGTCTGGGGACCACACTTTGAGAACGACTGGGCTGCAGGTAAACTCACCAATGAGCTTGTAGGTGCTGGAGCTGTGTTTGAAACCCAAGCTTTCATGTGGTTAGAAAATGCTTGAAATACGTTTTACAAACACTGAATTTAGTATCTCAAGGATTTTTTTCCTCCTGAAGTCCAGGAGTCTTCATTAAACATATGTGAAGAAGAGTAAGTTGCGAGAGTAACAGTTAAAAACATATTATGGACAGTCTAATAATATCATATTGGCTGAGGTATGTGAAAGTGCTTTTATAAAATGCTGAAAACTGCAAAAAAATTATAAAAATTAAAATATTTCAATATTTTAATTTTTAAAATTGAACATCATAATGGAGTATAAAATAGTGTAACTTAGAGTTCTCATCTCAATGTGCTGTTTACCGTGTGTATTTTTCTCTTTCTCCTCCAGGCTGCTGACTTGAGTAAACCAATAGATAAAAGGATATACAAAGGAACACAGCCTACTTGTCATGACTTCAACCACCTAACAGCCACAGCAGAAAGTGTCTCTCTCCTAGTGGGCTTTTCCGCAGGCCAAGTCCAGCTTATAGACCCAATCAAAAAAGAAACTAGCAAACTATTTAATGAGGAAGTAAGTAGCACCCTGTCTTAGCTGTTAAGAACCCCTATAAGAATGTATACGTTCTTACCGAGGGTATGGGCCTTATAATTTTACTCTGTGAGTGAAGCCCATTTTCCATCTTCAGCTGTCCTACTTAGTATTACCCAAGTTTAAATGTGGTGTGTTAACTTGTTGACTTTTACCTATTCTTTATTGGGCTAACTGTTTTTTGTGCATTTTTTTATGTTCAGGTGTCTATAGCAGGTGTTTTAAGAAACATTGTTTTTATAATGGAGATAAGGATGAGACTAGTAGCTTGATCTTTATATAATTTAAATAAGAAGATAAAGAATTCTAGACTGTATTCACATTGCCAGAAAATCTGATGCAGCTCACAGGACTTGCTCGTATTTCCTTAGGCTTCGCAAATGGTAGATAGAGCTCTGATGTGTGTGTTTGACAGGCACACATCTGAGGATCTGCTCTCCTGCTCTGGAAGCGTTTGCTCTAACGTCGCCTCTGATGTGGTTAGACGTCCCGGCACTTGAGCCTGGCCGCCGCGCGCAGCTCCTGCTGCCTGTGTTGTGCTGTGCCCTGGGATTCCTGGTGTCTCCAGTCTCATTCTTGAAGGAGCCCGAGAGATCTGAGCTGTCTGTTCAGGAACATGTCAGAACCTTTAAACCTGGGCGGATGGAAGTTGCCAGATAGATTATATCTTTAAAGGCTGTTGGAGTGGTTTTTCAGTCCAAGTATCGCCATGACATATCTGACACACTTCCTCTGCTGTTTGAGTGTGACTTTCCCAGTAAATGGAACAGATGAGGTCGGCTTGCTGAGTTAGAGACCTTGGCTGCAGTCTCCTTGTAACCTCAGCCCTGTGGTGACAAGGGTCAGGTCACCTGAACCCCTGTCAGGAAGGGCAGGAGGTTTTGCATTGTTGCATGGTCTTAAAAGTTATTAACTTGAAACAGAAGTACGTTATAGATTCTGGTTTTTAAGAAATAATTTTGTTTGGGAAGGAATACTCCACTTGACAAATTGCAGTTAAAACTCTGATTCTTTTGCAGTCCCTATGGTACATGCTGTCCATGTATACCCAGTGTCCGCCCACACTGCTCCTGTTGGACTTTGCCAGTGGATTTGGTGAACTTTTTTGAAACATGCCATCTCCTCCTCTAGTTTCATCTGGGTTGACTGGAACAAAACTTGCCATCTGGACTGACAAACTAGAGAGGAAAAGTATTTAATGCCATTTTCTGTTAAAAAAAAAGTCTTAAGCAGCAAATTATTCTGTTTACCTAAACATTTTATTAACAGCATCTGAGGGAGTGATTTCTAAGTATCTGGATGATTTTGAAAGGAGGGTGGTGGTGGGGAGAGTGGGGACACAAAACTGTACTTCTCTGTGTTCTTAATAGAAATAGTGTATTTGGCATCCTTGTGGGGGTCTGTCTGTGTTTAGGTGGGGATGTTTTTTCAAGGGGGAGGGGATTGGAGCCATGTAAAGGGTGGTTGGTAAACAAGGTCGGGAGGCCACCCGGCTGTGGATGGCACAGAATGCCTCTTGGAGAACAAGAAGGATTTGTCTGCCATCCCTGGAGGTGGGGGTGCAGCAGAGGCCCCAGGGCCCTGAGAGCACTCAGATGTGTCAGCTCACCCCACTCAGGACAGCTGGGAGCCATGGGCTAGAAAGCAGCTCCCCACCCTCAGGGAGTGAAGTGGAGTTACCTCCTACTCTTTGTACATTTTATTTGGAAAGTGGCTGTTCAAAGTGAGAGGATTGTGTGTGGTTTAATGCCAACTTGGCATTTACAAGTCAAGGCTGAAATTGATTGCCCTTCACAATGAGGGTGTTCTTTGGCCATATGGATGGCATTCTCATCAGATTTTGGTCAGGATGTCTCAGAGACAGGGTCATCAGAGGTCTGTTTCTCAGAGGGTCCTGGGGATGGTGGTCGAAGCAGTGCTTTGCATTCGTATGAGACTTGGAGGTTTTTGAGTGTTTCACCTGCTTCCTCTGCAGGGAGGGCGGGTGGTCGTCTCTACCGTGCAGACAGGGAATTAGAGAGAGGGTAAGTGAGTCGTCCAGACCCGGCAGCAATTTGATGATATGCTTGGATCCAGATATTAATTCCACGCATCCTTACTGGCCATAGATTGTAGGCCCCATCATAGCTGGTTGCCATATGGGTCTTGTCACCTCCAGAACTCACTGTTCTGTGAGATGGACAGGGAGGTTGTGAAACGTGTTATGAACAAAGTACCAAGAGAGGTGGGCGTTAACTGCAGTCTTTCGGATGTACCAGATATCATAAAATAAAAACAAAAATTTAGTGGGGGAAGTTTGAGAAAGCTTCCAGAAGGGGACGTTTGACCTGGGTTTGAAAGATGCAGAGGAGTTGGAGGAGGATGGGAAGGGCCTTCGAAGCTGGCTTAAACAGCTTAGCACTTGGAGGAGCATGAGGCAGACATGAGGGTCCAGACCTCAGCGCGTGGACCTTGGAGTGGCCGGAGGTGAAGCTGGACAGGTGAACCGGAAGCAGATTGTAAAAGCCTTTTGTGACACGCTGAGAAATTTGGATGTGATACTGGAGGCTGTGGGGCAGCTTTTGGGGTTTTACTTAATGAAGGGAGTGACAGGATTAAATATGTTTTTTTAGAACTCTTGTCAGCACTTGGGGAAGGTGGATTGGAATGAAGATAGCAAGACGAATGAGGAGGCTCTAGTGACTGTCCAGGTGAGAGCTGAGGACCTGACCCGGAGTTGGGGCCATTTCCTCATTAATTCCGCGTACAAAGAACACCTCCCCTGTATCTTCCCTTCAGAGGGCGGGGGGGAGTGTGAACAATGCCACACACACACAGACACACACAGACACACACACACGGCACGTGGTGGTGATGTGTGATGTCAGAGGCAACAGTGGGGCTGAGGGAGAGAGACAGACACGGCAGCCTAAGGGATAGGATGGGGGGCACGTCTCGGAGGAGGTGGTATGCTGTGAGCCTCACCTCGCGTGAGAAGGCCCCCCAGGTGCAGAGCTGGAGCTGCAGCATTCTCACAGGAGGGAGGGCAGGGGCAGGCCCTGTGGGAATGAGCCTGGGGCCAGGAGACCTGGGTGAGGTGTGGAGTGAGGGCCTGGCCCGGGTCGCCGCTTGGCCTGCGTGCTGGGATCTCACACGGGGGCAGCAGGTGGTCTGCTTGGTGTTTTTCAGATTACTCTGGCTCCATCTTGGAGACGGAGTTGGAGAGATGGATGAGCAGATGCTGGGTTTCTGGCCCACTTGGCGCGTTGGGTAAGAGGGAAGGAGCAGGTGCTGGAGCAGAGCGAAAGGTCAGGGCTCCTCTTCCTGCTTATCGAGCTTGAGAGGCCAGTGGGGGTTGGGTACGTGGATCTTGAGCTCCAGACTAGAGGTAAATTCTGGGAGCGGTCAGCATATAGGTAGTAATCACATCCCTTAGATGAGATGGCAGGTCTCCAGAGAAAGCACAATAAGAGCAAAGACATGTCTGCTGCGTCCTGGACATGTCTAGAACTGAGCCCTGTTCATACTCTGAGGCTCCAGCCATCTGTTCATTGCCTGCAAAGGGCATTTGCAACAGTCGGTTTATTACCATGGAATTTGCAGACACAGAGTGCGGTGGCTAAGAACATCGATCCTTGAACCTGAGCGCCCAGAGCACAGACAGCAGCTCTGCCCCTTCCTGCCCGCAGGGTGTGGGTCTGTTCCGTTGTGTCTCCTCCGCCGGAAGGTGGATAGGCCGGTCCCCAGCTGGAGGCGTGGTGAGGATGAGAGGTCTGGGGGCCTGCAGCACCAGCCCTGGGGAGAGCTCGGGGGAGTTGCTTGCAGGGGAAACCGGAGGTTCCCTTCACTGGGGGTTGGGGGAAAAGCTGCTTGGGAGGTGAGGTAGCAGCAGTTTTCAAGAAGCACAAATAATTTTCCAGAACAAGAGGGTGAGAGCAGGGCAGCACAGTCAGAGAATGAGCACTTGTCAGGTGATGGGGACTGTTTGTCCTGACTGCGGTGTCTGTCTGTCTGTCTCACTCATCTGAGGGCTGCTCAGCCTCCCGGGACGCACGTGCCCACGTGTGTACACACACTGCAGTACTGGGTGCTCCAGCCTTGCCTCCTTCCTGAGCGTGTCTGCCGCATGACAGGAGAGTAAATGTTTGGGTGGACGGATAGGTGGGAGGGTGAGTGGAAATGAAGTTCTAGAAATCCACGTTAGACCAAAGATGGATGAAAATTTCTCTCTGGGAATAGAGTGTATCTTAAAAGGTGATTTTTCTGCCCATTGAATAAAAAGTTTGAAATACTCGTTTATACAAAAAAATGGGACAGAGAGAAGTACAAAAAAGATGGGAAAACATGACCTGTGAATCCCAGTGCTCACTGGTAGCTTTATCATCTTTGTGATCTTTTTAGGTTTTCTAAGAGGTGAAATTATCAGACTCAAACCTTCTGTTACGGATGCTGGCAGCTTTCACCTCCCGGTCTGGCCCTCAGTCCATCCAGTTCTTCTTGGGCATCAGAGGTGCCCTCCGGGCCATCCTGGCCATAGCAAGAGCTTGGCTGTGTGCCAGTGGAGCCCCGCTCAGGGGGAAGGCAGGACCCTGTCCTTTTGGCCTCCCTTCAGGAGTGCCAGACTGAGACTGCTTTCTGTGGTCCTTCAGGGTGGGCTTCGGTCTGCACCTTGGTGTCACCCCTGTCTCTGACGGGCCTTGGAGCATCTCATGTCCTCTGGTCAGTGTCTTGGCACTTCTGATGAGCTCCCAGACCATGCCCCCTTCTTCATAGTAAGAGCTACCAGTGGGAGGGGTCACCCAGGTCAGCATTCAGCCTTGCGTGGAGCACCCCAATGGGGTGTGGATCCACTTTTTCATTACTAATGATTACAGGGTATTGGGGAGGAAGAGACTTTGTAAAGTGGCAGTTTCTGTGTGGTGATGAACTCAGTCCTATTCGTCTTTGTAAAAGTTCTGATTGTATCAGGACTGTGTCCACTGAATAGTAACTTGAGAGGATTTTCAGGTGTGTCTGATTGCTGGGTAGATGGAAAATCTCAGAAGACCTGGTCATCTCAGCCGCTGGCATCCCTGGCGCGTGATGAGAGCCCTTGTCGTTGGCTGACTCCTCCCTCGCAGGTTGTGGCCAGGGCAGCAGGGCACAGGCTGTGGGCTCCTTGGTGGACAGCCAGCCTGCTGCTGCCGGCAGCCGGGCCTTCTTCACCTCATGCCCCCGGGGCGGGGAGGAGAGGGGCCCAGTTCCGCAGGATTCCATCTAGTTACCCAGCCAAAGAGTGGTTCTGGGCACATTGTTAGTCTTGTTTCTGTTGCTTTTTTTAATCAAAGGAAGGAAATGGGCATGTAATGATCTACTCCTTGAAGTTTTAAGGTTGATAAAAGTGACATTTGATCCTCTTTCCCAGGCTTTGAAATCCCCTCTCCTGATAGCGTTTCCTGAGGGAGCAGCGTCTGTGCCTTTACCGAATCAAAGCCCTTGGCCACTGTTTTTGCTTGTGGCTACATTGTGGCTTTTCCAGTAGCTGCTGTGGCTTTTGAATTGTTTTTAGTGTTTTTGTTATAAATTAATACCTGCATTGTAAAATGCATACCCATCCCTCCCCAATAATTTTTTCCCTGCTTATCATGTTGATATTAGTGACAAATAAAGAGTGTGTGCTTTAGAAAGTTTCATTTTAGCAGTGATGCTTTAATATGGTTACAGGTTTATTTTTATTCTTGTTTCCTTTATACTAGTTTCGTATAATTAGAAAATCTTGTTTGTGAACGCCATTGATGATGGTTGTTTTGATGCTTGTTGGGTTTCTTCACTGGATTAATTTTAGAAATGAGATGGTTTCTTCTGCATCCAGAATGGGTGATTACCAGGGAGAGAGTGGGTGAGGGAGCCCACTTCCCGGGCAGGTGTCTTGGCGTGCAGACCTGGCATACTAATGCTCAGATTATGGACATTATTGGATTTTATGGGAGTGATCCTGGCAGTAGGCCTTGGAGCGTTTTGGTGTTTTCCTGTTTAATGGAGAGCCCGGCGGCGATGCTAGGCAACCCGAGAGCCTGCCTGCCGTGTCCTCCCTGCTGGGTGGCCCCCCTAAGCCTCTCCTCTGCAGCCCTGGAGTAGGGGCTGGCTTCTCTTGGCCCCACCGCTGACCCTGTGCTGAGAGGGGGACGTGGGGGCGGGGAGCAGGGCCCCTGGCCTGGCCCACGCTCACTCAGCGGCAGTTCCTTCCTCTCCTCACGGGACTTCGGGCTTGTGTTCTCTGCCTGGGTTTGGGCCCATTTGCTGTGAGGCACTTGTCCCCAGAGTTTATACCCTGCTCCTCTTGGGCGCCTCCTGCCTTGGCCGTCTGCGTGTCACGTGTCCGGCGGTCGCTGTCCACAGCCAATTTCCCCGTCCTCCCCGCTCATCTTCCTCAGCTCCTTACTCGGTGGGGGCACGTGGATTTCTCCCAGCATGGCCACCGTCCGCTCCTTTCTGCCACATCTCTCCCAGGCGCGGCCTCTCAGCTCCTCGGAGTCTGTTCATACGCCTCCCCCGCTCTGCCCAGCCTCACCCACTGGGAAACTATCCGTCCTGCCACCGCCTCTGGTCGAGTTTAAGAGCTTCTTGTCTGGGGACAGTTGTCACAGGCTCCGGAGCAGTCTCTCTCCACCCGCATCGTTCTCTGCCTCCCAATGGGGGATTCTGCTTGGTTCTGTGACTTCCCTTTTCAGATATCTTCAGTGCCACCACTGTTTGCAGCAGCACTGCTGTAGTTTTAGCCACAAATTCAATTTAAAATTCTCTAATAGCCACGTAGATCATTTAAAAACTAGGTGAAGTTGATATTTTATCTAATACATCCAAATCTTATTTTAGCAACTAATCAGTATAAAATTATAAACGAGGTGGTCTCCATAGTTTTCCAGGTCTTCCGAGTTCAGGGTGAACTGTGCCCTGCAGCCTGCCTGTCTCACTCTGGGCCAGTCACTCTCAAGGGCTCAGGGCTTCAAGGTCACAGCCCAGAGCCCTAAGCCTGGGACTCCGTGTCCTTGAGTCCTGGCTCACGATCCCATATCTGACTTCCGGCCCTTCTCGAGTGCGCCAGTGCAGAAGGGTGCCACGCACGTCCCCGAGCTGCCTGCGCCCAGCCTGGGCTCCTGCCTCTCCCCCGCCGCCTTGCCCACCCTCTGCCTAGCAGCTCCTCACAGGAGACCTCGGGTTTTGCCAAGAGTGTTTTTCCAACATAAACATGTGCTCGTCCAGCTCAAGGCCTCATTGAAACTGGAGCATTGAAGCATAGCAGGGAGACCCCACCCTTAACTGCTGAGAGCTAGGAAGCCTCACCCTGTTCACGGGACATTCCCTACGACAAGAGTGCACCCTTAGGGCTCTGAGACTGCGTGCACTCGGTACAGTTACTGAACAGGGTGTTCTAGGCTGTTTGTTTCTTGATTTCTGTTCTTTTTGTTAAACCCAAACCAAGAACAGCATGAAATAATAGCCCAGAGTAGCTTGGTTCAGTGACTCCTAGCCAGCCCAGGACGCGTGTCCCGCATCTCACCTGGGGCTGCGCCCTGGCCTGGCCTGACGATCGGGGCTGAGAGGCCTGTGCCGGGAGTCGCCTGGCAGGTCTCCAGGACAACAGTGCGTGGTTCGCTCCTCGTCCACACCCTCGCTGCCCTCCTGCGAGAACGCCCTGCCGCCGCCTGCAGCTGCTGTCTGCTGGGGAGCTCCCAGGCCAGGGCAGAGGCCCCCCAGGCACTCCTGTGGGGCTAAGTCCCTCCCTCCCTGTGCCTGCTCGGTGTCCGCTCACAGCAGACCCTGTCCATTCCCCTCCTTTTCATCCCCCGTGAACGCAAGTTCCCGCGGGAAGGGACGGCTGTCAGTGGCGAGCACTGTCAGCTTGTCGTCTGTGCTCAGTGCAGGAGTGAATGGGCGGGAGAGGGTGGTGAGCGGGAGGGCCCGCAGGAGCCTTGCAGAGTCTGTCCCCCTCCGGGGGAGGCAGGGCACTCAGGCCTGCCTTCCTGTGGGCAACAGGACACCCGCACCCTGCTGGTGGGAGTAGGCATTGCCGCATCCTTCCTGGGAGGGAACTTGGCGAGCCCTGTGAACAGTCACCTGCGTGTGTGCCTTCTGACCCAGCCGTTCCCCTCGGACTGGACCCTGCAGGTGTGTGTGTGCGCAGGTGAAAGCCGACGCACACACTGTTAGTCTTTGCCACGTAAGTGTCATCATCGGGGGCTTTTCAGGTACAGCTCAGCGCGTCCGTGCCGTGAGTCCTCTGCACTGTAGGAAGGAACGAGGAGGCTGTCTTCGGACGAGTGCCGACGGATGCGCGTGATGCGTGGCTGGGTGAGAAAGCAGAGGTGCAAATGGTGCAGAAGAGGAAGCTGGGTCCACATGTACCTGTACTTGCCTTGTCCAGACAGGAAGACCCTGGGAGACAGACAGGAAGTCAGCAACAGTGATTCTGGGGTGGGGAGACGGGTGTGAGTGAGGCTTTCGGCTGGACACTTTTATATGTGAATTATGACTGTGTCACCTATTTAAAAAACAAAAGCTTATGTCGCGGGGTCATCCTGAGGACGAAAGAGCGTGTGTGCAGAGTGTCGTGCTTAGGGCCTGTCCGCAGAGCAGATCCTCGGGTCAGAGGTCAGCACCACCATCCCAGCGGACCCACCACGTGCCCAGACCCACATGCCCCGAGACGAAGAGGACCTTGTCCCCGCGTTTGCACGCAGGCTGATGGCAGGCTGAAGGGGCAGAGCACGGGAGAAGCCCTTTCCACAGTGGAGTTGGAGCTGTGGGCCGTTGATTTGGTTGGTTTGCAGGTGGTGAGGTGTGACGTGTCTGTGGTGCCCCAGCAGGGCGAGGAGGTGGGCTCAGGTTTCAGCCCCTAAGTTATATCCGCGGTCTCAGTGCTCCTTTTAAACATGGAATACTCTACATGTGTTTTGGCACTCCAGTAACTGTATTTTCATAAGAGTGCCGTGATGCTTTATCTCCGTACCGCACAGCTGCAGGGAAATGCCGTTTTTATTTGCTAGCATCACAGTTTTGAGTTCTAATGGAGTCATTTTTGCTGTGTCTTTTTAAGCCAAAAAATAACATTTTCTCCTAGCCATAGTGCTAGATATTCTTGTGTCCACCCTTAAATGGAGAGATGTTGGAAAGACTGAGCTGAGGCTTGGTTGTGGTGAGATATGAGGTGCAGGAGTTGAGGCCACATGCAGCTGGGCGGGGAGCGGGCAGCAGCCTGGCTCCCAGCTCGGGTCACTTCTGTAGCTGCCCCGTGAGGCCCTGGCTGGGAGGGGAGCCTCACAGCCCTGGGACCCTCAGCCCACAGGCGGGTCACGGTTTGAGAGGCAGCCTGGG
Organism: Hydropotes inermis; assembly: GCA_020226075.1. NCBI lineage: Eukaryota > Metazoa > Chordata > Mammalia > Artiodactyla > Cervidae > Hydropotes > Hydropotes inermis. The sequence goes on from CM035284.1 coordinate 62,607,349, forward strand.
CCCGCTGGGTACAGCAAAGCCTGGGGGCTTGTAAGGTGCCCCCGACCTCCGTGGAATCCCTGGCAGACAAGCCTGGGCTTGCAGGTGGTTGGCACTGGCACAGATCAGCTGCTGTATCGGCCGGTCCCGGGCCGGAGAGGAAGGACGCGAGGGTGACCGTGTGGCTGTGAAATCGCAGAGCTGGTGATGCCTCCTGCTGCTTGTAACCCCCGCCTAGTGCGCTGTCCCCAGCCCCTGGACCTTGCACCTCACGGGCTCAGGGCTCCCCGCTCCTCCCTAGCCGGGGACAGGTTGACCACCTCCCTTCTGGGGCCTCATTTTCTGTGACTTTCTGTAGAGATGCAGCAGATGCACAGCGCAGAGTGGACCAGAGAGGAGGCCCTGTGTCTCAGCGAGCTTCCTGTCCCTGTGGTCCATGGCCCCCTGAGGTTCAAGTCGGGGAATCCCAATCACACAGGGGAAGTGGGAGCATGATCGCCCCCCCAAGCCCGAGGGCTCCCAGGGCACCAGTTATGGAGGTGGCAGCAGGACCTGCTGAGAACTTGGGGATCCTGGGAACTCCCGGTGGTTTCTGGCGCTGTGATTTGGGGCCGTGAGCCCCATGCACAGTCTAAGCAGGGCACATAGGTGGGGTCATCCTTTGAGGGGTTTCTGCTTTTGCCTTTTATTCTTTTGGTTTTAAAGGCAAGATTCCTGATCTGTGCCTGTTAAAGCTGGTCAGTGGATCAAAAATAAGCGGGTATAGTGGCAGTGATTAGGTGTTAGTCATCTGTTCTTAAACACCGCCTTGTTCCAAAGAAGGTGGAGGGATGGCCTGTAAGGATACACACAAGACATGGATGGTGAGTGAGGCAGTCAGTGAATCAGGGCTGAGGTCAGAGCCCAGGGAGGTGTGCGTTCCTGTCCTGGGTGTTGCTGGCTGCACATGGACCGACCCCCAGGAGTCCGAATGGGTGGGTGCAGTGAAGACGGACCTCAGGGGCCGTGAGGGCACGATGCAGCAGAGCGGCACGCCTGGGGAGGCCCAGCGCTCAGCCAGGGGGCCCGAGAGACTTGCCTGGAGGCTGCGTAGCAGGGATGCTGTGCAGGTGCTGGAGTCCCAGACCCCGGGCTTCCAGAGTTAGACGTGTGACACGCCCAGGGCTGCCCTCCCCGGTGCCTCCTGCGCCTGGCCCAGTGTCACGCGGGCACAGACTAGGCTCCCAGCAGGAGTGTTGACTGACACCCTCAGCGCAAGCCAGTGTCCCGACACCTCCGTGCAGTCCTAGAAGGCGATTCCACAAGGGGCCAAATGCCCTTCGCTGGCCTGCCCACGGGCTGGGGCGTGGAATGCCTGGACGGATGTGTCCCTTCTCACTGAGAAGCAGACAAGGTTTCTTGCTGGAAACGTAGACCTTGAAAACTTCTCCATTGTGATAACTTGTTCTCCTTTGTCTTCACAGAGACTAATAGACAAGTCACGAGTAACCTGTGTCAAATGGGTTCCTGGTTCGGAAAGCCTTTTCCTAGTAGCCCACTCGAGTGGGAGCATGTACTTGCATAATGTGGAGCACACCTGTGGCGCCACAGCCCCCCACTACCAGCTCCTGAAACAGGGGGAGAGCTTTGCCGTGCACACTTGCAAGAGCAAATCCACGAGGAACCCTCTCCTCAGATGGACGGTGGGCGAGGGGGCCCTCAACGAGTTTGCTTTCTCCCCAGATGGCAAGTTCTTGGCGTGTGTGAGCCAGGACGGCTTCCTGCGGGTGTTCAACTTTGACTCGGTGGAGCTGCACGGCACCATGAAAAGCTACTTTGGAGGCTTGCTCTGCGTGTGCTGGAGCCCCGACGGCAAGTACATCGTGACGGGCGGAGAGGACGACCTGGTGACAGTCTGGTCCTTTGGAGACTGCCGCGTGATCGCGCGGGGCCATGGGCACAAGTCCTGGGTCAGCGTGGTGGCCTTTGACCCCTACACCACCAGCGTGGAAGAGAGCGACCCCATGGAGTTCAGCGGCAGTGACGAGGACTTCCAGGACCTTCTTCACTTCGGGAGAGACCGAGCGAACAGCACCCAGTCCCGGCTGTCCAAGCGGAACTCGACCGAGAGCCGGCCTGTCAGCGTCACGTATCGGTTCGGCTCCGTGGGCCAGGACACGCAGCTGTGCCTGTGGGACCTCACGGAAGACATCCTCTTCCCCCACCAGCCCCTCTCGCGCGCGCGGACACACACGAACGTCATGAACGCCACCAGCCCCCCCACGGGCAGCGCCGGGAACAGTGTGCCCACGCCGGGCAGTGCCGCGCCGCCCCCGCTGCCGCGGTCCAACAGCCTCCCGCACGCCGCCGTCTCCAGCGCCGGCAGCAAGGGCAGCGTGGCGGACGGCGCCATCGCCGCCGGGGTCAGCAAGTTCGCCACGCTCTCGCTGCACGACCGGAAGGACAGGCACCATGAGAAAGACCACAAGCGGAACCACAGCATGGGACACATCTCCAGCAAGAGCAGCGACAAGCTGAACCTCGTCACTAAGAGCAGGACGGACCCCGCCAAGACTCTGGGGACGCCCCTGTGCCCCCGCATGGAAGACGTGCCCTTGTTAGAGCCGCTCGTCTGTAAAAAGATAGCACATGAGAGACTGACTGTGTTAATTTTTCTTGAAGACTGTATAGTCACTGCTTGTCAGGAGGGATTTATTTGCACATGGGGAAGGCCTGGTAAAGTGGTAAGTTTTAATCCTTAATGCTGCACCAGATCTAGAACTTGAATAGGTAGTGATTTTTTCTTGCGGGAGGGGTGGGGTGTACAACGAATGTGAATGACACTTCTTATTCTTAATGTAAATCTAAATGCATCAGAGCCATAATTTTGGATACTGCATGCCATATAATTCCGAATCATTTGATAATTCACCTTAGAACGTTTAAAAATATAATCAAACTAATTGCCAGCCAAGTCAGTCACCCTCCTGCGAGTATAGAGTCCCACGGTTAGCCTTCCTGTATTAGACTATTTCGATTTTAGGAAAATCATGCCAGTGTGGGGAAACAATGACTTTAAAATGCTAAAATTAAAATTTCTGCTTTAACTGGAATATTTTTGCTTAACTACTCAATTAGAATATTGTACACCTGATCAGCGTGTATGTTCAACAAAGACGGCCATTAATTGTCATTTATAGTCCAATTTTTTATCTTAATCATAAACTGTTTAGGAATCTATGAAATTTAACTTTAGGAACAAAGTGTTCAGCAGGGTTGATTGATATTATTTTTACATTGTTCTGGCAATCCACAGAAAGAGAAGAGCCTTAATTTTTAAAACCCATTTTAGTCATTTTATGACAATTAAAATTGTTTAATAAACATCTTTTTTCAAAGAAGCAGTTTGTAGCACTTTGATTGAGATTCTGTGCACTGACCGAAGTACCCACGTTTCCCAGAGCCTGGGCGGCTGCCGTGGACTATAGCCCAAGGCCGCCAGCTGTGCCGTCAGAGGTGCCTCTTGCCACACGAGCCAGGGTCTCGCATGGTGGATGTGATTTGCTTATGTTTTCTCCAGCCAGGGGAAGGAGATTTTCTTTCTTTTTTTTTTTTGTGGGGGTGTTGGTTGGGTTTTTTGGTTTGCTTTCTGGTCAGCGAGGCACGTGACCACAGGCCCTCGTGAGCTGCCTCAGCTGTTTTGTACAGGCCCCAGGGTTCAGAGAGCTTCCCACGTCTCCCCCGTTTGGGTTTCAGGTTCCCACCAGAGGCAAAGGGCAGGTGCAGCATGTCCGTCTTCTGGATCGTTCTTGGAAGGTGCCCCACATCTGTGTCAGCGGCTCCCCCAGGAGGGCCCCTCCCCGACTTGGCTGCACCCAATTCCAGGGCCGGCTGCTCTGTCTGACCTGATTCCTCAGCACGGGAATGAGCTGTAGGCACAGTCGCTTTTTGGTTCACTCTGGACGCGGTGGCTCTTGGAGGTGTATGTTTCATGTCAAGATAATGATGGTCTTAGTAACTTATTTTGGTCATTTGGGCTTGTATTTCTGTTGTGTAAACCTTTGTAATTAAATACAGAGATCCTGGTCATTTATGCTGGTTTGAGTAGTGAATGTGATGCAGCAAAATGGACGCTTGGTTTCTCTGTGGCTCGAGACCCTGGTTGACGCCGCAGCAGCTCTGGGCCCCCCGGGTCCCCACCAGTCCTTGCTGCACACAGTCAGGGCTGGCGCCTCTCACTGTTCGCCGCGGTGTCTGTGACCCATGACGGCGGAGGCGGTGTTCTTCTGCGTGAGAATTGCGGTCCATGGAAAAGCTAATGTCCTGTCTGCCTTTATAGATAGTCCCTTGTTCCTAAATGTTAACTGAAGTCAGGTAGCAAAGGCAGCCATCCTTGTGGAGCATTTCAGCTTCGAGGCTGTCAGATGGAGAGGGAAGCCAACACCCCATGTGCAGTTCTGTGTGCCTGGCAGTATTCCAGGTTCGGGCCAGAGGCTTGTGTACCTGCATCGTATCAGAAGTTCAGTTGTCAAAGGCTTCTGAGGCATTGAGTGTGCAATTTCAAAATTCAGGACTTGATAATGGGCCCAAGTGAAGAGTGGATGACGCAGGTAAGTGGCCTTTGTGGGGGCGGGGAGAGTGCATCTCGCATGACTGTCGGTGCTGAGCGCTTTGCAGGCGGGCCCGTGTTGCCAAGGCTCTCACGCTTCGTTGCTTTCTTGCTCCTCCCGCCCTTCATTGTCTGCTGGATACTCACCTGGGGTGGTCTGTGGACGGGAGCAGGGTAGCAGGGGCAAGGGAAGGGTGTTGTCGGTTGCTTAAAAAACAAGCTGCGAAACGTGCTACCGGAAGCCTGTGTCCATCTCCACCCCAAATTTAAAAAGCATTGTCCCTGCGTGGGTTGGGGCTGGGGACTTGGTCAGAGGCTCGCTCTTGCGGTGTCTGCGGGTGAGTGTGCCCTTGACGTCTGTCTGTACTCCGTCTGGGGCCCCGGCTGGGTTTCGGGAGCTGGGGAGGGGCTGGAAGGCCCAGGGGACTGGGCAGGGTCCCTCCGAGGCCCGCCCTGTGCCTGGACGTCTGGAAGAACCCTGCTGCTGTCAGGAGGACGGTGCCGGGGGCTCTCCGAGACCAGGACGAAAGTTGCTGGCACTTCAGGGAGGCTGGGGGCACGCAGCACCTCTCCATCGCCCCTGGGTTTGTTTTCAGGGTCCTGGCTCCTGTGGCCTGGGGTCAGGACGGGTTGCTTCGACTCTGAGGGGATCCAGTTGCAGGTGTATAAGGAGCAGTGGCCTGCTGAGGGGGTTCTAGGGAGTGGCCTTTGCAGTTTTTCTCCCCAGACTTTGAGCTTCCTCACTGAAACTCTTCCATGTTTCAGCTTAAACATTATCCTGAGCAAAAATATCTTTGCTAACCTCACCTCTGGAATAAAACAGCTTTAGACAGAATCTGTGACGGCTCAGTCGGCATGATTTTACATCACGCACTGAGACGTGTCGATGAAAAAGCACAGAAATAAAGCGCTCAGGGCGGCCCATAAGCCAAGGCCACCGAGTGGGGGGGCTCTTCTCTGCCTGCCCTGCTCGGGCTCCCTCTTTTCAACCTTGCAGGAATCCCGGAAGCTAGGGTCGCGTTGTGGCTTGGGTGATTCTGGCTTCTGAACCCCCGGGCCTCCCTAGCCCCAGCCCTTCTCTGCGTTTCTCCTCCCTAGGAGAAGAAAGCCTTGGGAAAACCTTGCCTTCTTTTAAAAGCAAATGTGTAAGAGGGAGTAGGCAGACTCTTTAAAAATAATCAGGAGTTTTGGGTTCTAAATTGACTCGCATTGTGGTGAAGAATCTTAATTTCATCTCTGTGCCGGACCTTCTGGCACTTTGGAAGTATTCTCCTGTGAGCCCTTGACTTGGAACTGAGGATAAAACATTAATGGAAGAACATTTGAGGAGTGGAAACACGGGAATAAGGCACCACAGTGATGTTGTCCCGGACACCCAGGAGCAAGGAGGAACAGAGTGCTGCGACGCCTCCTCCGTTCTTCGGGCATGCGTGCATCCTCGGCGTTCTGGCCCCTCCACTTCCCGTGGGAAAAAAACTGTCAAGTATTGCGTTCGTGCTGGAGATGGGGAAGCTGTTTTATTGATGTCCGCACCGGTGGACGAGGTTCTCATCACCTCCTGTCAGAGGGAGGCCTTTGATTTCTTGGTGTGGAAGCTCAAAGTGTAAGGGGACGCCAAGGGGCCGGTGGAGGGCTCCCGGGAAGGAGGCCTGTGAACACCCAAAGGCCACGTGGGTGGATCCGAGTGTCTGAGGAGGAGCTGGTGGGAGAGGTCGACTGGAGTTCCCATGAAGGATGCACGTGGGGTTCCATCCTGTGCAGGGGGCCTGGCGAGGGGGCCCGGCCGCTGGCCCCTGGATAGATCATGGGGGGAGCCTGCCTGCTGGCCCCTGGATAGATCATGGGGGGAGCCTGCCCGCTGGCCCCTGGATAGATCATGGGGGGAGCCTGCCCGCTGGCCCCTGGATAGATCATGGGGGGCGCCTGGACGCTGGCCCCTGTGCATGGGGCCGGAGGGGAGGCGGTTGCCCCCCTGCGCAGGTCCCGCTGTGCCGGGGTTTCCACTCCTGGGCTTTCCTTCCGCCGCGTTGGTGTGTAGGGCTCACGAGTGACCGGAGATGTCTACCTCGGGGCCCACAAGCAGGGCAGTCGGCCAGGCCTTCTCCTCGCCCAGCTCACGCACCTGTCACGCTAGGCTGCTTGGGACTGTCCCCTGTCCGGGTCGTCAGGGGGCTCGGCCCCGTGCCCCCAGTGCTGGCCGGTGAGAAGGATGGTGAAGGAGGGGTGGGGGTCCGGGTCTCACCTCCAGAAGCACTGGTGCCAGCTGTCCTCACTGAGGCTCAGAGCCGAGTTCATGGGTTCCCTCAGGAGAGGGAAGCAGTCCCGCTGGCCCTGACTTTTTATTCACTGCTGCATCTGTTACATGGACTTGGTGTCACAGTTAAAGTTGCTGTCTCTCGGTTTAAATATGTAAAAGAAACTTTCTGCATCTTTGGTTTCTGTATACCTAAGTTTATTAAAGGTTACTGTTGTTAGGTGACACTGTATAAAATTGTATGAATATTTTACCTTTAGCAAAAAAAAAACTCCTATGTATTTTTTTTTTTTTTTACATTTTCATCCGGTTTCTTGAAAACTTCAATAAATTTCATAAAGAGCCTTCCTAATAGTAAATGTTGGTAAATTAACTGTTGCCATAGTTAATGAAGCTCTAATGTCAGCATTGTTACTTTGTAATTTTAAGAAAATCATGCTTTTGTTTCATTGCCCTGGTTTTTAGCTGTTCCCTTGTCACTGTCACAACTAGACTTAACACCATTTTTGATATTCTGAAGAACTTCGGGGTTGTCCTCTGTATAATGACATTAAATAAATGTGTGAATGAATTGTAAACATAGATAATTTTCAATAGTTGTTTTCACATCTAAGCTTTAAAAAAAAAAATCTCAGTGAACCAAAAAATGAAAAGCTTTTAAACGCTGTAACATTGAGGGCTCTGTTCATGTTTAGAGAACAAATAGCGCCAGGAACTGCTACCTCTTATTACTGGATTCTGAGTTTTTCCTAATTTGAAGCTCACTAAACAAAGTGTTTGTTCTGACCATCGGAGGTATTTCTTGTTTTCTGTGACCTTCCTCTGGGCTTAGTCCCTGTGGGGAAGGGCTCGGGCTGACTGCCGCGAGCTGGTGGCCGGTCTGTGCAGACGCCGGGAGGCCACCCGGCCGGCCGGAGCCCCAGGTGGCAGCGGGCAGGCTTCCTTCTCCAAGTCTCGAATGGTTTGGGGGGCTCTGTCAGCGCCACTGGGGTCCCGAGGCCCCCGGTGCAGAGGGAGCTCCGTGAGCGGGCAGCAAGGAAGGGCCGGCCCCTCACCCTGCGCACTGGTACCTCCGTCTCTGGAAGCTTCTCAGCAAGAATTCCGTGCCTGGACCTGCATGTCCCGCCCGGGGCTCGTGGGGGCTCCCCACTCAGTTGTCGCTCCCCGCTGTCTCGTGGGACGTCTGGGCCTGGAACGCGGGGCGGGCAAAGCCTCTGGACGCTCCCTCCTGGCCGCCTCTCCCCAGGGTGGGCGACCAGCCTCCCTGGACATCCGGAACCCGCCTGACGGTGCGGCCTCCTGAGAGTGGGGCCTTCGCATGCCCTTGACTCGGATCTGCCGGCCGGGAGAAATGTCCGGTTCTCCGCCCTCAGCGTGACCTGCTCCTGCAGAAGCCAGACGCTGTCTCCTCTGCCCTGGAGTAGCTTTTAGGCCCTGAATTCCAGTAGATTCACGGAACTTTAAAATGTCACAGGTGCAACATTTTGATCTTTTAAAAACCACTAGTTCTTACCTTGAGAAAATTAGTCCCGTTTTTTTCTCCCTTGTGTGACTGCCTGTTGAAACAGGCAATTCTTGGTCAGATTCTGGACCAGTGGGTCTCTTTCTGAAATGGCAGAAAACCTAGGGGCGCCCGGCCCCACCCCATCTAGTGTCAGCAGCCTCTGACCTGCCTCCAGGTGGGAGCCGCGTAACCCCAACGCGCAGTCGGAGGCTCCTGGAAGACACGGAGGTTCGCAGACCAGAGGGGGTTTCAGAGCCACAGCAGGTCACCAGGCGGGGAGCCTGCAGGCCGCGGGAGGGCCTCCTTTCCCCAGCACCGTGCTCGCCAGAGCCCGTAACTGAATATTCCCTAAGAATGTTGCCTTTTCCCCAGATGTCTGTAAACAACATCATCATTTTCTCTGGGTGACTTTTCCCGGGTTGAGTGGCCTCTTTGGAGGAAGTGTGTCACCATCCATGTGACTGGTCAGTGGGCAGGTCAGGGCTGCCCAAGGGGAGTTGCCCCCTGGAGCCAAGGTGGCAGGCTGCGGTGGGCTCTGGGCCTGGGGCAGGGCGGGGCCCAGGTGCCAGGGAATGGCCCGGAGGAGGTGCCGGCGGAGTGAGCCCCTCGCCGCAGCCCCGGCCCCCCCCCGCCCCCATGTCCTAAATCTGGCTCATCGAGTTCAGGACCCAAGCCTCACACGCAGCCACTCTTTCCTTTCCTTTGGTTCTCTTATGCAACCGTCTCGGCAGCGGGAGTGATGGGATTCTTGTGGCTGAATCAGGGAAAACGTATCCATAGCTCGAAGTGTCCACGGGGGAAGGCAGCCGGGTACTAACTCTCATCGCTTTTGTACCATCTCTGAAAGGGCCTCACTTTACGGAGACTCAGCCCTTAGTCTCCAGGGCGGTGGGGCAGTTCAGGGAAGCTTCCAGCAGGCTGCCTGGGACCAGAGCCCCAGGGGCGGGTGCAGGCCTGCCCACAGGTGAGGCTGACCCGGCACCGGACCTCCGCCCATGGCCCTTTCCTTCGGGGCTCAGGAGGCTGCTGGTCCGTCTGCAGCAGGACCCGTCCTGGGGCCGGGGAGAGCGACTCAGAATGTTGACTGACCAGGCCTGGACCGGTGCCACCGGCCCGTCTACTGGCCACCCCTCTAGGGCCTGAGGGGCGAGTCCAAGGTAGCCGGGGGTGGAGGGGAGCTGTGCTGGGACCCGGAGAGGCTTCGGGACGAGGCCTGTCTCTAGCCTCCGAGACCCTCACGCTCCCTCTTCTTGCTCTCGGGGCCTCCAGTCTCAGCAGCGCCACAAAGATGTTGTTCCATTGTTGTAAATCGTTTTTTAGCTGAAATGTTACTTTTTCTAAACATTCTTATGAAACAAGTTTTAATTCTATCAGCTTATTATTACAATCAAACACAAGCTAAGGACTAGAGTGTTCTGATCAATTCTCATATGAAATCTCTAGCAGGAATAAAGCGGCAACTTCAGTGAGAACAGATCGGCCTCTTGAATGTTAGACTCAGGAGTTGCTGCTGCTCCTGAAGCGGGCTTCCTTCCTGGGGGCTGGTAGGATGGCTCGTGGATTCCAGACTGGAGAGAGCTGGTGCTTCAGGGGTGTTTGTAAAGCCCTTACTTTGTCAGCTGTTCAGTGTCCGGGGGACAGACCAGCAGCTTCCCGGCTGTCTGGACAGCTGGATGCCAGCAGGGTCTTTGAGGCCAGATGCTCGGTCCTCCTGAGAAAGTCCTCAGGGAGGAGGCAGGCAGAGGACAGACCACCCTCAGGAGCGTCCGAGGAGGCAGGGGAGTGGGCCCTCCGAACCGTGCTCCCGGTTCCCACGTCCAGCCGGCCTCCCCTCGGGAGTGGTCTGCAGTCTCTGACGGAGGCCAGTGTGATTCCCCTTTTTCTCACCGTCGCCCAGTAACTAGCTTCTAGACAAGCACAGGCTTACAGAAATCAGGTGACTTTTCACATCTTGTCTGGGATAGTGTTCACAGACCTGGAAATTTGTAGCTTCCGTGTTGCAATACATGTAACCTTAAGATTATTAATAAATGAATGCCAGACCGTGACATGCATCCCAGTGAGTGTGAAGAAATGTGAGCGCTGGTGGTTGCATGAGGCTCAGCCCTTTCAGGTTCGTCTTGAGCTCGGGGGGCCCTGTCCCGCGTCCACCCCCACGGCCTGGCTCTCCTTTCCCTACCTGCTGGGCCCTGTGCGCCGGTGCAGAGGCCGGAGGGGCGCCGCCATCACCACCCTCAGCAGAGCGGACCTTGTAAGAAATGCCTCTAGGCTCTGTTCCTGGATAACACCGGCTCTGGGCCGTGCTGGGCAAGCTGGCCTGGGAGCCGGGGAACCCCTCGGCGGCCCTGAGCTGCAGCCCTTGGGGAGGACAGTGAACAGCCCCCCCAACCCAGGGAGGTGCCCCTCGCCTTTGGGCAGCGATGCTTCAAAGCACCCAGGCCCTGAGAGACCACTCTCGCCCAGGCCAGCCCTGCCCAAAGCGTGCCAGCCAAGCAGCTCAGCGGCCTCCCGTTAGGGACTAAATACATGGACACAGAGGGTCTGTGAGAAAACCTGGCTCCCAAACCCACACTAGACCGGGCGTGACCCCAGGGCGCTGCTGGAAGGGCTGAGTGACTGTGACTGTCTCCGCTGCCCCGTGTTTTGCTGGGTTAATGGCAACTGCTTTGTTTGCAGGGTTTACTGTCAGCCCCAAACCAGGCCACTTCCCCAGGTGGAACACCCCCGCTCGGACGCCCTCGCCCCGGCCCCGGCCCGCGTCTCCAGGGAGCAGCCGCGGCGCAGCACCGCGAGGAGCTTGGTGGGCGCAGCGCTGCGCGCCCCGACAGGTTGCTTCCGTTTTTAAACCGTTCTTTTGGGGCTGCAGTAAAAAATGAGAAATGAGGTTTTCTTGCTTTTTACTCTAAAATTCAGTGTAATTAAAATGTTATATATATATAATTATACATATATACATAGTGTAAAATAAAAATGTTTCTTGGACAAGAAATCCCCTTAAATCCAACTGTTTATAAATAGTACTTCACTGTTTCTGCACTGAGTATTTTTAATACTTTAGGTGATCAGGAGACAACCTGGAATGCACCCATAAAGTTGTTAGAAGTTGTTTCTTGTAATTCAGGAAGACAAATGCTGCAATCATAGATTTTTAAAAGTTGTTTGCACTTAAAATAGATTAATGCTGTTAAAAAGTTGTTTTGAATATGGGTGTAGTGGACCGCCAAGGTGTGGCGCAAACATGCCCTTTTTTAATCTGTTAGCATTTATTTTAACACTCTCGCTCCAATGCAGTCAGCTCTGTATTATATGTATAAATAATGTAAGTCGGCAGTTGGGGAAAGGGTCACTTCACTAAGTAATTTTCATCATCTAAGAGTGATATTTCTAATTCACACAAAGTTAATATTAAAGCTATCTTGAATATACCCCTCGCCTGTCTTCCGTTAAACCGGCTCATCTGGGGAGATCTCTGCTTCTCTGGCCGCTTCCTGCCATGTCCCCATGTTCAGCCTTGGCGGGCCTCGGCACGTGTGTGCCGACTCTGGTTGCAGCGAACCGTTTTCTCCTTAAAGCCCACGAGCCCACCTTCTGTGGTTGAGAGCTGTCACCCGCGACACTCTGGTTGTGTGTGAAAATGCTTTGTTACCCATGCGGCGAAAAGGCTAGTGAGATGACTTGGGACTTTGATTTGGCTGGAACCAGCTGGTGGGCAGCTCTGAGCACAGGTCGGGCCCACACCTGTGTGCGGCCCCACAGGTGACGAGTACCGCAGCGTGCAGCTGACGAGCGGAGACACTGCTGCCACAGTCACACACAGCTGAGCCCTCTGAAGGCCTTTATTCAGTCAGGCTCTAAACCATGGTGCCTAAAACACATTTCTCAGGGATCCCAGTAAATCAGGGGCACGTCGAGTGATGTTAGGCTAGAAAAGATGCGAACACACTGCACTCTCTCCCCTGCCATCATCTATGTGAACATACCCACAGGATCACGCTGCTGTTGCAGAAAAACTCCCATCAGCGCAGGTCTTGGCTTCCTTCCCGAGGCGAGGAAGGTCGGGGAGCCAGCTCCCCAGCGGCCGCCTCGCCTCACAGCCGGTCAGGTCTGGGTGTACAGAGACCCCCGGCGCCCGGGCAGCAGGGCCAGGTGGCCGCCTGTGCCCGGAGGCCCGGCCAGTGCAGGCCCACGGGGCGCAGAGTCCTGGAGAGGGCGGGAGCCTCTGGGGCAGCAGGACTGTGCTGCTCAAACCCGGGAGAGCGGGCCCACCCGCTGACGCCGAGAGGGGAGCCCCCAGGGGGCCCAGGGGCCACACGGCCCCGCCCGGGAGCCCAGCCCAGCACCATGCTGGGGGGACGGGTGCACAGTCACTGCAGAGTCCTTCATGTTTCTGTATTTAAAGTGGGTTACAACGTCCCTGAACTGCCCTTAGAGCTGCCCTCAGAGCTGCCCTCGCTTGGAGCTGGCTCTGAGCGGGCCCCATCCCCGGCCGCTCCCTCAGCGCCCCCGGCTCCTGCCCCCCAACCCTGGACATGGACCCCAGGCCCTCCACCCTTCTCAGCCCGACGCCACTCCGACACGGGAGGACCCTGAAGCCAGCCCCTACCCACGCGCCCGGCCCAGAAGGCCCTTAGGCCTCCCCCTGTTCCTGGGCGCCCCGCCCCCAGCCCATGAAACGCCAGCCCCCTACCCTAGCCCCCCTGTCTGTCCCTCCCGTCCGTGTCCGTCTGCCTTTCTGTGGCCACCTCTGCCCTGCCCCCCACCACCAGGGGAAACGGGGGTCTTCTGTGCCCATTTACTGTCTGCCCCCGGGCCATCAGAGCCATGCCCTCTACCCATGGAAGCGACTGGGCCAGCGACCTGCCCACGGCCCGCCCCTCGCCTACTGCCGTGCCGGGGGCTGGGGGCTGGCTGCATGGTGGCCTGGGCGCCTTCCTCAGGAGGCTGCGCCCAAGTCTCCCCAGCAGAGCCAGTGCCCCTGATGCGCCCACAGAAGTCAGGATAAAGGACGGTCGGGACACTCGTTCAACTCAGCAAACAGGAGGATCCGACACCATGAGGACAGCTTACTCTTTAATAAAATCAGGGGTCTCCGGTGGTATAATCTGGAAGCTGAACTGTGCTAAACACTAGCGCTGATGGACTACAGGCGTGCAGAGCCCGCGGTGAAGCCAGCCTAAACAACACATAATAACAGTATAATCTCTCTCCTGATTCATATAAAAATTACAAAATATCCCTGCCCCAAACCCTTACATTATGATGAAATAAAACCCTAGAAGGAGGTGGTTTTACAGATGTGTTAGACTTGGACACGGCTGTCTTGGCCAGCGGCTCCAGGCCGAGGCGGCGGCGTGGGTCTGGGGGCAGCTCTCCCGGGACAGGGCGCACGGCCCCCGAGAGCCCCTGGCCCGCTCGCTGGCGCGCGGCGGGGAGCCAGCCTGAGCAGGGCCGCGGCCCTCAGTAGCCGCCCCCTCTGCGCTCTATGGTAGGCAGGCGGTACTGTTTCAGGCTGGGCTTGCTGTCCTTCTGCGCGTCTGTCTGTCAGAGAGAATGACAGACGCTCAGTGGGGGCCAGGGTGGGCGGGAGCACAGGGCGGGGGACGCGGGACACCCACCTTCTGGGCCGCACCAACGCGCTGCAGGGGTCTCAGCAGCGGCACCTTCGGGGCAAACACTGCCTGCAGGGCCGGGCTGGAGTAGGAGGCCAGCGCGGCCGCTCCCGACAGCTTCAGCCTGGGCAGCTCCGTCAGGTAGGCCGGCCCCTGCCTCCGGGGGTGGTTCTCTGGCCTCGCGGGCTGCTTCTACAAACAAGGACGGCCAGGTGAAGGCAGGATGCCACCCCCCGCGGGAATTAGGCAGGGCCACAGGGGCGCTCTCACTGCTCCTGCCTCACACGATTCTGGGCCGTGAGGTGTGACCACACGGTGGCTGGCCCACACATGCCGTGTCCCAGGCAGAAAGTCGGGGGCCGCCCCCAGGCCAGGCCTGCTCTGGCTGCGGTCGGGGAGAGGGCGCGGTCTCGCTTCCTGCTCTGACCCCCGGGGTTGGCCGTGCGGCCTGCAGCCTGCTTCTGTGGCCAGTGAGCTAATGGATTGCACAGCTTTTAGCGGCTGAAGATTTCACGGCATGCGAAAACTGAATGAGATTCCAACGTCAGGGTCCAGAGTCTCAGCAGCCTGCCTCTGCAGCAGGCGTCCGCGCGGGGTCCAGGCACCGGCAGCCGGGCGCGGGCCCCGGCTCTGCCTGCAGGGGCGCCCTGGGCAGGGGTCGGCAAGAAAATCGCGCGCGCCCGACCAGCAGGCGGGGCGCGGGGCAGCGGTCACGGGCCAAGCGCGGGGCTCAGCGGGCGGAGCGCAGCGTCCTCCCCCCGAAGGTGGGGGGAGGGCAGCTGCGGGAGAGAGCGACGTGCACACGGGCCGGCAGGGCCCGGACCCGGGGTCTCGCTCTCTTGAGGAGAGCCCGGCCGCAGGGACACCCGCGCCCTCGGCCCCCAGCAGGCGGACCCTCGATACCCGCCGGGCTGAGTGAGGAACGGCGGAGGGGCAGTCACCACGGCGCTCGGTGCCTGCACACGGCTGTGAAGGGGACTCGGGCCTGAAAGGTGACGTTCTCACCAGGAGAAGCCACAGCGGCTGAAAGCGTGCGCAGCGAGCGCCGGTGGCCCGTTGCTCCTGCAGGGCTCAGCGGCCACGGGGTCACCTGGCCAGGGGTGGCTTCCCTGCGCCCCCAGCTAGGGTGGTCTCAGGGACACGACAAGGTGACCGGCGCTGGGGCTGGGTGCAGCCTGGCCCTGGGGGGTGGGAGGACCCGCCCCGCGAGGCTGTGGACGGAGCTGGTGGGTAGCAAGGGCGGGCCGTGGGAGCCGGTGCCCATGCCTGGCACGGGCAGACGCCGTCTGGTTTGGCGGCAGGTCGCTGACGGCCCCTCTGGGCGGGCGGGGGGCCCTCCAGGGCGTCTGCCTGGGAGACACGGGGGGTCCCTGCGGCCATCGGCTCCCCCGATCACACAGTACCTGCTTCGGGCCCTCCTGCGCCGTCTGCCAGGTGCTGTTGAGCTCTGGGGCCGCGGGGCGCTCGGGGAAGGGAGCGGGGGCCTTCCGCCTGGCCCTGGCCAGCGCCTGCTTCTCGGCCGCCCTGTGGGGAGCACAGAAGGGCCCCGCTCTTGAGAACCCACCTGGCGTCCGCCGCCTCCACTCTCCAGCCTGTTGCTCCCGGCCTCGCTGATGCACGTCTCACCCACTGACCTCCGGGGAGCTCGCCCCTTCTCTGCCTCAGCCTGACAGCCTCTGGGCTCCGCGCTCCGGGACTCGAGGCAGGAGGTGACAGAGGGGTGGTCGAATGCCCCGGGGCAGGCACTCCCCACGTCGGATGCCACCCAGCTCACTCTAGAGCCTCAGAGAGAGCGGGCTCACCCCACTAGCCCACTCTGCTCTGACTCCCTGGGCCCACCATCGGAGCCTTGACCTCGACTGGAAGGCAGCCACAGGCCCTCCTTCTACCCTCCCTGATGCCACTGTAGCCTCCTTTTGGAAAAAAGTCTAAGAGAGGAGCGAGGGGTGGGTTCCCAGAGGTATGGGCACTGTTCCCGGGACCACCTGTCCCCCTGCGCGCCCCCCGGCCCCTCCGCGTGCCCCCGGCCCCCTGCGCGCCCCCCGGCCCCTCCGCGTGCCCCCGGCCCCCTGCGTGCACCCCCGGCCCCTCCGCGTGCCCCC